>OZ007596.1:312954546-313554546 GCA_963931845.1 Maratus michaelseni | reverse complement strand
TATAAAACTAATTACAGTAAGAATGCACCTCATTTGTCACATTGAACGTACAATTTTCAACGTGTTAAAGTGTACTGTTGTTACAAAAAAAATTCTTTAAATCCAATGGTACTGTTTTGAACATTTATGCCAGAGAACTTTCTGCTTCTGATCTTAATAATGACCGAGACATACTCAAGTGAACTACCTTTTAGTGACATCTTTGAGCTCTGGGTTATTAAACATTGAAAAATACTATAAATGTGATTAGGGGACTGTCTGAAAGTGGACTATGTAGTTTTTTTTAAAAATTTAAATCGCCCCTTTAGGCTGAGGGTGGTGGGAAGATTTCTTCCCATCAGACCTCTAGAGCATTTGGTTTCAACATGCAAACACGAAAAATGGCATTGCAAAATTATTTTAAAATGACTACCATTGTAAAAAATCCCTGACGGCTTGGCCTACAGACACAGGTAGATTTTGAAGACTCAGACCGTGGGGTGCCTGTTTCTTTGGAATTGCAGAAGAAAGACCTTTTTAAAAACACCAATTAAAATAATTTAAGACAGACATGAGTACACATAAAATAAAAATTTATAAAAAAAAATATATACTTAAAAACAGTTAAAAATACAAAATAGTAGACGTTTCGCCAAGCGACACGCAAAAACGACGTTTTTGGCGAAACGTCTACTATTTTGTATTTTTAACTGTTTTTAAGTATATATTTTTTTTTATAAATTTTTATTTTATGTGTACTCATGTCTGTCTTAAATTATTTTAATTGGTGTTTTTAATATTTTTCACATTCAGACGTTAAAATGTATACATTTTGCAAAGACCTTTTTGCCATGTTGCGGCAGTTGGGACCGTCCACTTCAAAATATGCCTCTGCCTGTAAGTGTAGACAGCAGGGATTTTTTTTATTTTTTAATTTTTTTTTTTTTTTGTGTGTGTAACAGTTGGTTCTATCAAAAACTTGTCAATATAAAAGTTGTAGATAATATTAAAAAGATTTATAATAAATTTAAATGGATTCAATATCTTGTGAATGGACAAAGTTATGAATTTTTTTCTTCTTAAATCCCTATTTTTTTCACCCCTTGAGGCCATTTTTAATGATATCAAAAAATCTGTCCTACATAAATTTTTGGCTATTTTCCTAGAAGTAATAGCAACTTTAAACAGATTCAATATGTATCATAACTAAGAAGTTATGGGGTTTGTTTACTCAGAAAATATATACTAAGTACTAACTAAATAAAAGGCCTTTCTTATTTCTCAATATTTTATTTTATAACAAATATACTTTATCAGTATTGTAAAATAATTAAACTTTCATTTAAACTGAAATATGATGAAATAAGAAAATAATTCATTTCAAGAACAACAATCAAGAATCGCGTACTATTATTTTAGCTTTTAATAATTATTATTATTTAATAAATCAAAGTCAATCTAGAACAGAAATATATACCTTTTAGATTTAACTTCTCGTATTTCTGCACCCATGAAATCAGAATTCTTTCCTAAAAAAGCAAACATGGAAAGAGCATCTATTTTTGGGAGATTGTCCGATTGCCCTTTAACATATCCGGGCGAAATCGATATTTTCTAATCAAAATTTTAATGAAAAAAAAACCCGATATATTTTATATTAAGATAAGTTAGATCTTACTTTTTCACAAATTTGAAGTTGATAACGTTAATTAAATTTTAAGAAACAGATGAAACAAGATTGCAAATAGGAAAAGCAATGGGAAAAAGTATACGCGCAAAGCGTGAACATTTTAGTTTAGCGGCAAATGACGTCACAACCAATCACGTCACGTTTTTGTATCACGTGGTTTTGTTTATGTTTTTGCATTATTAAAAACAGTATTTCAAAGTTATTTTCTATTATTTTAACGATTCTGAGTGAATTTTTGAGGATTTCAAGATAAACTTTATCAGTTACACACAAAAGAAAACATATTCCTCCCGTGTGAAATTTCCCCATTGGGTATGTCATCCAGTGTTAGTCACAACTAGAGATGTTAAATTTCCAGAAATTTTGAAGTGGCAGTAAAAAACCAGTTTTTTCCTGGAAAAATTGATTTTTTACAAATGTTTTTCAAGAATAAGTTACATTTTCTTAAAAAATATAAAATAATAAACATTTTTTAAATTTCTGCATATTAAAGAAAATATTTGTTCTTTTATTTTACATGAATAAATTACAAAAAAGGGAAAAAAAAAGGTCAGCTTTTAAAAGTTAGCCTTTCAGTCTTAGAATTTTCACAGTAGCTTTTCTTGCTTAATTTAACACCATTGTTTATTTCATGTCTCTGTTAAAATTATTTTTCAGTTGCAATTGTTCAATTACCAGCAGAGATAATTAAAAAAAAAAAAACTGTTATGAGTTTCAACCAATGTCACTGCAGTTTGAAAGCAAATTTAAATCCCCTCTATTTTGTATATAAATGGTGCCATTAAAAAAAAAAAAAAAAAAAAAAAAAATTATTGTAGTTGTGACATTATAAATATTATTATTTTTATATCTTCTATTGCTTGAAAATTGATAATAATTTACAATATTATAATTTTTTTTCACACAATTAGATTTTTCATTTCTTGTGTATTTAGTTTTGGTATAGCTTTCCAGTCTAAACCAACCCTATGTTTTGGTGGTACTTTTCGGTTAGCCGGGCGCCAGTGAAATTTATATATCTATGTATACATATATATACATATATCTATACATACACACATTTATATATGCATGTATGTATATATACATATATATATACACATACATATATGTGTGTATGTATACATAGATATGTATATATAGATATATACATTTCACTGGCGCCCGGCTAACCGAAAAGTACCGTTTTGGTTTTAGTGTAAGTTTCAGATTCTTTCTTTAATGGAATTTATAAAACAGGAGGATTCTTTAATACTTCGAAAAATTTAGTTGAAAACAATTTTTATCAGAAAATTTACATTTTCGTTGCAAAGTGTATATGTATGCATTAATATATATATATATATATATATAAAAAATACAGTTAGGCATGTCTTAAAATCTATATTTAAGGAAAAGAGAAAGAAAAGCTTGAAATTTCAATGGCATGTTATTAAAAAATAACTTGTTTCTAATAATAGTTAAATATTTCTGGCGATTATTATCTGATTATATGAAAAAATGCAAATTATTATTGATTATAAAAATAAATACATGTTTCAAATTTTATATTAAATTTCTGGTATATTATTAAAATAATTTTTCACGTGAATTTTCATTTTTAACAAGAGAAGTTGCATGGGTTTGCTTACATTTTTTTTTTTATGCAATCCTGTTTTTGTGAACATTTTGTATAAAAATATTGTCTTATTAAAAAAATCATATAAAATTGTCACAAAAAATGTAATCAAAATTTTGTGAATTAGAAATTATCGTCATATTTAGGTTCTTATTTAGATATTTTTAATGAGGTCCTTCATAAATACAGTAGTGGCCAAAATTGTGCAAACCTTTTGGAAAAAATGCTTTTCTGAAGTTTGATGGCAACATTTCTTAGTAATACCATAAAAGCTATATACCACTGGAAAGATAATTTACTCAAGAATATTATGCAACACAGTTTGATCAATTATAATTATTTTATGAAATGTTATAGCCAAATAATCAGAAAAAGGCAGTAAAACCTGGTTAGGTTGACAATAATTATTTTTCTTTTCCTTGCATGAAGCCAATGCATATGAATGTTTGGAGAGTCAGACAGATTCCATATTATTTGGTGATGTGTCAATCAAAGCTAGGGTAGGATTAAAAAAAAAAAGTATGCCATATTTTGGTATTTATAGGAGGACTTTATTCACCCTTTTTACTTACCCATCATACGTAGTATAGGGTAAGTCTTGTAATCGTTTTGAAAATCGAAAAAAAAAATTTGACGGATTTACACGTTTCAGACACTGGAGATTCCGAAAAACATATTTTTAGAAAAAAAAATTTGCCGTCTGTCTGTGTGTGTGTGTCTGTGTGTCTGTAAACGCTCTATCTCCCGAAAAAATTGAGATAGAGACTTGCAATTTGGTATGTACTTAGTATGTAATAATGGGAAGAAGCCTATTTCATTTCAATAACCTCGATTAACCGGAACAATTTTTTTCGGACTCTCGAAATATTCGTTCTGATGAAAGGTATATAAAAATTTTCGAAATTGTTTATTTTAAGAAATGGATATAAAAGACAATAAAAAAACATAAATTTTGAATAAAGCATGAAGTCGATCGGATCATGAGTTGCCGAGATATTTGGAATCCTATTTTCCACACTCTTCGATTTTTCCTGACCCTGTATTTCATCCAAATTTCACTTCAAATATATATTTTAATTGGAAATTGGACGCTTCATCAGATGCAATAAACCGCTAGTTAATTGGATTATTATTTTTGGAGTTATAAGGAAAAACCTCTTTCAAGCAATTCAGTAATCGAACCTTTAAAGTTCGTGACGTCATCAGGCCACGATTTTATTTGAATTGCAATGCATTTTATAAGTAGTTTACACATTTTTATTTTAATATTTTACATTATGCATATCCATGATGGGTAAGTATTACGGTGGCCCCCAACGACTAGTTTATGATTGCTACCAAGTTGCTACAGTTCTTTGCAACCTTTCAATTTTTGAACTAGTAAAGCATAATAAAATTAACAAAACATCATAAAGAATTGATTAGTTACCCAGAAATCAATGTGTAACAACATTTTTAATATTTAACTGTATAAAGCTATGGTTATGAAGTAAATAAAGAAAGGAACGTCTAAGTCAAGCAAAACAAGTCAGGAAAAATGTGCAGGAGAGCAATTGGAGGATAGAAGAGTAAAGTCCTTGTGTATAGGTCACAGAAAACAATCTTCTCGGTATGTGTAACATGAAATGATGCACTGTAATGCGGAGCTGAAACAAAGTACAGTTCTGTGCAGAGTGCAGTATTTTGGTCTAAATGCTCGAATTAAAAAAAAAATTAAAAAATTAAAAATTAACACTCTAAATAACATGACCCTACTATTTCTCTGTGTAGTATACCTCTGTCTCATGCCTTTTAGCTCAGTTTAATATTTTCAACCTTTATTTGATGTATATCTTTTCTTTTTCATGAACTTCTAGCATTTAGACCAAAATACTGTATTCTCTACAGAACTGTACTTTGATTCAACTCCACATTTCAGTGTGCCATTTCATGTTGCATTCACCGAGATGATGCTTTTTGTGACCTATACACAAGGACTTTACTCTTCTATCCTCCAATTGCTCTCCTGCACATTTTTCTGCCTTTATCAGTCTTGTTTTGCATGACTAAGTCATCCCTTTGTTAATTTACTTCCAATTTCATCATAACCATAGATTTTTACACTTAAAATTATTGTTATACATTGATTTCTGGGTAACTAATCAACTATTTATGATATTTTCTTTAACTTTATTATGCTTTACTAGCTCAAAAATTGATAGATGGCAAAGAACTTTAGCAACTTGAGAGCAATCATAAAAAATAGTGATAAAAGTCTGCCTATAAGTACTAAAATATGACATTAAAAAAAAATCCTACCCTAGCTTTGATTGACACAGATAAAATGGAATCTGTCTGATACTCCAAACATTCATATGCATTGGCTGCATTCAAGAAAAAGAAAAATAATTATCAACCTAACCAGGTTTTAGTGCTTTTTTCTGATTGTCTGGCTATAACATTTCATAAAATAATTATAATTGATCAAACTGTATTGCATGATATTTTTGATTAAATTATCTTTCCCTGTGGTGTAGAGTTTTTATGGTATAACTAAGAAATATTGGATGTTATGATTCATCAAACTTCCGAAAAAAAAAAAAAAAATTTTTTCAAAAGGTTTCCACAATTTTGGCCACTACTGTTTATACAGCTATATAAGAGATTCATTGGCGATTCCATCTGTTATGTGACACATTTTATTATTCTAAAATCATAACATTTCTGGAGGATTCAGAATGGAGATGGATAAAAATTCCAAAATTTTTGAAGGGTCCTATGTTTTAAGATGAAGAAATTGTAAAGGATCCTTTAAAGGACTAAGTTCTTCCTAAACTGCTTACAGATCATATTTTATATGTTTACATTTCAGGCGTCGATCCAGGAAAAATTTGGGGCTTATTTAGGGCCCCTTCACAAAAATCAATTTGATAAAATAGGTGCCCCTTCACAAGAATCAATTTGATGAAATGGGCCCCTTCACAAAAATCAATTTCATGAAATAGGTCCCTTCACAAAAATCAATTTGATAAAATGGACTCCTTCACAAAATTCTATTCCATAAAAACTTACTTTTTATTATTTTGTGATGTTTTAAAATGTGTAATTTGTAAACAAGCAAGTTCACCAGAGAGGGAAAACTTCAGCAAAAGGATTTAAAAAAGTTTTTGTTTATAAATTCTTGGTTCGAATTTGATTAACTGGATTTCAACTTTTGTTACAAAATTTATTTTTCACAAAAATATAATAAATTTCACAAAAATAATCTTTATTTTTCACAAAATGGGCCCCAAGAAAAAAAAACCTGCATCAACCCCTGCATTTTCATGAGAGACACTGAACAGGAAAAAATATCAGAATGTAGTCATAATAATATTTTCAACGTATTATTTTTTATAAATTTAATTTCCATTTTTCCAATTTGGAAAAAATGAAAAATACCCCTTCGAAAAAAAAAAAAAAGTTTTTTTACCAAAGTTTTCGGGGTTTTTTTTCCGAGCATTCCCATCTCTAAATGAAATATAAGTGCTACACTTCATTTTCAAATACTGAATATGCCACAGTAAACCTCAATAGCTTATATCCATTGCATGACAATTTCAATATATTTAAACACGTCAGAGTACCGACAGACAGACAAACCCAATTCATAAACACTTTTCACCTCTGTTGAAAAGTATTAAAAAATAATTTTTCTTACCTGTTTTATTATTATTATTATTATTTCAGTCAATCAAGGGTACTACTATGTACAAACTATGCAGTGTAAAAGAATATGTATATTTATGTGATAAAACTAGTCGGATGTGCCAATCCCAAAACTTTCTTCTCTCTCACACAGGTTTTGCATACACTGAAAAGAATCAGCACCCATTTATATCAAGGTCTAACTGAATCTAAAGTTTTATTAAATCCCGTGCATTAGTTCTTGAGACAGGACTATTGCTAAAATCATGTCCATCCTGCAAAATGTAGCCTAGTAGCGCCCCCTGTTGGGAGATAGATTTCGACCAAAACTTAATCAACATCTAACTGAATCTGAAGTTGGATCAAAATCCGTACATTAGTTCTTGAGATGTAGTTGTCATGATAATAATGAAAAAAGTAGTATAGCAGCGCCATCTGTTGGGTTATTGACACCAAAACGTAAGCAGTCTCTGTTTATGTCAAGGTGTAACAGAATCTGAAGTTGGATGAAATTCCGAGCATTAGTTCTTGAGAAATAGCTATAGCAAAAATCAGGAAAAAAGTGATATAGCAGCGCCACCTGTTGGGCTATCGACACCAAAACGTAATCAACGTCTATTTATGTCAAGGTCTAACTGAATCTGAAGTTTGATGAAAGTAAGTGCATTGGTTCTTGAGAGAGAGCTATTGCGGAAATTGTTAAAAATACAGCCTATTGGCCGATTTTCACCCAAAACTAATGAGCACCCATTTATATCAGTGACTAACTGAATATAAAGTTTAATTAAATTTCGTGCATTAGTTCTTGAAATAAAGCGCCCACAACATACAATCTGAGAGACAGAGTCACAGACAGACATTTTCTGAAAATAATCAAGTTGTATTCAGGACCTTCTGAAATGTATAAATCCCTCGAAAACAGGAAATCGAAAATTTTCATGAATCCAATACTTTCTTCTTGTAAAGATAGAGGAAAGTAATAAATAGAGACAAAGTGAATGCCGCATTAAGTGATGTTGACATTCACCATGGGGCTTTCAAAATTCATTCAAATGGTGTCAATATATATAGATATACATATATATATATATTTTTTTTTTTTTCTAAATGCCTCAGAGGATGACTTAAAGGAATCGACTGGGAGCAGAGACTTAATGTCCAATCCGCACCTTCCATCGGTGCAGCCTGTTAGTACTCTTGCCTAGTGCATGGGGAACGAATGCGGATGGGCTTCCTCCAACCCGCTTGGCCAGCGTGGAGGAATTTGGCCACCTCCCCCCCTTATTTTACCATGAATTCACAAAACAAATCACGGCCCTCAATAAAGGGCAAAATTGGGAAATTTCATTAGTGGCCAGTGACCAGTAGTAGCAGTTTTATAAATGGCCACTTTCTTTAAACTAGTGGCTACTTTTTTATTTAAAAGTTTTAGACAGTAAACTTTTGTTAAAATTTCAACTAGTATTAATCTAAAATTAAATAGCCCAAATAAATATGTTAATATAAACATATTTCAACCAGCAAAAGTAGAATCCTTGATGAAATGCAAACAAATTTTACTCTTTCCTTGTAGGAAAGTGGCCATAAGGTAGCCGCTAACAGACAATTTTTTAACAGCCACTTTTCTTCATTTAGTGGCCCTGTGGCTGGTGGCTAGTGCTAATTTTGCCCTTTCGCCCTCAATTCCCGGCAGTCTGCATGTTCCTGATTACGGCAGCGATCAGGAAGACATGAAGACAGAGGGTGCTAAGAATCACCGGGCTCGGCTTGGCTGCCATAAGTTGATGACCTTGGCTACGTTGTGGTAGCGTGAGACGTTGTATATATAAATAATAAATTCCATTTATCGTTTGAAACGAAAAAACTTTATTTTAAATTAACACATTAAAAAAAGAAAACAAAAGTAAAAATGAAAAATTATGATAAGCATCCATGCCACAATTTACATGGTCAGCCAAATTCCGATTCTGACGTCCGCTCAAAGTGGAACCTCACTCTCGAGTATTCCAAACCCCCAACTGATTCAACATTCAACTCCTTCCACCATCAACTGCCGTCTACAATTTTACTTCCCAGAGGCTTTCCTTGCATTCCAGGAATTTCCCAGAAAACATTGCATATCGTAGGGGCCCAGTTCTTTGTATCCACAAGAACAATACTTTACAATTCTTATCTACTCATTCAGATAACATACCATTCAATACAAAGCATGTATTGCAGCTTGGCTTATCTCAAAATGAAAATGAAATTCACACTATTGATAGAATTTTTGTCAATAGAGATCAATCTGTCATATTATTTTCATTCCAGAGAGATTATCCTTTTTCCACAAATAAGGGAGGAGTTGAAACATGTCAACTCATCACAACACCTCCCCCTAAGAAAAAATTTCTAGAAGAAATTTGGCATATATATTAATAGAATAAGCTCCTTCAATCAATTTCTAAAGAGGTCAACAAAGCACAAAGGAATTTTGAATAACACATGAAAAACCCCTACAGAATACAAACACATTCCCATACTCAGTATTTGATAGACCACACTGTCAATAGGATTTACTATACTCCCTCACCTACAATACCTAAGTATAATTCCAGGAATAATTTATACAACTGATGCCCTAAGAAACAATTTTGAAATACTTCACATACATATAATACCAAATACAGATTACACTTTACATGATTCTAACAAAAAAAAAGTAATAATAAAAAAAAAAAAGAAAAAAATCTATATACAACACAATGCCTAAACCGATTCTCTTAAAAACTTGCTTAAAAGCCTAAATTTAGACACTTCTACAAACAAAAAGAAAGCATACTAAATTATGCAATTATTAAATTAATGAAGTTTTACTATTACGAAAATAATATTAAGCATTAAATGATAAATAAACACAATACAGATATTACAAAAATGAGCACTCCCAAATTTAGAATAAACTTAATTTAGAGAATTCTCCCGAAAACCAATATCTATATTACTTCTATCAGAAAATCTTTTCGACAATAATTTTCGCCTCACAACTTCATAATCATGATTTTTCCTTTCAAAATCTTGTTTGATTTCAATAAATCTTTCTTTGTGATCCGTTTTAAAAGAAGAATGCTCCATTCTTTTTAACTTACTCTTTTTCATCTTCTATCAAAGCAATAGACACAGACATTAATTCCGCTTTTTGTTTATCTCCCAGGGCCGGAATAAGAAAAACCTTTCCCACCTTTTTTGCCCTCCAGGGAACATCGCATCTATCAAAAACAGCAATTTGCGCCCCTGTGTCCTTAATCGCTTTTAACTTCTTACCATTTACGCATAAATCAATCATAGGTAAATCAGTTTCCACACCTTCCGTATTATTTAAACTTTTCCCATCATTTGTAACAATCCAACCTAGATTTCTACTCTCATAATTAGATTTATCTTTTAACCATTCCGCACAATTTTGTTTCACGTGACCTGGTTTTAAACAAAAAAAACATGTAATTTGCCTTTGTTTTTCAAAAGCCTGGTCCTTCTTAAATTTATCATTTTTCACAATATCTTTTCTATTTACAAAGTCCAATTTAGATTTAATTTTATTCTTAATATTAGAATTAAAGTCATCCCCATGAGTTTCTTGAAAAGATTTCTTTTCCCAAGGTTTTCTTTCCAATCTCTCAAATTCCCTTCTAACACGTTCAAACCTATCCGATTTCTCCGCGAGTTTAGAAGCAATCTTCATTTCCTCCCAATCATCCATAAATTTTTCTTTTATCTCAAAAGGGACGCGTTTTTTCAGTTGTTCCGTGAGCATTAGTTCTTTTAAGGATTCAAAATCCCTCACTTCTAACGAATCTAACCAATTATCCAGATAACCCCTTAACTCATAAATCAGATCCACCCATAATTCACCAGATTTTCTTTGATGAGTTTCAAATTTTTGTTTTAAGGCGCCTGTACTTAGCCTAAACCTATCTAACAAAACTTTCTTTATATGTTGAAAATCATCACATTTGTCTGCTGGTTGTTTTACAATAATTTCAGCAATATCAGAAGGTAACAAAGGAATTAATTGACTAACCAAATCTTCCTGAGAAACTTTAGCTTTCTCGGCTTGCCTTTCAAAAATCATAAAGAAAAGAGTTATATCAATTAACTTAGAATCAAAGCGCGGAACCAAATCCTTTAAATTTACTTTGGGAGTTCTATGAAAATCTACATTTGATTCATTAGATGAAACATTAACAACATCCGCAGAATTTTGAATACGCAATTTTTCTAATTCAAATTGCTGTTCTTTTTCAAGTTTTTGTAATTCAAGTTGTTGCTGTTTTTCGAGTTTATCTGCCTCAAGTTGTTTTTCAAGTTTATCTAACTCAAATTTCCTAAGCTTATCTTTTTCCTCTTGCGCAATCCTATCTAATTCAATTTGCCTCTCTCTTTCTTTACGATCTTTTTCGATTTGTTTTTCCTGCTCTTTCCGCTCCGCCTCCTGTTCAAGAAAATATTGCAATCGAATTTTAGCGAAACTTTCATCATAATCCTCTGCATCTACGATAGCCTGAATTATAGCTTTATTTCTACACGTTTTTGACACACTGGTCTCAAATTCCTCTGCTAATAACAACAAGACACTTTTATTATATTTTCCTAAATATTCTGCCATATTTTCCCCCAAAATATAATAAATTTCAAAATATCAGATATATTCAATTTACAATAATACAATAAATACAGAAATAGAATTTTCTTCACTATACGTATAATAATGTATTCAAAAACGACACAATTTTAATATAGCAAATTCTCATGCAACAGGGACGTCTTTCAAACTGAGTATATCCCCCAAAATAAATTTTATACCCAACAGTACAGTATAACATCAATTTATTTTGAAACATTAATCATAATCATCCACAGTATACCCATAAAATTAAGCTATAACTTTATTACTGTAAGAAATAAAATGTATATAAACAAAACTCTTATTTCCAAAAGTTTTATACAAAATTATGATTAAAATACCCTGATTAATAATCTCAATTAATCAATAACAATTTACTATACCCCAAGTAAATTTTAACATATACATAAGTATATAATTTTCTTAACCCAATATTATACCAAACAGATACCAGAAAATCAACAAACATAAAAATTCTAACTAAAAATTTAAGTACCAAATTAATAGCTTCCCTAGAATTCTTAAATTTCTCATAGAGTTTTGTTCCCCAAAATTAAAATTTATACACAAAATTTAATTTAAAACAGACCTCTATAGAAGATATCATAAAAGAGCTTACCTCCAGATGCAGATATTTCCTCCACACTGATACCAGGCTTCCAAGCACTTTTAAAGATGACACACACAGATTTTTGAAGAATTGAAGACACTGATGAGGCACTAAATTGGCTTCGATCCATATGTAGACAACTCAGATGGTACACCGCATATCTTCATTCCACTGGATATATTAAGAAGCACAAACACGTATCACCAAATCTATAGTTGACTGTCCATACACTACACAGCTTTTGTCGATAAAGTTCTTTTACCAGTTCTCTGCTTGCTAGAACTCCAAGAAAAATCCACGACTCCAATTAGGCTCCAAGACTCCAAAACTCTGCTTGTCCGTTTTCCACTGGCTCTTCATCTGTTTAATCAGGTTAACGCATAGATCCGTAATCTAATTTACTTTAGATCACATATCCCATTTGCTGCCACCAATTATTTATATATACTATTGCTGTGGTAGCGTGAGACGTTGTATATATAAATAATAAATTCCATTTATCGTTTGAAACGAAAAAACTTTATTTTAAATTAACACATTAAAAAAAGAAAACAAAAGTAAAAATGAAAAATTATGATAAGCATCCATGCCACAATTTACATGGTCAGCCAAATTCCGATTCTGACGTCCGCTCAAAGTGGAACCTCACTCTCGAGTATTCCAAACCCCCAACTGATTCAACATTCAACTCCTTCCACCATCAACTGCCGTCTACAATTTTACTTCCCAGAGGCTTTCCTTGCATTCCAGGAATTTCCCAGAAAACATTGCATATCGTAGGGGCCCAGTTCTTTGTATCCACAAGAACAATACTTTACAATTCTTATCTACTCATTCAGATAACATACCATTCAATACAAAGCATGTATTGCAGCTTGGCTTATCTCAAAATGAAAATGAAATTCACACTATTGATAGAATTTTTGTCAATAGAGATCAATCTGTCATATTATTTTCATTCCAGAGAGATTATCCTTTTTCCACAAATAAGGGAGGAGTTGAAACATGTCAACTCATCACAACGTATAATGGATGATCCTTATCTTCTGAAATTCGTTTACAGGAACTTGAAGAAGAATTAGAAAGAATCAACTGGGACACCCTAGGATTATGCGAAGTAAGAAGAAAAGGTGAAGAGAAGATTGATCTTGCCAGTGGACATGTATTGTACTACAGAGGTACAGAAAATGGAAAAACAAGTGGTGTAGGATTTCTGATTTATAAAAGGTGGAAGAATCACATCGTAGAATAGGATAGTGTATCAGATAGAGTTGTAAGGTTAGTTATACAAGTGTCAAAAAGATACAAGCTGCAAATTACCCAAGTTTATGCACCAACAATTAGCTATAGTGATGAAGAAATTGAGGATTTCTATGAAGAAGTAGCTTCAATGCATCAAAAAGGAAAATGCTACATAAAATTAATAATGGGAGACTGGAATGCTGGAATTGGGGAAAAAAGAAAGGTGAGTTCTCAGTAGGAAATCATGGATATGGGGTGCGTTATGAAAGAGGAAACAGATTGATTGAATTTGCAGAATGTGAACAGATGTATATCATGAATTCATTTTTCAAGAAAAAGCCACAAAGAAAATGGACTTGGCATAGTGCAAATGGCTCAACAAGTGAAATCGACTACATCTTGACAAACAAAAAGCATCTTATTCAGGATTGCAGCGTTCTCAATAACTTCAATACAGGAAGCGATCACAGGTTAGTTAGATGCAAACTGCTTTTAAATACTAAAGTGGAAAGAACGAAGCTTTTGCAATGCTCAAAGAAATCAGTCGCTATTATAAATCTCCAGAAACATAAAGAAGAATTTAGAACTTAAAAATCGTTTTCAAGTACTTCAATCAATCTTAGAAGAAGAACAAGATGTTACAGTAGTGAACAAGAAAATAACAAATACTATACAAGAAATTGCAAGGACGATAGCTGGTGAAGCACAAGTAAAGCAAACAAAGAAAATAACAGAAGAAACAAGAAGATTGATGAAGAAACGCAGAGAATTTAAAATGAAGAAAAACTATCCTAAATCAAGAGTTCAATATGCAGAATTATGTAAAACGGTAAGAAAATGTGTTACAGAAGATATCAGAAAATTTAACTGTGATCTTGTCAAAAAAGTTCTAGAAGATAACAAAAGTTTAAAATCAGCTAAGCGCAAACTGTGTGTTGGAAGAAAAGGTATTTTTGCACTGAAGAGAGAAGATGGAACAATCATCAAAATCAATAATGAAATAGTACACATTGTCGAAAAATTCTATAACGTTCTATATAAATGTGAAGATCAAAGGGAAATCAACCTACGTGATCCACTACTAAACATAACAGAAACTGAAGAGATAATCCCAGTGATGACAGATGAAATTGTACAAGCCATTAGAGGCATGAAAAAAGGTAAATGCCCTGCCGAAGATGGAATTACAATTGACCTTATCAAAGAAGCAGGAGAAGAATTTGCAAAAATGCTAGCCTTACTGTTTTCCAAATGTCTCGAGAAATCAGATGTACCAGAAGATTGGAATAATGCTGTGATGGTGTTACTTTATAAGAAAGGAGAAAAGGAAAACATTAAAAACTACCGTCCAATCAGCTTACTGTCAGTGATTTATAAAATTTTCACCAAAGTTTTAACGACAAGACTTGAATCAGCTCAACCTAGAGAACAAGCAGGATTTCGAAGTGGATTTAGCACAATGGATCATATTCAAACAGTAAGGGAAGTTATAGGAAAACATAAAGAATATAATTTACCTCTCTGCCTTGCCTTTATTGATTATGAAAAAGCATTTGATTCGGTCTACACATCTGCAGTAATTACTTCTCTGGAGGACATTGGTATAGACAAACCTTATATCAACATCATAAAGAAGATCTACAAGAAAGCAACAGCCACCATCCGTTTGGACAAAGGAAAAGCGAAGATCAAGCTTGGAAGAGGAGTAAGACAAGGAGACACCATTTCGCCTAAGCTTTTTACTGCTGTCTTAGAAAGTATTTTCAAGAAGCTGGATTGGGAAAACAAAGGGATTAGAATAAATGGGGATTATTTAAGCCATCTCCGGTTTGCTGATGACATTTTAATTTTCAGTAATAGCCCTGAAGAATTGCAAAATATGCTAAAAGATTTGGCAGAAGCTAGCATTAATGTGGGATTAAAAATAAATTTGGAAAAGACTAAGGTGATGTTCAATTCATTTGCATCAAAAAAGAAAATCGTCTACAACAACACTAAGATTAAAGATGTTGAAAGTTATGTGTACCTTGGACAAGAAATATCATCAGACAACAATATCATGAACAGGGGTCGATCCAGCCCAAAATTGGGGCCGTTTTGCGGCCCCTTCACAAAATTCCAAACCATAAAAACGGGGCCCCTTCACAAAATTCCAATCTATAAAAATGGCCCCTTCACAAAATTCTAATTCCTTAAAACGGCCCCATTCACAAAATTCCGATTTATAAAAACGGCCCTTTCATAAGATTCTATTTCATAAAAATAATTCCTTCACAAAATTATTTTCCATTTAAAATTACCCCGTCTCAAAATTATAACATGCCCGATCAAAGCTTCAAAGCCCTGAATTAACTGCTAAAAACAAAACATTCACAAGAAACTCTTCTCCAATCGCTATTTCTGCAATCGACTAAACAGAACTTACGCATGCGCGAGACGGGGTGTTTTTCGCATTCGATTTGTTGCGTCGTCAGTAGGAAACGATGTCTCATTCTTCGTAGAAAAACGCTAACTTTGTTCTTTCTCCATAAAAAAAAGTGCCAACGCCCCTTTCATAAAATGGACCTCTTCACAATTTTTTTTTCTAGTTAAAATTATCCCGTTTCAATATTTTTACATGGCCGATTGAAGTCGTGAATTAACTGCTAGAAAACAAAACATTCACAAGAAACTCTTCTCCAATCCCTATTTCTGCAATCGACTGAACAGAACTTACCCATGTGCCAGACGGTGTTTTTCGCATTCGATTTGTTGCGTCGTTAGTAGAAAACGATGTCTCATTCTCCGTAGAAAAACGCTAACTTTGTTTCTCCTTTCATAAAATTACTTTCCATTTAAAATTATCCCGTTTCAAAAGTTTAACATGGCGATCGAGTTAATCCATGAATTATTTACTGCTAGGAAAAAAAATAGTCAAAAGAAATTCTCCTCCAATCCTTTATTTTTGCAATCGACTGAACAGAACGTATGCATGCGCGAGACGGGTATTTGGCACATTCGAACTCCTGTAGCCGAAAATTTCTCCGTAGAAAAGCGTTAACGCTTTTTAACTCCATGGATGGGCAATAATCTGACCGTGATTAGTTTTGATCTTGAAGATTGGCAACAGATCAGATATTTTTGTATTTTGTTCGTTCATCGTACATGTGCTAGTTGTCGCTTCAGCTTTCGTGTGATTTCCACCTGATCTTTTCTTAAAATATAGCGTTCTTAATTGTTAAGTTATTATTAATTGTTAAAATATTATTATTAAATTATTATTATTATTAATTGTTAAATTTTGTTAATCGCGATCATTTTGAAATATTTATTGAAATATGAAGCGCGGACGGCCACCCAGTGGAGGCTCATCAAGAAATGCGGATTATTATGTGAAAAAATTTCGCCCTTCAAAGAGTGGAGCTACTAGCATAGCAAATTATTTTAAATCTATAAACAGCAGCTCTGATCGTCCTAAAGAAGATCGTTTATCAACTTTAACGAATAATGAGAGTAATGAAAATGCTTCCGTAGTTTGCTCTAATGAAAGTATTACACCGCAACCTTCAACTTGTAATAATACAAAGATTTGCTTGACTACAGATGTAGGAGGTGCAACCGATTTGATAGAAGAATGTTCATCAGCTGTTATAACCAATGAAAATGCTACAATATTGCACACTTATGAAAATTTTACGCCGCAACCTTCAACCAGCAGTAATATGGAGATTTGCTTCGCTACAGATGTAGAAGATGCGATAGAAGTTCCATTAAAAAACGCAAATGAAGTGACTGAGGAAAATACTCCAGTATTGGAAAGTATAACTGAAAGTGACAGTAATCCACCAGATAATGATGCGGAATTTAAAGTTGATACTGACAATAAGCATGTAATTGATCAACGATATATTACAAGCTATGAAAAAGCATATAACTGGCTTTATTATAGCCATTCAGCTTCTGGATTTTTGTGCAAAGTGTGTTCGATGATGAGCAATATTGGATCGGATAAGCCATGGGAGACCATTGGTGTTGATATTAAAAAAAATGGTCACCCTAACAGGGTTTGCAACAAACATGAAGTTAGCAAGAAACATAGAAAAGCTGTAATGGCTCAAGAAGTGAATAAAAAACAAGGAATTATGAACAGCATGAAACTGCAAATACAACAAAGAAAAATTTCAACAGAAAATTAATAATGAAGTTTGTAAAATTTCATGATAAGGAAGCAATGGGCAGTCTCAGAGAATTTTGAGTCTCTCGTAAGATTTTTGGGAGAACATTTAGACGATGAAGAAATTGAAAAACACTTAGGAAGTTGTGCCACATGTCTGTGGAAAGCATGATTGGTTCCATTTTGTCGTCTTTCGAACAGGAGTTGCTCACAAACCTAGCTTGTGCAGATTTTTTTACGATAATGGCCGATGAGTGCACAGATGAGTCCCAGCGGGAACAATTAGGTTTAATTGTGAGGTATAGACTTCCAAGAGACAGCTGCGTTCAAGAAAAATATTTTGGCCTGATTAACTTAAGGAATAGCACGGCAGAGGCAATAACAAGTGCAATTGAGAAAATATGTATTGCCAAACATATCCAGATATCAAAATGTTTATTCATTGCTCTAGATGGAGCGAATGTCATGAGTGGGCAACATTCTGGGGTCCAACGAAGGATGAAACATCTTTCTCCACATTCCAATTATATAAATTGTAGAAATCACAAATTGGCTCTGGTTTTTGTTCATCTGTTAAAAATGTATGATTATCTCAAGGCTGTGGATTCTCTGTTAATTGCATTGTGGAAATTGTTCCATTACAGCCCCAAAAAAACTGCAGTATTCAAAGAAATACAACAAAATGTTTATTGCATTGATGTGCTAAAGATGCTGAAAGTATCCACCACTCGTTGGCTGTCTCATGGCCGTGCCTGCGAAAGGGTTTCATCACGATATGAGCAACTTGTGGAAACTTTAGATACATTATTTGTTGAAACACGGGAGCCTGAACTAAAAGGTTTACGAGAACAACTGTTAGACCCAAAGATTCTTCTTACCATATTGTTTCTGGCAGATTTTTTGGGAAAAGTTGATGTATTTAACCTGTGGCTTCAATCTACAGACATTACTTTTAGCTCAGTTGGCAGCAAAGTGGAAAATTTAATGACAGAGGTGGATGTTTACTGTGAAAACATTGAAAATGGACATTATTTTCAAAAGAGCAAGGATTTGCTAAAGTTAGCACAAGAAAGTACTTCTTTAAGTACAAAAGTGCGAGGTAGATCACACTCTAAAGATGTGCTAACAGAATTTAAAGAACACTTTGTAAAAAACTTTTTGAGTGACTTCAAAAAAGAATTGCAGTCAGGTTTTGAACTGTCTCCAAATATCAGCAGTTTAAAAGGTTTTGACCTATTTAGTAATACACATCTTCATGAATTAACTGATGATCATTTCGATTCATTTTTATCACAGTTAATTTCTTTTTATGGTGAAGAAAACACAGACAATTTCCAAGGCGATATTACTTCATCGGCATCTATTGTAGATAAAGTGGCAATTGAAACCAAAAAAGAAGGTTTTAAAAAAGAAATGTTGTTTGCAAAAACGACTTTTGATATACAAAAGACCAAAAGTGCTTAAAAACTTTTGTATGAGAATAAAAAAGAAGAGGCTAAAAAAGCCATGGAAAGTAAGATTGGTGCAAATGACTTGCAAATGATTTTAGAAAAAGATTCTAAAAATTGGATACTTTATCCTAATTTCCTAAATCCTAATAATAATAAGTTATTAACATTGTGTACAATAATGCCAACATCAACAGCTTCAGTTGAGAGATTATTTTCAAAACTGAATTTGTTATGTACAGAACTTAGAACATCTCTCAAGCAAGAAACTTTAGACAGACATTTGAGAATTGTCGTAAACGGACAAAAAGATTTAACAAAACCACAATGTGAAGAAATTATGGATATTTTTAAAATGTCTGGAAACCGCCGCATTTTACTTTAAAACTTTTTCTTCTTTTCACTTAATTCTTTTGCTTTTTTATGTAAATAGTTTTTTTTTTTTTTTTAATTTGAATGAAATATCTTACAATTTGGTAAAAGCATTTTGACTTTATAACTTTGATGATAGAGATTATTTTATTTTTGTTTCATCATCTTTTATGATAAGAATCTTATTAAAGGTAAGTCAAACTTTAATCTGTTGTACAATTTTTATTTTCTATAATGTATCTCTTAGTGTTAAAAGAATGCAATGATAATTTTACTGATTTTGAGGATTTGGTTGGTAATCTTTTCTATTATTTCAAGTTGACTTATTCACAAGTGTAAACATATTTGAAGATGCATTTATTTGTATTTGTGCATTAATGTAAAATTAAATAAGGTGTTTTGTTAACAGAATGTAGAATGTACCAGTAGCAATATTTTAACATATTTTTAACACTAAACCATTATTATTATTATTATTATTATTATTATTATTATTTTTAAGTTTCTGAAAGAGGCGTCCAATCACACAAAAAGGTTTATAGTAGGAATTATTTTACAGTATTATAACAAATTACTAGATTTATTTCTTTGGGTTAATGAAGCATTCTTGTTATCGAGTTTAAAATGTAATGACTGTAAAAAATGAAAAAATTACATATATATACATTTTTCACAAAAATATTTTTTTTTCACAAAAATATTTTTTTTTTTTTCACAAAAATGGGCCCCAAAAAATAAAACCTGGATCGACCCCTGATGAATGAAATCAATAGAAGAATAAGAAATGGATGGAGTGCTTTTGGGAAGAACAATATTATTCTGAAGAGTAACATGCCTCTTTGTTTGAAAAGAAAGGTGTTTAACCAATGTGTTTTGCCTGCGCTGACTTATGGAGCAGAAACTTGGACACTAACAAAACGGATGGTACAAAGATTACAAACAACACAGCGAAGTATGGAAAGATGTATGCTAGGCATAACCAGAAGAGACCGAAAGAGAATAACGTGGATAAGAAGTCAGACGAAAGTTTTTGACATCATCGAGAGAATTAAACGGCTAAAATGGAAATGGGCTGGGCACATTGCAAGGAGACAAAACAATAGATGGAGCACAAACACCCTACAGTGGTATCCCAGAGATGTAAAACGACCATGAAGACGACCTCAAGTAAGATGGAGTGACGAAATCAGAAAAGTGGCCGGTGTTAATTGGATGACTAAAGCACTAAGACAGGCAACAATGGAATAATATGGGGGAGACCTACATCCAGCAGTGGATTGAAAACGGTTGATGATGATGATATATTTTCTAAACATAAAATGAAAGTTGAATGGTTGGATTAATTATGATTTACAAATATATTTTGTACATAGTGTGATTTTTATTCAGAAGCAAAACAGCAGAGTTTCCCCCAGACAGTTTCAGAAGGGTGCTGCACCCTGCCTGCCCTTTGGTTTACAAAATAACATCCTTCTTGCCCCTCACAAAAAGAATTAGCACCCTTCTTGCCCCCTCCAGTAAAATAATTAACACCCTTCTTCAGGGATCTGTTTAGGAAAAAATTGGGTCCTTTAAAGGACTCTTCACAAAATTTTTCATTTCAAAACAGAACCCTTCACAAAATTATTTTCTTTAAAACAGGACCCTTCACAAAATTCTTTGTCCTTAAAGATAGGTTTTTCACAAAATTTTTCCATCTTTAAACCAAACATTTCACAAATTTGTCATTTAAAAGTAAAATCTGACCTGTCACCTTTACATATAAAGAAAAAATATGTATTTTACATCCATATATCTTCTTAAAAATTTATAAACAAGAACCTGAATATAACGATCATTTCAAATTCACAAAATTATAATTAGATTTTTCACAAATCTTAAAGGCTGTTCACAATTTCACAAAAACAGGACCCTGAGAAAAAAGTCTGGACAGACCCCTGCCCTTCTTGCCCCTCATTAAAATAAGTGCCCTTTCTCCTTTTTTGCATTAAAAAATTTGATTTCATAGTAAAAACTGACCCAATGTTGTCTTAAAAAGAGTGCCTTGATTTTTAAATATCAAAAGTGGCTTTAAAATCCAAAAGAATAACCTTTAACAATTAAAGTGCCCTTAAGAATCTGAAAAGTGCCAGTGCCCTCAAGAATCCAAAAAGTGCCCTTAAGAAATAAAAAAAGTGCCCTTTTCTCACCAGCAGCACCCTACTCTTTTTTAAACCTGGGGGAAACTCTGAAACAGTGTTGTCCATTCCACCCCACCTGACCCCTATGGATTGAAAACTGACAGGATACAGATCTATTTAAAGCAGGTGTTATTTTGCTCTATACAGTAAATGATTTTTTACAGTAGGTTGGTACAGGGCACTGTAACTATCATTTATTGTTACACTATAGGAAAGCAGGTTTAAAAATTCATTGATTCATTCAACATTATATGGGGCGTCTCACTGCAATACAAAGTTGCGTTTTCGTTCATAACTTTTAACAGTAGTGAAGCTATCTTAACAAAATATGCAACCGTTCTTTGTATGCATTGTAAGGATTTCGTTAAAGTATGTATATCTTCACTGCTGTTAAAGTTAGGAACAAAAATGCGACTTTGGATTGGCGGTGCCCTCTATAGGCTGGGTAAAAAAGAAAAGAAATTTATGTTTAATCAAAACATAATAGTGCAGAAAAGTTGCCATTGGTAATAAGGAATAAATTAGCAAAATATTACACCAAATGATTAATATTTTTTACCACCCCAAGGGGGGGGGGGATTTAAAAAAAAATGGCAAAACATTTTTTTTTTGTTTTTTTTTTTTAAATGTAAATTATCCAATCCTAGCAATACAATTTCTAATAGAATGCAACAGCCACATCAAGATGTTAGTAATGCTCCAATAAAATTTCAATAGGGTGAAATCATTTCTATATATACGTATTTAAAAAAAAAGGCAAAAATTTCAATTTTCCTTTTATTTATTTTTACCATTTTTATTGTATGGCTAGAGTAAAATAGATTTACATTATATCTAGTAATAGCTTATAAATGTCTAGTAATTTTGATAATCAAAATAGCTAACCGAAGGCAAGAGCCCCTTTAAATTTGAGAAAAAGGGGCTTTTTGAAGGAATTTTGGTCATTTTCTGGGAAATTTTGGGGATTTTTTTTTCTATGGGGTTCCATACATAAATTCCCCATTAATTTCTACTTTTCGCCCCCCCCCCTACAAAAAACTCCCAATAAATTTCCAAAATACCTTCAAAAAGCCCCTTTCTCTTAAATTTAGGAGGGAAGGGGGTGGTAGCCCTTGGTTGGATATGTCTATGATCAAAATTACTAGACATTTATGTTATTACTAGATATAATGTAAATTTATTTAATTCTAGACATATAATAAAATTGGTAAAAAATTTAAAAATCAGAAAATTGAAATTTTTGCTGTTTTTTTTTTTGTCTGTCCCCTGCGGTGGTAATAGAAATGATTTCATCCTAATGAAATTTTATTGGAGCATTAATAACATCTTGATGTAGCTGCTGCATTCTATTAGAAATTGTATTGTTATGTTTGAATAATTTAATTTTTTTTTTTTTCGATTTTTAGAAATTTTGCCCTCTACCTTAAAGGTGAAAATAAGCACTCGCCAGTCGCCACTCGTCGATTAAACTTGAAAAACTGGTGATTAAAAATATGGAAAGAACCGGCTAAATGCAGGATTTTCCGATTATTTTTTTCCTCTACAATTCACGATTTTTCGCGTTCTTTCAACGAAATTCATGATTTCCGCGCATCCGTTCGACGATATTCATGAATTTTTAGCTGCCGATCGACAAAATTCATGATTTTTACACTCCCAATCGACAAAATTCATGATTTTTATATGCTCCCAATCGACAAAATTCATTATTTTTATGCTCATGATCGATGAAATTCATGATTTTCCCGCACCCAATCGACGATATTCATGATTTTTATGAACTCTCTCAACAAAATTCATGATTTTTACGTGCCCGTTCGAAGAAATTCAGGATTTTCCCGTGCCCGATCAACCACATTCATGTTTTTTACACACATGTTTAACAAAATTCGCGATTTTTATGCACCCGATCGACGAAATTCATGGTTTTTGTGCATTCAATCGACAAAATTCGTAATTTGTACACCCGAATGACAAAATTCATTATTTTTACGTGCCCGTTCGAAAAAATTCATGATTTTCTCGTTCATCATCGACGAAATTCATGATTTTCTCGTGCATCATCGACGAAATTCATGATTTTCTCGCGCATCATCGACGAAATTTGTGATTTTTACGCGCCCGATCGCAAAATTTGTGATTTTTATGCGGACACTCGACAGAAATCATGATTTTTATTCATCTGATCAAAAAAATTCATGATTTTTCCGTGCCCGATCGACGATATTCATGATTTTTACGCACCCGCTCAACAAAATTCATGATTTTTATGCGTCCGATCGATGGAATTCATGATTTCTACGCGTGTGATCGACGAAATTCATAATTTTTATGCTCCCGAATGACGAAAATCATGAATTTTTACACGCCTCATCGAAGATATTCATGATTTTTATGCACCTGATCGACGAAATTCATGATTTTTACTTGCACGATTGACGAAATTCATGATTTTTATGCACACGATAGACAAAATTCATGATATTTATGCGTGCGATCGACGAAATTTAATTCATTTACGCGTACGATCGACGAAATTCATGATTTTTAAGGCTCCTGAAGGACAAAATTTGCAATTTTTTCCAAAACTAATTGGCGAAATGCACACAATTCCTAAATTTCTGGAGATTTTGATCCGCTAGCCACAGGTTATGCATGTGTAATGTATATCATGTTGTGGGTTATTATTTAGTGCATAAACATACCTATTTTATTATTGTCAGACCTTAATTCTAAACAAATATATATATATATATATATATATATATATATATTTTTTTTTTTTTTTTTAAAAAGGTACTTAAGTAGTTAGCTACACACTTGTGTAGTTTGACTAAGCTTAGTTTGACTTATGTAGTTAGCTACATAAGCATATGTTGTGTATAACTTTGCTGTTAACTTATTTTAAAATTTAAAATAGATGAGTATCTCAAGTTTATTCAAAACAATATAAATTAAAATATTTTTTATTTAGTACATAAATTACTTGTTTACTGAAAAGTCTATTTTAAAAAAATATATATTTGCTGACATAAACTACATGATGTACTTACTGGCTACTAAAAAAATTATTCTCAGTAGCCAGTAACTGGCTACTAAAAAATATCAACCTACTGGCCAGTGGCTACTAAGCGAAACTCCTTATTTTCATCTTTACGTCCACCTGCAGCGGTAAAAGATATTAACCATTTGGTGTAATAATTTGCAAATTTAATCCTTATGACTGTTATTTTAAAGAGGATGCTAACTTAATTTAATTGAAATTCAAATGTTAGTTTTTCGACGTAAGCAGAACGTAAGTACGCTAGCAAGAAGCATTTGCTGGTTACATTCAGCTTTCATGATCTGTTCATTGAATAGAAATTAAAGTTCGTTTCCCATTAAAAGAAAGTTTTAAATAAATGTGAAAAGATATTTCAGTCGAATTGAAAACAAATAGGATTCATTGAAGACGGTTTTTATTCAAATTTAGTACTCGCATATGTCTTGTACATATCAGCTTGAAGACCCATTCACTTGATAAATATTCATTGAAACAAAAGTAAAGACAGTTCCACAATGACATCACATGTATTTAAAATAACACAACACAAAACATTTGTAATAAGCTGCATTTTATTTTTGCCCAAATGCTGATCACATTCTATCTGTAACACAAATTAAAGATACTATTCACGAATGTAAATTTATGTTTATCATACCTTCTCCCCCCTCCCCCCCCCTCCTTCTTTTCCAAGTCAAATATACTTATTGACAACTAGAAATTTTTCTTGAATGGAATCCAGTGAGTATCCCATAGAAATGACAAAAATAATTAATTAAATTTTCTGTTTCAGAATATGTTAGTTCAACTTTAAAACACCGGAAGGTTGGCTGCGATAGACTGTTTATTTCATTCACTCAAAAAAAAATTAAATATGTTTTCTTTATATATTCCAGTGTGTTGCATTTTCCATTAAATGATGTCTCCCTTATTCTTGCAGGTCACCTTCCTCTGCTGTGCCTTCCAGTAATCCAGAAATATTCTCATCCAGCTCCTCACCTGTCCAATACCTCAAGAAGCACCACTCCAGTCATCCGTGTCAGTGTCAATCAAGTATTACCTGTCTTACCTGTGTGAAATATGGAATGACAACCTTCAGCTTGAAAGTTAATTTAACATCATTTAAAGTTGAAAGTTTTTTTTAAACTTGTTTATGTTTGTCAGTATTCAGCAATTTACTTAATCATGTGTCGATGTTGTCATCTGCTGTCATGTGACTTATTCAAGTGAATCTAACTTTAAAGTTGTAGTAATTATACAAATACTAGATTTATATTCAAATCACTTGGAGGAATTACTAAAAATAAAAGGGAAAAACTAATGTAGGTTTATAGCAAAGAGATACATACTGAAGGAAGATTTCCTTGAGACATTATAACTCAGCTGATTTTTGGCTGTTGTCCTTCTCGAAGTTTTTAGGGTACATCGACTGTCTCTCTGCGAGTCATCATGCATGTTGTCCTCGAAAACTCACTGCAACAGAGGGCTCTGGTCAAGATTGCTGTTTCACTGTGGAACCAGAATGACATTGGGGCTCTGATAGCATTGGCAGAAGTCTACAAATATCGAACGGATGACTATCCTTTAAATGAGGTATGGAAGGGAATCGAAGCTGGAGAGAGTACCACAGCTTCCACTGCCACAACTCTTAAAGGACAAGGTGTCCTGTTTTATTCATATTATTGGCTTACAGATTTGTAAGTGGATCGAGTACCATTGCCTACGCTACGATCTTGTTCTCAATCCACCATTAGAACTTTGTTGGACTGCACAAGTTACGGTGGACAGAAAGAGGACGGCGGAACTGTTAGTCAAGGATGAGAGTTTGGATCTCTCAACACGCTACAAGCTGGCGTGTCTTTATTGCTTGAAGGATGATGTTATGGCACTTTGGAACACTCTGTCTGAAGACCTCAAACAATCTTTTTTGAGCAGAAATTCTCAAAATACGGTAGAGTGGAGTGAAAAATGGATAATTGGTTTTTGGTCACGTACTATGAAGAGAAGAAGGTTGCGCCATGCACGTACTTCTTACAAAGATGGATTTAAGCATTGTGCCTATCGAGGTAATAAAGTAGCTGTTGAGTACTTTCTGCAGAAGCTAACCCCACGGGAGAAAGAAGAGTGCCTGGTGAAGGCTGCAGAAGGTGTAATGTTTGATGTATATGATGATGATACTTTCTCTTTTTTGTTATTAGAAATGGGAGAATTGCAAGAACAAATGGAAGTTTTTAAAAATGACCCTTCTAGAGTATTGAGATGTTTTCTGCAGTGGCCTGGGCAGAGATCTTTTATGGAAATGGCCAATAGCATGTGGGATTTTCTTTCAAAAAAGGATTATGACTATTTATTGACATTCATTATTTATAAGGTTAGAGACGGACATAAGGATTGGAACTATCAAGAGCTTTTCCGAGAATTTTGGCAGAAGAGCCCTGATGCTCTGTGTTTGTGTAATTATCGTCTGCAGCGAGCTAAGCTGCATGTTCTTTGATTCCATGTGCTCCGAGTTTACGTAAGTTTCTATTTCTTACTTTCCGCGTTTGGCAACACTCAGTGTTCTGTTTTGCTTCTTGTTGTTTTTAGAATGTGAAAAAGAATGTTGTGGAATAAGCCGTGTGATGGCTCTCTTTATTTATGTGTGAATAAAACCGCATGTATACAGTCCATTATTGCATTTGTGTTTTAGTTAAGAACCAGCAGTGTGTGTTTGTGTATAGAATAAAAACGCAATAACATTCTTGGTACAAGTCTAGCCGGAGTGCTAGTGAAAAAAAAAAAAGTGTAGAATGGAACTTTTTTCTGAACTGCTGTGTGATGTTTTTTTGTGGAGAAAAATTACCTCAGCTTGTGAGGTAAGTTAACTTTGAACATTATTTTTCGTGTGTAAAAATAATTTGCTA
Organism: Maratus michaelseni; assembly: GCA_963931845.1. Lineage (NCBI taxonomy): Eukaryota > Metazoa > Arthropoda > Arachnida > Araneae > Salticidae > Maratus > Maratus michaelseni. Next base: position 313,526,979 of record OZ007596.1, on the reverse strand, counting down.
TTTAAAACTGTAGAATTGTGATGAGAATAATAGTTTAGATTTAAACTAAATTTCCTATTAACGTATTTTAGAACGAGTTTTGTGTTTGATTTAAGTAAAAATGAGTGAATTAACAACTTTTAAAACGAAAAGAACTGCTCTACGAAGAAGTGTAACGAATTATATTAAGAAAATAGAAAGTATAATCGCAGATGGTGAGATTAATTTAACAGAATTAGAAGAAAATATTGAACTGTTAAAACAGAAAGAAACGGAACTAAAAAAACTTGATAGGGAAATTGAAAGTTTAATTACAGATTCTAAACAATTAGAGAGCGAGATAGATACCGCACAGAAAATTTCAGATAAAATTGATTTGTGGAAATTTAAAGGTGAAAAAGTATTGAAAATCGAAAATGCGAAGTTAAATAAGAGTGAAAATAAATCTGATAGTGTAATTTCCGAAAACATTTTTGAGAATATTAAATTACCTAGGTTATCATTACCTACTTTTGGAGGCAATATCACTGAATGGATAGCATTTAAAGATCTTTTCAATGCATGCGTAAACAGTAATACGACTATATCTAATGCTCAAAAATTGCAGTATTTAAAGGCTTCATTGAAAGGTGAAGCGTATCGCGTCATTCAGTCTATTCAAATTTCGGATTCTAATTTTGAAATTGCATGGAATCTATTAGACGAAAGAGAATAAGAAAGAACAAATAAGAGAGAACAAATTTTTGCATATATTAAACGATTTCTAAGTTTACCAGCAATTCAAACAGAATCAGCTGTTGCTATTTTAAATCTAGTTGATAACATTAATGAAGTTATTTGCTCGTTAGAAGTATTGAACCAAACCATTGACAAATTTGGGGATACATTAATGACTTATTTAATTTTGCAAAAATTGGATCCTTCTACAAAATTGTGGTGGGAACGTCAGCTTAAAAGCAATGAAATTCCGAAACTTAAGAACTTAAATGAATTTCTTAAGAATTACGCAAGAACTCTTCAAAATAGCAAGTTAGTGGTAAATAAGGTACCTAAATCTGTATTTCCAAATAAGAGTAATGCTTTTATAGCTACTTTGAGTTGTGGTTACTGTAAAGAAGAACATAGTTTAGCTAAATGCTCAAAATTTCTCAATTTGCCTGTTCAACAACGAATAGATTTCGTAAAACATAATCATTATTGCTTCAATTGCCTATCTAATATGCATTTTCTCAATAAATGTGAGTCTAAATACGTGCCACCATTGCTTTAAGAAACATCATAGTATTTTGCACATGGTAAACAATTCAAGGAATAAGACTCAAACGAATAGTATGTCCCCACACGCACAAGAATTTATCCCTAAAAAAGTTGAGTCAGCGAGTGATAATGTTTCGTCTACAGTCTGTGCCTCTCATTATGAATCAAACGCAAAGAGTAATCAAAAGAGTCATATTTTGTTGTGTACCGCATTAATAAAAGTTCAAAATTCTAAACAAGAATTTGTAAAATGCAGATGTTTATGTGATACAGGCTCTCAGAAGTCATTTATTTCTAGAGAATGTGTAAACAAATTAGGATTAAAGGTAAAAGATAGTTCTATTTCTGTGTCATGTTTGGGAACATTTAATACTGTGAGTAATGGGGAAGTCGATTTATTATTCACTTCTCACTTCAAAAGTGATCTTAGGGTATCAACATCAGCATTCGTAATGGATAAAGTGACAGATAATATTCCCTATGTGTCTTTACCTTCAGTCATTTGCGATAATTTCAGTGATTTAATGTTAGCTGATCCATTGTTTTACAAATCACAAAAAATTGACATTTTATTTGGTGTAAATGTATTTATGCATTTAATGACTGGGGAAATTGTCAAACGTGAACCTAACCTTCCATTTGCTTTAAATTCGAGACTTGGGTGGATAATTTCGGGTACTACAAATTTTGAAACGTTGGCAACTGATCCAGTACATGTAAATCATTTAAGTACAAAAACTGACGAGTTAGTAAATTCATTCTGGGAATTAGAAAAAATTCCAAATGTGCAACCTTTAACAGTTGAAGAAAGACATTGTGAAAAACATTTTGAGAGTTCTCATTTTAGAGAAAAATCAGGCCGCTATTCAGTCGCATTACCATTCAAACAGGATCGAGATATTTTAGGTGATTCACGCCAAATGGCGTACAGAAGATTTCTTTATCTTGAGAAACGATTAATATCCATGCCAGAAATTTACAACCAATATGTTCAATTTATGAAAGAATATTTATCTCTGGGCCATATGGACTTTGTTTCGAATACAGATCGTGAATTAGAAACTAAACATTATTACATCCCACACCACTTCGTCTTAAACAATTCTAGTTTAACTACCAAATTAAGAGTAGTTTTTGATGCGAGTGCTAAAACAACAGGTGTTTCTTTAAATGACACTCTAATGGTAGGTCCCAAAATACAAGATGATTTAATTTGCATTTTATTAAGGTTTAGATTTCATAATATTGCCATAACAGCTGATATAAGAATGATGTATAGGCAGGTAAAAATTCATGACAATGATAGGGATTTTCAAAGAATATTATGGAGAGATAGTCCAGATAAACAAATACAAGTCTTTTGCTTAAATACTGTCACGTATGGAACTGCTGCTGCTCCATATCTTGCAACTAAAGCTTTGAGTCAGTTAGCAATTGATGAGGGTCTTAATTTCCCAAAAGCAAAGTCTATTGTTTTAAGAGATTTTTATGTCGACGATGTTTTAACTGGTGTTGAGAATAGTCAGGAAGGTACTGAATTGATATCTGATTTGCAAAAAATGCTAAAAAGAGGTGGGTTTGAGCTACATAAATGGTCCACAAATGAACCATCACTATTGAAAAATGCTGGGTTAGCAAACACAATTAACGATAATATACATAGTGTAGTGGGCAATAAGGCCACAAAAGTTTTAGGAGTGGAATGGCATCCTGATAATGATATGTTCAAATGTAGTTTCAGTGATATAAATTATCAAGGTGTCCCTACTAAAAGAATTATTCTGTCATTTGTCTCAACGCTGTTTGATCCATTGGGGTGGATTGCACCTTTTGTGATTCTAACTAAAATGATCCTTCAAGAACTGTGGAAATTGCAATTATCATGGGATGATCCAGTACCAGAAAATATTGACCAAAAGTGGAAAATTTTGTGCCAAGAAGTCAAACTCTTAAATTCCATATATATACCTAGAAAAGTAATTTTGCCCAATTATTCTCGATGTGAACTTCCCGGATTTTGTGATGCGTCAGAAAAGGGTTATTCAGCAGTTATTTACGTTAAAACTTGTGATAGCTCTAACATTGATGTGAAACTTTTAACAGCTAAAACTCGCGTAGCACCACTAAAACCTGTCACGATTCCAAGACTGGAATTATGTTCTGCAGTATTACTGGCACACTTAATACAGGCAGTCAGAGCTGCATTACATATAAAACCTGATTCTGTGCACGCATGGAGTGATTCACAAATTGTATTGTCATGGCTAAGATCAAATCCTAAAAGATGGCAAGTCTTTGTAGCCAACAGAGTATCTGAAATCCAATCCATTTTACCAGCTGAGAATTGGAACCATGTGGACGGAAAAGAAAATCCTGCTGATTGTGCATCACATGGGTTACTTCCTGCAGAACTACTGTCCCATGACTTGTGGTGGAACGGCCCACTATGGTTAAGAAGTAGTAAGGTTCCAGTGCATGAACCTATTCCCATAAATGAAGAAGAATTACCAGAAGCACGTAAAACCTTATCATTTGTAGCTTCTGAAACTGTAAAAGAGCTTGATGTTATAACAAAAATATCTTCGTTTTCCAAATTGCAACGCATATTTGCTTGGATATTGAGATTCATCTCCAATTCAAAGGTAACACGTGTAGAAAGAAATACATCCTTTTTATCAAGCAGTGAAATTCAAGCCGCAACACGCTGCATTATTCGGATAGTTCAACAAGTGAACTTCAGTAAGGAAATTCAATGTTTAGAAGCTGGAAAAGAGCTACCTGCAAATAGCAGTCTCATGTGCTTGTGTCCAATTTTAGATGATAACAAAATATTAAGAGTAGGAGGAAGATTGAAAAACGCACAGCTGTCGGAGAATGAAAAGCACCCAATCTTATTACCATCAAAGCACCATGTGACTAAGATCATAATTAAACATTTCCATGAGAAATACTTACATGCAGGTCCAGAACTTTTTCTTTCTTTAATTAGGCAGCAATTTTGGATCATTACTGCTAGGTCTGTTATTCGGAAAATGGTAAGAGCTTGTGTTACGTGTTGCAGATATAAAGCTCAAACTGCAAAACAAATAATGGCTGATCTTCCAGCATCCAGAGTAACACAATCACGACCATTTCATCGAGTTGGAACAGAATTTTCAGGACCATTCATGATTAAATATCGTGCAGGACGCGGAGTAAAATCATTTAAATCATATGTGTGTGTATTTGTCTGCTTCGTCATCAAAGCAGTCCATCTTGAAGTCGTAGAAGATCTTTCAACAAAGGCATTCTTAAGTGCATTAAAACGATTTATTGCAAGAAGAGGGAAACCTTTTGAGATTTTTAGTGATTGTAGAACCAACTTTAAAGGTTCAGAAAAATAAATTAACAAATATATTTTGCAGTGCAAGCAGAATTTTTGTCGTCCAGTAGTGAAATTGTGTCCTCTTCCTAAAGAAACTAAAAACTTTTTAATACATTTTCTATTTTTTTGCATTAATTTGTTTGTGTTATTAATTGTGTTTTTTTTCATTATAGTCAGAAATTATATGCAACTAACCACTTGTTGAAATCCCAGGGGATTTCAACAGGGGCCAGAATGTTTGTGTAATTATCGTCTGCAGCGAGCTAAGCTGCATGTTCTTTGATTCCATGTGCTCCGAGTTTACGTAAGTTTCTATTTCTTACTTTCCGCGTTTGGCAACACTCAGTGTTCTGTTTTGCTTCTTGTTGTTTTTAGAATGTGAAAAAGAATGTTGTGGAATAAGCCGTGTGATGGCTCGCTTTATTTATGTGTGAATAAAACCGCATGTATACAGTCCATTATTGCATTTGTGTTTTAGTTAAGAACCAGCAGTGTGTGTTTGTGTATAGTTTAAAACGCAGAAACAAAAGTTTCATTAGAAATGATTTAAATGAAAGTGATCTACTACCAGCTTTGTGTGGTATTAAAGACAAAGAAAACATCCGATTCATCCTTCAGGACGCAAACCCTACAGCAAGAAAGAAACTTATCTACAGTCATCAAGTGAATGTTTTCTGCCAAGATTGCATTCGTGATGATAAATGGGATTCTCTTGAATTCTTTATCCAAGAATGTTTTCCATCTAAAAATGAAATGCTAAAATTTAAAGAGGCATTTGAAAAAACTGAAAAACAGGATGATGTAGAAGGTATTCTTCTGAGGAAGAAACACAAATGGGATAAGTTATTTCTCCCTTCGTGGGTACGAGAAGAGGAGTGACGATGAAGGTGAGAGTCGTTCATCCAAGAGATTTCGGAGCTTTCAGTAACACATGCTTCAAGTAGGGGAAGGAATTCACCTCATTATCCTCAAATTCTGGATATTTATTCTTAATGTCCTCTTTTTTTAACCATTGTCTTAGTTTTGAAAAATAAAATTAAATATCCTTTGCTAACCTTCTGAAAAAAAATATAATTTCCCCTTCCCCCCCTTAGATCAACAATCCCTTTCCAATAAGAATTGAAAGATAAACTGTAAAAGTGTCGGCAGAATCTATTTAAAGACATAAAAATCATTCTGTCAATGTTTTTGCTCCAATATGATTTTTATGATGCAATTTAGATTTTAAAATTAATCAGAGAAAATGTAAATTGAAAAAAAAAAAAAAAATATATATATATATATATACATGTTATAACATTTTATTATGTTTATTTTGTTTCGAAAATAGAAGTTCATCCTTATTTAAATAACTGTGAATAATTTTGTGAACTATAGAAACCAAAAAACTCATTGAAACATTTCAACAAAGATGAAACTGAATGCTTATTGGGCATATCTCTGTTATTCAGTCATTTTGAATTTCTTGCTGACATTGTTACTCTGAAAATAGGATACATCGGTTGAATAAAATGTTGGTATTTTTCTTTTTATGTTCATTTTTTAATTTAACCTTTTTTGTATTGTTTTACTTTAGAAAAATTTGATTTTACAACTAAAACATGAAATTCCTGTGTACTGTTTATATATTTTTTTCAGGGGTCGATCCAGGCAAAATTTGGGGCCTACTTAGGGGCCTTCATAAAAATCAATTTAATAAAATGGACCCCTTCACAAAAATCAATTTGACAAAATGGGCCCCTTAATAAAAATCAATTTGACAAAATGGGTCCCTTCACAAAATTTCTTTTGAAGTCTGTTTTTCCACTGCTCCATGCATTACGGATCGTTATAGAAGGAGTACTCTTTTGAAAAATGTCTGTAACTTAACCTGATAGATTATTTGCTATATTCACTAAGACACGTGCAAAAGGGTGTGTTGATATGCATATGGGTTGTCATAGGAACAGAAAGGGATATAAATTTCTGTGCTAAAATATGGATAAAAGAGAGCAAATGTTTTACTTTAGTAATTTTTTAACACTTTCCAACCTAGTTGAAAAGTGTTTATGACTTCGGTTTGTCTGCCGTCTGTCCGTGCTCTAACTCCCGTAAATAGGCTTGGATTGCCTTGCAATTTTTATATGTTATTGCCCTTATCTATAGCACGTTCCCTATTTCAACGGAAGTGTGTAGCACTTATAGTTTTTTTACAGGGACACTCAAAAGAATTCCGTTACATTATGGTCTATGGGGGAAAATCATTTGCTGTTTATTTTAATGATGTTACACAATTGCAAGCACATTGAAATTTATACACATCACTAAGGTGCATGAAAAGAGGCTTGCTACAGAATAGTGTGTGTATAGCAGTCATCGTTCATTTACAGGGACACACAAAAGAATTCTCCACTGTCTGTTAACAATAATTCCTGTATGTGAGTTTTAAGTTACTGAACGCGATTTTAAAATTAACTCACTTTTTGTTTATTACGTGGTGTGTATAAATTCTGTAGATCCTATACAGGGAAGCACAAAAGTTCGCGAATACATTTCACGGACAGAAATTCCAGAAGAAGAATTTTAAACTGTACTACGTGTTTCTTAACTGAACTAAATTTTTAGCATCCTATGTAGTATATATACAAATCTATTGATCCTATACAGGGCCGAATAAAAGTATTCGGATATTTTTCCGAATATTGTATACGTTGGAAATTCCTGAAATTATGTTTTAAAATAGGTTATGCGTTTTCCAAATTGTTTACTTAGATGTTATCTTTCAGCTTATGAAACGGTATGATTTGTAAAATTATTTTGGAAGCGTTGGAAAGTGTTACATAATCTATGCTTAACGCATGATTTTTCGTTCTTGTTTATATATATATTTGTATGGATACAATGATCGTTTAAATATAAAGAATAATAAAGAAAAGGTCTCAAATAACTGCAGGTGTTCTTATTCAGAAAATAGGAAATTAAAAACCTTTTTCCCGTTACTGGGCAAAGGAACTTTCACAAAAATCTGTGAAAAGTGGATGTTTTGAACCCAATTTCTTGACAACACAGCCTAAGGTAGTATATTGTATCATAATACCTTAGGATAATGCATTTGATGGGTTAGATCAAACACTTATAACTTAGATCGAATACATTTATAAAAAAAAAATGAAAAATTCCATTAGATTTCAAATCATTTTTGGTCCGTGACTGCAGTTTTTTCTAGTTTTGCATATGAAATGTGCGAATGCACTTCAAATGTTCACGTTATTGAGCGGAAGAAGATATTTTGTTGAGAACCACTTGAGGAATAATTATAGTAATAATATGTACATTGGTAATAAAGAGTCATTTTATACGCAAAAATAAGGAATTTAGATTCTTTACTGTACGAGTCCTTTGGAATGGATCCAGAATTCTGAGATCGCAACTTTTTAAAATAATATGCACAAGATCTAATTAAAGAATTAACGAGTCCTTTAAAATATTATTTTAAATTAAAAAAAAAAAATATTATATGAAAATATTTATTTTTAAAACAAGTTGTTGCAGTCGCAGTTAGCTACGTTTACAATAAAGCAGTTCTCATGACTGCCCTACAGTACATTCAACGAACACAATTATAGAAAACTCGCCGCTGTTTCACGCAGGGTAGAAAGCACAAGCTGGTGAATTTATTTAAAAGATTTCTTTTTTAAGATAAGACAGCCTGAAAGTAAAAGCATTATTTAAACTATCTTCAAGTTCAAATAAATAAAACATAAAGTCTGGAAATTGTTCTAAAAAATATTTTTTAAGGAAAAAAATAAAAGATTGAGAGGGATATTTTCTTACATTCGTTTCATGTGATATTCGTAAATATACTTTACTCGTATTTTTATGGGATGAATGTCGATAGTGTAGATGGAAGGTGTGGCATTTATAGTTTGTTAACACACAAATTCCATTATACAATGCTCCAAAAGGGGAAAAGTGTACTTTAATGATAATATTACAGTATAATAGAAAATAAATTTAATTTAGGTGTACTACAGCATTCTTTCTATGGAACATTTATTGTTCCTTTACAGGGCCACAAAATAATTGGATTACAGTACTATACCCAAGTGCGATAATTTATACTCGATAGGATTTAAATCACTATTTACACTAACTGTTTTTTCTTTTAATTAAAAACCACTTGATTCTTTTTAGAACAATTCCCATACATTCCATGTAATGGAAGTGTTTCCATTTGTAGGATATAAATATTTTCTATTTTTAATACTTCATCTCAGCAGGCAACACGAGACAGAGTGAATCATGCTCTTATGCATAAGATGAAAATGAACAATGTTACTAAGGAACCTGTATCGGATGGTCTAAAGAGTTATCTTTAAAACATGTGAAACTAACAGAAGATAAAATAGATGAAGTTTATTCAATATTTGATATAAAGTATTTTCAGTTCGAGAAATGAGACTTCAATATACAACATAACAAGACGCTCTTAAATATTTTGGCGAAATGAATAAAAGAAAATTTTCTCCATTGGGTAGATTTTCCTTTAACATTTAAGAAATCAATATGCAAGTTGTGAAGTTGAATAAGCAGCTATTTAAAAGTGGGGTGCCAGTGACAGAATTTCAATCATACCAGTCGATCTTTTCTCTTATTTGCTGATAAAATGTTTATTATTTCATTTTCCGATTTTAAATATCATTTAATATTATTATTTTTGTGGTGGGTGAGGGGGGGGGGGGGAATTACTCCTTACTGTGATCGACCTAAACCTTAGCTAGGTCACTAATTGGATAGAAGTCAATTTTGGTTTTACTGCAAGAGAAATTTCATCCAAAATCACCTTTTAATTTTGTTTTTAACATATTTTCAAATTAAAAAAAAAAAAAAATCAGTTGTTTCTGCTTGTTATTGAAACAATGTTTCATCTAACGGTCATTGCTCTCTCTCTCTGTTTTTTCTGACTCGGCTATCGTACCGGGTGATGTTAAAATTTGGATTCACCTAAAGTGTACAACACCATTCAAATCTGAAAAAAGCATCCTATACAAGGTGTCCAAAATATCTGGAAACTGTTGAATAATTCTAGAAATATGCATCGGATAATAGATTTTTCAAAAATATTGAACATACAGTTTTCCAGTTTTCAATCCGATGTATATTTCTCAAGTTATTGGACCATTTCCAAACTTTTCAATGGACAACCCTGTATATATTTATTTATTTCAAAGATATATATATATATATACTTTGAAAATGTAATTTTTCAGTCGATTGGGGAAGAATTTGTACTTAAAGGAAAAGGAAAAAAAAAAGAAGAAATTTGGGATAATATATTTGAACCGACAGTTTAAAATTTTTCTTGCTTACTTATTTAAATAATTGATTGCGAAGAATGCATTACATTGCATTCTTTTATCTTAGATCTTTGCTTATTTAAATAAGTTAGCAGTGAACACACTTTGTGTACTAGATTCATTTTTTAAGATTTCTGACTTTTTTTTTTCTTGTTTACTTTTGAAAATATATTACGGATGTCATCCGCTAACAATCGACAGTCCTACACAATTTGAATAACCTTTATTGGGAAATAAAAATTTGGATTGTTTCGCGTCAGAATAGACCTAAAATTTAATACGTATACAAAGCGATTAGGTTCAGATTTGAAATGTATCCGTCACCTAAAATGTGAAATATTAATTAATTATTATTCTAACTCCTGTAGAGACAAAAGCATTTCATCTTCATTCGAATGGAATCTTCTTTTTTTGAACAAAAGATATCGATATTCTGTTTGTTATGTATGCAGGGTCCTGCGAAACCATTTGCAGGCATTTACTTTATTTTTAAATGTATCAATTACACCTCAAAACTATTTCTTTTCAACAGAAATAAATCCCGTAAAATCAAAAGGGAAGTAGAATGGAACACGAACGAAGTACCTTGAATAGCTGCATACTGTAGATGACTCCTGTATGATAATTGTTTTTAGCTTCAACACCCCCCCCCCCTCCCCTCTATTGGGGACGATCTCTGTTAGAAAGTGAAAACTCCCTGCAGAGGTTGTCCACTCTGCTTTATGTATCGTTCACGCCAACTCTACGATTTGTTGCCGAGGTAATGAGAGCAAGCCAAAATGAGTAATGATGATGTCCTTAAACAGCAACGTCAAAGAGAGATGGCATTTTTTAAAAAATGTTGCAACACATAACTACGTTCAACAGATCCCTTTCAAGGGACGTCCCAAACCTATAATTATCCCCACCAGACAAAGCTGATCATTAAGAGAAATAATGTTAATAAGATAAATGTCTAAGATTGTTTCTTTTTCTGTTCTCATTCATGTAGTGTCCTCTTCATTGTTTAAACTGACTCATTGTTGACACTTTAAGAGATCGGGATTTTCTTTTCTATCATAGCAAACGCACGCGTTTGCACAAAAGTTTAAATAAATATTATTATTATGTATGGAACAGAATTCATTCAAATTAAATAAATCACGTGACAAACATGCTTATTTGTTAGGGTTTCGTTCATCTCACAAAACCTTATTACTCCCGCTCCGTTGTCTGTCACACAGCTATTCTCAGAAACTATGTAACTTACAGAGTTGAAACTTTGTATATATAGCTGAATATCAGCTATAAAGAGCTCAAAATATTAAAATTTGAAAAATTCGTATTATTTTAATAAAGAGAGATAAAAAACCAAAATTCTAACAGCCTGTTCCTATACAATTTAAACATTTTTCGTTATAGCAGATGCCAAAAATTAAAAATCCACGTTGAAATTCTTTCTACAATAATTAATTTTCTATCAGACGATTTCCACATGAAAAATGAAAATGAAATAAAACGTTTCACCCATTGATAAAAAAGATTAATATGAAAGAAAAATGATTGACGTCATAGTGGTAATAAAACTGAAATTTTCAAATATTTCTCAATAATACAAGGAGTATGAGTATGTGTATGTACACATAGCAGATTAAAATGACGTCATTACAGAATTAAAAGGAAAATCCGACGTCCTATTGGAAGTTTAACGAATTTTTCAGATGTTTGAGAATAATACAAAGCGAGTATCCATATGAGTAATAGAGAATAGTAAATAGATGAGTTTGAGGAACATATTTAATCATGATAAAAATCCAATTATGGAAATATTCGCCTATTTTAACATTTTGAAGGTGTACAACATGTTCATTCTTGAAATTATTTTTTTTAAATATTGCATTGAGTCCGCATGATGGCAGATAGTACTATGACAGAGTATAATAGCGGGCTGGTTTAGATATACGAAAAAATGGACCGGCAAATTTTATACTTTATAAAAAACAAAAAAGATGTTTTTTGTTGCTAAATGACAATTTGTTTGTATTTCTTAAAGAAAGGATAAAGTGTTTTGAAAGCCCTTTGAGCAATCTTCGATCACACTTACCCACTTGTTTTAGCATAAATGCCCGTTATAGGACGGTGGGTGGTTTTCACATTAAATTGGAAATAATTGATAAATGTACTCATATATACTATTCATCGACAATGAGGAGATGTCGTCGTTGCTGTGTGCTGTATCTTTCGTTTTGGAACTTTTCCATTATACCAATGCCATGCCAAAATGTTTGATATTATTTCAACCCTGACCGAGCAGATGTCTACAAACCGTGCCAAACATTGTGATTTGTTATTTATTAAATGTAAAAAACATTTAAAAATTTATAATTCAAAAATACACAAATATTCAAAAGTACAGTTAAAACCGTAAAAATATTCAGCAACAATAAGACATAAACAAGTAATATAAAAACAATTTTTTAAGTCAATTCCTACTTAGGTCAACAAAGAAAATTTTTATTTTAGTTACTTTTTATTAAATAATTACAATTAATGTAAATATGTATATACATATGACAGAATCACAATATTAAGTGGCAAAATAGAAATTAAATTTAATGAATGAATTAATATTTGAAAAAACTGTATTAACATCAAGTGTCATCCACTACAAGTTTTAAAAAATTTATTTGAACTTGAGTGGATGAATAAAAAATATTTTATTAATGATTGAAAATATAAAACTAAAATTAATTTATTTAATGAATTAGATTTAATTAAAAACATAAGTTGGAAATTGTACGTCAAACGTGACAAATGAGGTGCGTTCGTACTATATAGCTAGTTATATAAATATTCAGATCTTGATGATTTTTAATTTTGTGAAATGAATTATATCGTTTGCAGATTAATTTTTGTAATAAAATAAGCATCTCGGTTGCTTGACGATTAAACCTTGGAAGCTCCTATAACAAGAAAGCACCGATTTTTTTTATAAATATGAAACTAAAATTAATTATTTTAATTGAATGAATGAATTAATATTTGAAAAAACTGTATTAACATCAAGTGTCATCCACTACAAGTTTAAAAAAATGTATTTGAAGTTGAGTGGATGAATAAAAAGTATTTTATGAACGATTGAAAATTGAAACAAGATATATAAATATATAGAGGGTGTGAACTAATAATAGGAATTGAACACCTATGCAAAAGTATAATTTTCAAATTATGGTATCTTTGCAATTCAGATAAAAGTAAATACAGACAACACAAATATAAAAATGCACTACATGAGACGTTACAACCTAAGTTGCTACTCCCTACAACGTATTTACAGACCATATATTTGTTTATTGGCCACATTTGGGCCAATCTTAGGATTAAAAATGCTTAGGATTAAAAAAAATGAACTTCAAAACTTTATAAAAATAGGTAACTCTAGTCAAAAAAATTAAAAAAAAGGGTTATTTCCACCATGCTCAGTGAGACATGGATTTCGAAACTCTGGGGTGACTATGATGCAAAAAATGTGCACAAGGTTAAAAGGAAAGTGGATACTTGATAATCACCTACAGAGGGCAAGCGAAGCAGTTTTGCCAAATTCTCCGTTCAACATGGAAAGAGAAAATGGGAAAACTGTCCAACTACAGACGGGAGCAGAGGACCCCAACAGGCTTAACGCGAGTACAGTCATAATTAGTAATAAAAAAAATACGAGCAGTACTTTTAAACTGCTCCGTCAACTTCCACCTCTGTGGTTTGAGTTTAAGCACCCAGCTGGGTCCTCTTCCAAACACTGCATTGATAGAGGGACGATAGGAAAGCAAAAATAAAACAAGTGGGTAAGTGTAATCGAAGATCGCTCAAAGAGTTTTGTTTAATATTGCTTTCAAAACACTTTATCCTTTCTTTAATAAATTCAAATAATTTTCATTTAGCAAAAAAAAAGAGTCATCTTTTTTATAAAGTAAAAATTTAGCGGTCTATTTTTTCGTTTATTCGAATATCTAAACCAGCCCGATAGCGGGCGAAGCCCACTATTATATTCTGTCGTAATAATATCTGTCATGCGAACTAAATGCGATATTTAAAAAAAAAACAATTTCAAAATTAAATATGTTGTACACCTTCAAAATGTTAAAATAGGAGAATATTTCCATAATCTAATTTTTATCACGTTCAATATGTTTCTCAAACTCATGTATTTACTATTCTCTATTACTCATATGGATACTCGCTTTGTATTATTTTCAAGGATTTGAGAAATTCATTAAACTTCCAATAGGACGTCAGATTAGTTTTCTTTTTAATTCTCTAATGACGTGATATTAATCTGCTTTGTGTACATACACACTCGTATTCCTTGTATTATTGAGAAATCTTTGAAAATTTCCATTATGATGCCAATCAATTTTATTTTATATTAATCTTTTTTTCAATGGGTGAAACATTTTATTTCTTTTCATTTTTCACGTGGAAATCGTTCAACAGAAAAATAATTACTGTAGAAAGAATTTCATTGTGGATTTTTACTTTTTGGCAACTGCTCTAATGAAAAATGTTCAAATTTAATAGGAACAGGCTGTTAGAATTTTGGTTTTTTATTTCTATTTATTAAAATAATACGATTTTTTAATATTTTGAGCTTCATAGCTCGTATTCAGCTATATACACAAAGTTTCAACTCTGTAAGTTACATAGTTTCTGAGAATGGCTCTGTGACGGACAGACAACGGAGCGGGAGTAATAGGGTTTCGTGAGATGAACGAAACCCTAAAAATGAAAGATAAAAGAGATAGACTGGGTAGAGTTTTAAATTTTGAGGCAGGTTGTAGAATCTTAATTTGGAGGAATGCACAATTTCTGAATTTCTCTTAAAGTGTGGACTGGGTTTATCAATTTCAAAAGTTACCTCAGATAGCTGTTTTAGGATGGTGTATGGACCAGAATAGGTTGGAGTTAATTTACGGGTATTAGGATAATGAAAGCCTTCATAAGTTAAAATATCACCAACTTTAAATTTTACGGGGGAAAAACGGGCATCATAACGGATGTTATTTTTCTTATGGTAAGCAATTGTTCTTTCCTTAGCCACTTTTCTAGCTTCCTCAGCAGGAGGGTAATAACTATTATTTGGCAAGAGAGTACGGTTCCTAACAATAAATAAATAGGGGGAAATGTGGAGTAGCATTATATTGATACAAGACATCATCTAAAAATTTAGTCCATGGTAGTTTTGTTTGTGAATTAACTTTACATTTTAACCTGGTATGCGATAAATATTATTTAAAAGAACTTTAACTGGATGGTTAAGAAATAATGGCATGTTTTGCGTGAATTGGGTAAAGCCGGACTCATAAGCTACGACAAAATAAACAGCATCTGAGCTGGGACCGGGTTGAATGTTTAGCTTTTATAAGTGGCCGAGACGTAAAAGCTACGAGGGTTCCATAGGGGGTCCCGGTTGAACTTTTAGCTTTTGTAACGAGCTGAAAGCCGGATCAGGCACGAGCTTGGAAATTTTGGTTCGTGCGGACATCTTCCCCTGCCCAGTAGCGTAGCTAAGGGGGGCGGCCGCCCCGGGCGCCGCTGTCAAGGGGTGCCAAATTGAGTGAAATTTTTAACCGAAATTATCTCACATATTTCGACAATAAATAAAAATTGCTTTTGTGTGTGTCTGTGTGAATATTTTCTTTATTAAAATATTTTATTACGTCCAAATAATGAAAGAAAAAGCTTCTGCGAATAATGTTTCTAGGCATAGCTCAACAGACTTTGTAACATACATGATTACGTACATGAAAAAGGGCACAAAATGATTAAATGTTGGGGGCGTTCAATTGAGAGACGCTTTAAACCGAAATTATCCCACATATTTCGACAATAAATATATATGTTTTTTGTATGTGAATATTTACCTTAGTAAAATATTTTATTATGTCCATCCAAACAATGAAAAAAAAGCTTCTGTGAATGTTTCCAAGGATAGCTCAATATAATTTGTACCTTACTTTATTAAGTACTTGAAAGGCACAAAATGATTAAATGTTGAGGGCCACCCACAGACTCTTTATCTCAACTCTGTGATTGGAGGTGTCCAATTGAGAGACGCTATACAGAAATTATCTCACATATTTTGACAATAAATAAGAATTGTTGACCTTTTTTCTGTGTGTGTGAATGTTTTCAATAAATTCGGCGAAGGATTGGTTGGGGGGGGGGGGGGTGCTCACTGTCTGACCTCCAGCTTATAAACAAAAACGGCCCTGCTGGCGTCACATTTCTGATACCAAAATAGTTTTCACTCTGATTTTTTTCTGGTAGTATTTCATATAAATATTTTCGTGTAATAGGGGCTTCTGTGAACCAGTGCAAAATGGATTTAGCTGGAGGAACTGTAAGTAAAGATATTATACCCTTTTTATTGGGAATTATAATTTTTCGTTGAACTAGCATTGAGAAAAACCAAATAATAAAATGTGGACGAGATACCGCCGAATTATCTCATCTTAAAACATATAAAAACGAAGGCTGGACCTTTTAGTCTTCCTAGTACGACCAGTACAAATCGTTGTATGAAAATGTAGAAAAACCAAAATTATTCTGTTGGCCGTGTTTCAGGTTAAATGTGTGAACTTTAGAAGGATTTGACGATTAAAAAAAAAAAAAAATTCGCGAGCGTTATTAATACTTTCAGCCTTCAAGAATCATTTAAATGCTCATAGCCTTGAACAAACTTTCAAAGTATCAGAACTATTACATGGAAAATTGCAGAAAATTAAGTACAATGAAGAAGCAAAAAAGAACAGGAAAATATTATTTAAATATTTGTATTTAAAAAGATTTTTATCTATTATATTTAAAAATTAGTGTAATCAGTGCATTTTTTCAGATAATGTTTTTTCAAATGATTAAAAACTCGAATTGAGAATATATTTTTTAAAGATTGCAACTTCGAATAATTTAACGGGAAATGGATGCAGTAAAAAGCCTCTTTCACATATTTCTAATTACCAGATATTTAGATCTTATAATCATCGAAGCATTCACCAGAATGTACTAGGGATGTGTACAATTACATTTCTAAAGAGAAAATTGGAAAATTTATATTTTTGACATTTTTTTTTTGCAAGGAAGAGTACATATTTCCATTAAAGAGGAAGCGTGCATTTTATATTTGAAAAGCCTTTTTTCTGTTTTCTGAGTGACAAAAACAGTGTTGTTTTTATAAGTAATCAGTCTTCTAATCTAAAGCAAATTAATTAATAATAATAAAAGTTATCAAATATATTTTTAATGACATTTTAAAAGCATTCCATGTTTATCTTAAAAATCACACTTTATTGCTTGACTGCAATTCATGTAGTTAAAAAAAAAAAAAAAAAAAAAAAAACGTTAATTTGGCATGGGCCCCCAATAATTGAAAATTCACTGATTTGATTTACATTCGGTAAAAAGTGTAAACTGGTGATATTTTTTAAATTATAATGCTTACTCTGTTTCTTTTTAAAGACAGTTTAAATAGCAGAAAAAAAGCAATATTTAAACTATCAATCCAGAATTTGTAAGCTGTTTACTCAACGTATACGTCATAATTTATTTATTATAAAAAAATTTAATTATGTCACTCTTTATTTTTTGTTTATATTTTCTACGTTTTACTGTTTAAAATATTTCGTTGTTGCACTTTCACAACCAGCTGGGATATTTTGACAAGCTTGTTTGACTATGGCCGGCTAACGGAAAAATTCCTTAAAATTACTTTATTAATTTATAATTAAGTTTTTAAAATATTAAAATGCTCTATTGTCACCGGAAATACACCTGAGTACATATTTTTTATAATTCTAGCCTATCAGGATGTGAGTGAAAAATCAATTAGAAAATTCCATCATTACATTACAAGAAACGAGTTAAGCTAAATAAAAGAGTGTAATAAATAAAAATGAATTCATGTATTATGAATGATATCTTTATTTATTGAGTAAAGACAGAAATATAATAGATGAATTCCAAAGTTAAATATGACGCTAATCATATAGTTATTTTTGTTACTAAAATGTTTTATTACATCGTCAAATACATTTTTTAAAAGAGAGCAAAATTTTATAAAATAAAGAAAATAAAAATTCATTAAAGCCATCAAAATATCGGGCAGACCAAAAACTAAACTTTTGGAGGTTTACTATACTGGAAATCAAATTCCTCGCTCGTTGTATCTGGGATTTATTATACGTATGATATGTATGCTATGGAAGAGATAATCGGCATACGTTTTATGACTAAGCCACAATATTATAAGTTTCGGAGACACAACGGAAGTTATGCCGCTACTTTTAAAGA
The DNA here is from genome assembly GCA_963931845.1 of Maratus michaelseni. Classification (NCBI taxonomy): domain Eukaryota; kingdom Metazoa; phylum Arthropoda; class Arachnida; order Araneae; family Salticidae; genus Maratus; species Maratus michaelseni. Next base: position 313,508,721 of record OZ007596.1, on the reverse strand, counting down.
ACAAGCCCATACAGTTTGTAAATAGATTTTAGATTGTTTTTCAAACCAGGATTAACCATCATGATTAAAAGAAAGCAAAATAGGCAGAAAATAACAAAATTTCATCTGAATGGACAAAGATATTTATCTCTCTCTGTCTGTTTGGGCTAATCAATATAAAGGGTTTATCGTATTTAAAATTTGCAAACAAGGTGCACCGTCGTAAATTTTTAAGATGCAGTTTTTATTATTGATATTATTAAATGGTTTTATAAAAGTTTTATGATTTGAAAGAAAGCAAAAATGTAATTCTTGAGATAAAATTAATTTTTTTTTTTTAATTTTTAATTGAAAATATTTTAAAGAAAAATTAAAAACCACACTTTTCCCACAATTTTTGGTAAGATCTTGGAAATGCAACTAAGAGGGGGAAATAAATGGGGAAAATAGGGAAAAATACTTAAGATACGGTTTCCGGGATTGACTTTTCAAATCATTCGGAGTGAATGGGGAAAAATTTGCGTTCTGATACATAAACCCAATTTTTAACTTTTCGCAATATTTTTTTTTTCATGCTTTTTTTTTTTACAAATCCTATAACAGTAAGAAAAAATTGATTAGTTAAAATGTCATGACAAATTTTAAAATACAATAAAAATGACAATTTACATAACATTTTTGTTTTCAGAAAATAAACTATTTATATTGCTGCGAATTCTATTTTTAATTTTATGAAATGCACCTTATGTATTATCCAAAAGAAGAAAAAAAAGAAAAGAAAGAACATAAAACAGTGAGTCAATTGAAAAATATTTTCTATTTTTACACGAAGAACATATGGAACTCCTTGGAAATCCCAAAGAGTGTACACGCACCTTGTAAATGAAACAAGGCAGCAGATTTTTTTTTCATAATCTGGTTTAATTTATGAGTTTTAGCAAACGCGGTTTCTCGCAAGTTGACCTTCATTGTTGTAATCATTTGTGTTGCTATACTCTCATACGTTTAAAACTACATAGTCATATTTGCTAACGTCAAATTCTCGCCAAGCTTGACGGTATTTGGCTAAAGATCTTGGCGATAAATGTAGGTCGCCATAACTGAAGTGAACTTGGCGATAGCTAAATAATTTTTTGATTTTCCCATTCAAATTCAGTATTGACGAAAACTAGGCATCTTCTATAATCGGGTTGCACGCCTTTTAGTTTCGTGTGTTAGAGTAAAATTAGCTAAATTCTTAAAAATAAGGAAGAGGGCAGCTACATTTTTCTCATAGTAATGACTGGTAATGTCTTTTTTTTAGAGAGAATGGGGGGGGGGGGGGGTGCTGAATTTCTTCTTGGCCCGGGCGCCAAAAAACGTAGCTACGCCACTGCCCCTGCCAACAAGAAACACTGATTCTGGTGGAAAATAAAGCAGTATGACATAGTAAAAAAATTGAAAGCACTACACAAAAATGACACTGTACAGTCATAAAACGACACGGTGTGTGTGTGCACAGTTAATGAACTGTGCAGTAATTGAATCACAAATTATTTTACCATAGACAAAAAATGAAAGAAAATATTTGTGACATACAGATTGTTTAAAAAAAAGACTGAACAAACTGTAGGAGGTGGCAGAGCACACTATGTACAACTAAATTTTTTTTAATAAAAAACCGGAGTCGCAATCAATTTATTAAAAAAAAATAGCGCATATATCTACTTCAAGCCGAAAATCAATATTTATGTAGACGTGTAACAATAATGGCTATAGTTCAATGAAATTTTCAACAGTCTTTCTGCAACCTTGCTTTCTGCGAAATACGATATCACGAAAAGTGCTCAAAATGCACAGTCATTCGATCAGTGGCATCCTACGGGAATTTTAACTGAATTTTATTTCGAAATAGGGAACGCCTAGTTCAGCACTCTTTGGACGCAGGGGATGATAACTTCCACCCATTCTTGTGATATCGTTGCATCTGACATACAGCCAGGTAAGCCTATTGAAAATTTCGTTAAAATAGCTTCACGATTGTTAAATTTATGAACAAGAATTCGTGTTATGCTTGGAGTGAAACATTTCGTGTTTTTGATTGAAGTGAAATATGATGAAAGAGAAAAAAAAAAGAAGAAACAAAAAAGAAAATATAACAAATTACAACGACTAGACAATCACAATCGTCCGTCGGACGATCTACGATGATCCTGCAAATTCTGTAGTTGTCACAGTGCCGAAACTAGCCTTTTTTTTTTCGCCCGGGCAAAAATGGATTTTTGCGTGACACTGAACAGTGATACAGAAACATGAGACTGACCTTGAAAAATATTAGTGATTCTTACTATGCTAAGTGATTTCCCTATAGATAGAAGACATAGACATCTTCTTTGGACATGGTATTTGGAATAGGATAAAAATAGCCTAAGAGAACAGTTCTTTCTTCTTATTCATTTGCTATCTAGTATTTTAGGCGAATATTTCTTTTTATCTGTTTATCTAATGGTTCATTTGGTTCTTTTTTTTTTAATTTTCGGGTTACGAGACATTTTTATCCAATTTTCACATATATGTCATATTTGTATTAAATGACAAACGAAATGTTCATTTGGCCCCCTAGTTTTGGCCCTGGTTGTCATATCCTATAAAACTATCCAGTGAATATCCGGCAGATAGTTGACAACGGACCATCTTATTATATTGTCCGTAACTAGGCGCTGTACCGTAACATAGCGGGGCTATCACAATAAGGCCGTCTTATATCAAGAACGCATAATTTCCCTGTCCACCGCGGATAGACTATTACGATTATCATGCTTTCTGATTAGTTGTTAAACCGAACGCTTCTTAAGTCACTTCCAGTTGAACTTGGTTTCTTATATAATATCTATTAATTTCTAATAATCTAATTAATTTATAACTGTAATATAACAATTATTATAATATAATATAATTAATTTATATATAGTCTAATCTCTATATAATCTAATATTTCTATATAATCTAATAATATATATATATTAATTTATTATATTATATCTTCTTATATCTTCATAATCCTCTAAAATACCGGAATTGACTTAAGAAGCGTTTGCTTTTACAAATAATTAGAAAGCGTAAAAATCCCAATCATCGATCGGCGGTGGAGACGGAAATTATGCGCCTTGAACATAGCCGGTGGAGCGAATTTAGAATCTTCCGTCGTTTGGGCCACTTTGGCGAAAAAATTTGGCGATAGAGGCATTTCGAGATGAAATCCCAAATGTGGCACCGAACTTGAAAGAATCGCTCGTGGCTCAGTCGCTATCGCCATTCTGAAATGCTGCAATTCATTCCACGTTTAATTAAAACTGAGTTAATTTTTTAATAACAAATATGGGTTTGATTTTGATTTGGGGAAGAGGGTTTGATTTGATACATGTAGCTATAGCAAATACTGATTTATTTGTGATAATTTTTAAAAAGAGAAATGCAAGACGTTCTGTTTTATTTTATTGTTATTTTATATTGTCAAGCGTGCATGTTAAATTGTTAATCTTTATTAGCAATAATGTTGTAAAATAAGTCAGTTATTAATTTTCTGCTTTATAACACAACATCAAACGCTCATCTAATTATTACGATTTTAGTTTATAATATTTAAAATTGTGCTGCATTTATTATGCCTGTAGTTACATAGCAAGGTAAAAAAAAAAAAAATGCTCAGGTATTAGATTAGTTACGTAAATAGTACCTATATCGGATATATTTAACTTTTTCTTTGTAATTAATATTCTTTATTCTAAATTTATTTATAGTTTTGTGCTTTGATTTTTTTTTTTTTAGTTATTTTTTATCTTTATACATCTAATCTTTTTTGTGAATTAAACGAAAAATACTTTTGTTAAAGATGTATAATAAAGTAATTGTATAAGAAATGTACAGAAGAGCGATTTAACTGCTAACCTTTTTTAAAACTCCTATATATTGATTGTAGTTTTTATAAACGTTAAATTGGAAATAGGGTAAAATAAAAATTAATCATATTACTTGTATGTTTAATAATTTTAACAGCTTGGTGTATTTTTTGTAATATTTTATACACCTTGATGCTATTAATAAGACAAGAAGACTTTTCTTAAGTCTAAATTACTAACTGCATAATTTTATCTGTTGATACATTTAATTAATATACATTTTAGCTAAAATAAGAACTCGTTACTATCACTGTTAAATGTACTATGTTTTTTAAAAGAAACTTAATGTAATAATGTAATAATTTTTATTTTATACTTAGACATATCAAACTGATTTTCTGTAAGTCAGGATGGTATATTATTTCCATTAACATATAAGGAATATTTATCATTTCTACTATCCATTCATACTTTATCCTTTCTTACATTCAATGTTAAATGGGTCCTCATAACGCTTATAATTCCATATAATTAGTGAGGTACCCCTTGAAACAAAACAACCTTATTTAAATAAATTTTACTGCAAGAAGTTTCTGTATAGAACATTGCCATGATCAGGGCCTGATTACCGATGGGGCACACTTCCACCAGTAAAATTTAATAGAAATTTTCGTCTTGTTAAATGCAAAATTCGTCTTATTATCATGCAAAATTACTGCTATGAATAAGTGAAAAAAATCTATTCTTTTTTACTGGTGGAAGTGTGCCCCGTTGGTAATCAGGCCCTGGCCATGATTTAAAACACTAAATCTATAATGCATTATTAAAATTACAATGCTTTTTTAAATGTGCAAACATGCAGCAACAAAAATATTTTTATTTATATAAACATCATTATTTGCATTTATTTTAAACATAAATAATCCAACAATACCACTTAAACTTGTATACAATTTGAAATTGAATTGGTGTTAAGATATTTTTTTTTTTTTTTTTTTTTTAATATACTGAATGTTCTGCAGTATTTTAATTTGAATATATTTGAGGCTGTTCTTGAAAACACTTATAATACTACTTCTGACCAAAACTGGAATTTCTTTGCACTGGGGCAAGCATGAATTTTGTGGAAAATGTGAAAACTAACATCATAAAATAAATTTTTTAAACAGTAAATATTGTTATTTATTTTTAAAGAAAAATACTATTAGTACCAGAAACATACCGTGAATATGCACATATATATCTATATATTTTGTAACTCCATAGGCAATTGTGATTTTAAAATGTTGAAACCCCCTCCCCCTTGAATGTTTATATTAACTCTGTGCCTGAAGAACATTTTCCCTGGACATGTTGGAAGCGATCATAGAGCCAACAAACTAAGAGAAGCTGAACCATTAGAGTTTTAATTCATTAGAGTTTCAATTAATATCTTGACTAATTATCAACAACTGTGTAAGTGTGATCGAAAATCGCACAAAGAGTTTCATGTAATATTCCTTTCAAAACACTTTATTCTTTAATAAATCCAAATAAATTTCATTTTAAAAAAATGTCATATTTTTTATAAAGTAAAAATTTACCAGTCTATTTTTCTTGTTTTTTCAAAAATCTGAACCGGTCTGATAGCGGGCTAAGCCCGCTATTATAATCTGTCATAATATCTGTCATGTGGACTAAATGCGATATTAAAAAAAAATCAATTTCAGAATTAAACATGTCGTATAGAGACCTTCAAAATGTTAAAATATGCCAATATTTCCATAAACTGTTTTTATCATGATTGAATACATTCCTCAAACTCATATGAGATATGACGTTATAATCACTTGCTGACGTCATATCTACTTGCTTTCTCTATTACTCATATGGATACTATCTTTGAATTATTCTCAAACATTTGAAAAAGTCCGCTAAACTTCCAATAGGATGTCTGATTAATTTTCTTTTTAATTTCTCTAATGACACCATATTAACCTGCTTTCTGTACTTACACATACTCTTACTCCTTGTATTATTGAGAAATGTTTGAAATTTTCCGTTTTGTTATAAATATGACGTCATATTAATCTGTTTTCAATTGGCGAAACTTTTTATTTCATTTTCAGTTTTCATGTGAAAATCTTTCAATAGAAAATTAATTATTGTAGAAAGAATTTTACTGTGGATTTTTAATGGTTGGCAACTGCTATAACAAAAAATGTTTAAATTTAATAGAAAAAGGTTGTTAGTTTTTTTTAAATCTCTCTATATTAAAATCAGAGTCAGATAATATAGACAAACACGCCAATGCCGTTCGCAGAAAATTTCAAAGTTTGCGGACAGTTTTGATGTTTTTTTTACAAATTTCTTTATATATACAGAGTGTCTCATTTATTTTGCAACCCGTGTAAACGCGAAGCAAATGAACAACATGAGTGCAAGCGCACACTGTTAGCGCAGATAGCTGTGTGTAGGGGCATGCGAGCAACACTACCAACATGCTAGAAAACCGCATGAGCCACTTCAGTGCTAAGGAGAAAGAAGTGAAAGGTAGTTTTGTGTCATGGTGCTATGAGCAGAAAAACGCACGTTTATTATTGAACATTATTTTCGAACGTCTTCGTACAAAACAGTCAATGAACGATATGAAAACAAGTTTTCAGACTAGGTGGTGGCGAATAAAAGCACAATTAAGCGAATTGTGGACCATTTTCAAACAGAATGGACTATGGAACCGAAAACAAAGAACCGTCTGTCGTTGGTCCTAACTGACCACAAAATGAAGGAAATCAAGGAGAAACCGGCCACATCAGTAAGAAAATTAGCAGATGAATGTTTCGTTTGATTTCAACAGGATGCCATTCCTGCGCATACGGCCAACAACAATCTGTCATTTCTCCAAGAATTTTTTGGTGATCGGCTAATTACAAAATGACTATGGCCTCCACGCAGTCCAGACCTGTCACCGCTCGATTTCTTCTTGTGGGCCTATTTGAAAAATCGCGTGTTCCGTGAACCGGTAGCCTCGTTTACTGAACTGCAAACTCGCATTACGGAAGAGATAAACGCTATCACACCAAACACATTACAGAATGTGTCTCGAATCCTCCTCAAACGGGCCCAGATATGTAAAGATGAAGACAGCGGTCACTTCCAACACCTTTTGTAGTCGTTTAAGCACTTCTGTAAAATAAAAATTAATGTTTGAACATTTTTCTTTTTTTTGGATTGCAAAATAAATGAGACACTCTGTATATTAAAAAAAAAAATCAAGACCCCGGGTAGAGAATCGGTGCGACGCACGTCGCAGACTCTTGAGAAGGTCTGCAGACTATTTTTCAACTGGAGAAAAAGAAAAGTTTGCTAGAAATGCTTAAAAATATTGTAAGTGCGGAACTTATGCCAAAATGGGTACGATGCTTCTTTTTTTTTTTTCTCCTGCCAGGGCCATTAGCAGAAACAGTGCAGCACCGAAGCGGGTGCTGCAGATTATTTTAGAAACAGCCCACCACGAAATGATGGTATCTGTAAATGGACCATTGCCAACAAGATGTGATTCTGTCATTAATAATGTTTTGAACCAATTCTTTGTTAAGCAGAGTGACTGGCATTCTTTAAGAAAAAGTCACAATGTAAAGGAGTGGTTTGTCTCAAAAACAGTAGATAAACTGATGAGTAAGAGTTCATCTCTTCCATTCAGGGACTGATAACTTTTTTTTATTTTAACATTCATTTATTCATATTTCAGTTATTTTATAGATTAATAAAATAAGTTTTGTTGAGCAATCATAAATTGATATCTTTATATAAGTTAATGATTAAAATATTTCGCATTTTAATAAATATATATATATTTTTTAATTTTCATTAGTTTTTCTTTCATTCATTAGTTGTCTGTATTAAGCATCCCATTCAATACTACATTACATTTCTTGACTGAGTTTTAATAATGCTTGTAAATTAATATTTTTCTTTTAGTGATGTTGCTTAGTGGCACTCCACTCGCATTTAACTTTTCATTTTTGCTGATAGCTGCGATATAGGACTCGGGAGAGGTGCAGCGTTTTTTGCAGAAAATTTTTAAGAAATTACTTGAGTTTGCAGACAGTTTTACATTTTATCTAAGTTTGATTAAAAAAATACTATTTTTTTTTTCCAATTTTCAGCTTTGTAGTAGGTATTCAGCTATAAGTACACAAAATTTGAAGTCTGTAAGCTATAAAGTTTCTGAGAACTGGTTTTGTGACGGACAGACAACATAGCGGGACGAATAGGGTTTTGTGAGATGAACAAAACCATAAAAATAGTATTAGCCAACTAATTCATGAAATTTTAGATATGTTAACCAAATTTTTCATCTGTGTTAGAGAAAACAAAATTTTAACTATTGAATTAACTTTTGGTGTATATTTACTACAACTTTTTGTGAACAAAATTCTGCAAATATCCTTGTCATATTCGTAACCAGCAAGTAATGTTATTTTTTTATGTTTCAATAATTTTGTCTAAGCTGTCAATAAACTTTTTGCTTTAAATATAAATTTATAAGTTGTATAAGATGTAAAATTTTCTTTGTGAGCCAACAATTCTCAGCATATACATGATAGTCATAAAAAATAGTTTTTCCCAAAACATATATAGTAGTACATAAAGTTCCACTTGTCAGCTATATCTAAGTACATGAACATTTTTAATTCAGTATGATTTCTTAGCTATTGAAACAAAGTGAGTTAAACTTTTTTTTCTTTTTAGTGGAATTTATTTTCCATTATTTGTGAGAGTTTTATATGGTTAAGATCCCTGAAACATTGAACTTTTTAATTATGCCATTAAAAAATATATGCGAGATTATTTTTTTTGAGGGAACTAATTTTTTTAAAATATTAATCCATCTAATGTAAATATAAACAAAAACGTTTTACTTAATAGATTTGTTTTACTTTTTAATGACAATAGCAAGAAAATACTTTTTAAAGAGAGATTAATAAAATCTAACAAAGTATAAATTATTTAAAATAATTCTTATATCATGAACATTAAAGTGTATGTTAGATTAAAATATATATATATAACATTTGTATTTATTTTGCTTTTTTTTTTTTCCTTAAATAATAAATTTCCACTATTTAATCTAATTTTTGAATTAATGATTTTCTCCCTAAAAATTGTAAAAGTTATTCAACTAATATAACATCCATATTTTTAAATGATCCTAACAATGTTTCATTATTTTATCAACAGATGGAGCTTGTATCATGTTTGTTTTACTTTTAAAGCAGCACCAGGGGGCGCTGTTTTAAATGTTTGTGTTTGTTTATAGTTTGTTGGTGTTGTTATCTCTTGTTCATTTATGATTTAGCAAGATTTTAATTTTAAAGAATTGTTGAAGAGGTTGTATTTATTTAGTTATTTCATAATAATAAAGTACTATTTTATTTCATTGCTTCTTTTTAATGAGTCATTTAGCTTTTTCAAAGGTAAATAACTGAATTTGTATGCAGACTTTTTCTGCTTAAATTTAAGGGGATTTTTTTAATTCAATTTTTGTTAAATAATGTATGAACATTTATAAAGTCTAGGGTACTCAAAATCCTCACAATTATATTATTTTCTTGAGGTTTTCTTTTAAACTTTTGCAATAACTTTCATTATTTTCTGCTTAATAAGTATTGTTTAATAACTATAAGAAATTTCTTGGTAACATCTAATTTTTGTTATCTATGTAGATTTTTAATCCTTCTTCTCCCACACTTTTGTTACCCTAGCAAATAAAATTTCAATTCTTTGAAACTGTACTTTTTTTTCTTATTATTTATGACTTTGTAGTAATAGTAAATAAATCAGTGTTGACAGGGTTTTGAGTAACCATGGTTTATTGTCATGTCAAAAACTTGTCTGTTCAAAACCTTAAAAAATATAATTTCTACAGATAAGTTATTTTCATGAATGAGATTTAATTCAATAAAATTATAAATTAGTATAAGTGATGGTAGTTTCTTGCTTCCCTTTATACTTTGATAACTATTTCAAAATTATGCAGGTAAGGTTAATTTTTAAAAATATAGATGTGAAAACATTTCTATTTAAAAGTTCATATATATTTGGGATGATAACATTGACAGATAAAAATTGCACACAAACTATATTCCATTTTTTACCTTAATGATATTTTTTAACTATTTTTTTTTCATTTATTAAACTCTGAATCTGAGAGATGGTTCTATTTCAAGTCAACTCCTGCAAGTATGTAATACAAGTGTTAAGCATAATTTATTAACTTCTTTTTTTACATATATTGAAAAAAGGGAAAATGAAGTGTTGTCTTTTTATAAAATATTATTCTGAAATTTAATAACATACTTCTACATACTATGACATTTAAAAATACATTTGAGAATATTGTATTTTGATCAGTGTCTAGTACATTAGGACAGGGGCGTGCCAGCAGTATCTGGCACTTGTGTGCAAAACTTCAGTTGGCACCCTATGTCTCCCTTCTCCAGATTTTTATTTTTTTTTTTCAATGAGTATAAATGCATAGCTGCCAATCTTCCAGGGTTTTTTTCCCATGTCAAATAAACATATTTCAAACTAAAAAATGTATTTAATAAGATGTGTCTTGTTTCTATAGTGTTCTTATTTGATTACATTTATAAAATAAAATTTCTGGTTCAAAATATGATTATTTAACCTGAAAAATACATAGGTTTACAGCTATGTAAATAAAATTCGAAATACAATAAAACTTTGAAAATGAAACCTTTCTGTATCAGAATACTGCATTAATCGGAAACATTTCATTTCTTCAGAGAAAATAATACAATACATTAAGTCTGTCTTGCACCATTATGAAACACATTTATTTTTTTATTCCTTTTTCATAATTTTAAGTTTAGAAAACAAGGGTACCGTAAATGCTATAGATACTGACAATGACAAAAGAATCCAAAAAGCAATTATAAAGTTTGGATAAACAGTGATTAGTTCATTTGAATAACTATATTAAACTTGTTCATCTGCATGACATTGCCAGGCCCGTGATGCAGTCCTTAAACATACCTGTTGAATGATTTTATATTTTTAAATGAAAATCTGTCCAAACGAACTTAATGTTGGGAGGAGCTTTAATGTCTTTGACAGTGTACATTCTCGAATTTATATGATTTTATACAGTGTGTTTCTATGATCATGGGACAAACCTGGAAGGGTGGTACAGGACACTGCAAGAGTAACAATTTTTGTATAGGGAAGCAGGGTCGAAATCCATTTATATAGTCAAATATACAGTACCGAAGTCCCGTTTTCGTTCATAACTTTAACAGTAGTGAAGATATTTTAACAAAATTCGCAAGACTCATCTTTCTATGAATCATATGCATACTGTAAGGATTTCATTAAAATATCTTCACTACTGTTAAAGTTATGAACATAAACACAATCTTGGATTGGAGTGAAAAGCCCAGTATTTTTGACTACATAAATAGATTTGCGACTCTGCTTTCCTATACAAATATTGTCTGTTAAAGTGTCCTGTACCACCCCTCCACATTCATCCCATGATCTTAGAAACACCCTGTATTTTTAAGTGAAAATCCATCTTTTGATTATACTGAGAAAGAATAAAGTCTGGCAAAATCGTGAAGTGAGTTCCGGAAAGGAATATATTTTTTAAAAGATTTATTATTAATATATTTTTAAACCCAACATGTTGTTATAAAGAAAAATGAACTCTCATTAATTGAATATTTATTTTGTATTTTGAAACAGGAAAATGAATGCTGATTTTTAAAGTCTGCACGCAGCAGAAAAGACAAAAACCACAAAAGTGACTTTCAAAAACAAATTTTTTTTGAAAGGGTTAAAATAGATATTTTTTTTCAGACAGATTACACTGTTCAGCAGAAAAATGAACGTAGCTATGTTTTATTTTGTTTTTTCGTATTTTGATTTCCAGAATTGATGCACATTTTTAAAAAATGTATGACAAATGAAAAACCCCGAAATATCGTTTGGAAATTAACTTTTTTGAAAGAAATTTTTTAAAACAGACTGCACCGCTGAAGAAACAAAGGTACCCAGATTAAGTGGGTATTTGTTTTCATATTTCAAATAATTAAGCCAATGCAGATAAAAAAACAGTTTCGATTTTTTTTTTTAAAAAGAGATAACATTAATATTTTTTTAATGTATTGCACCGCTAGAAAGAGAAATGTACATAGCTATAGTTTGTCATGTTTTATTTGTTCGTATTTTGAGCAGTTAAGCCGATTTCACCGGCCAGTGTCGGGCAAATCAGCCAGTAGGACATAAAATGCACTGGAATTTAAAACTATCTTTCATAAATTATATTTTTCCTTGCATATTAGAGCCATCATTATAGCTCATAAGTTATTTATGTTTAAATTGAACTGTTTTGACCAATTCAGTACCCGTAGCATCTAACATTATATATAAATCTAATAAATGCAAATGTATTTCAATACTTTCAATTTTATATTTTTAATTTAAATGAATAGATCTGACAATAATCACATTTATTTATTTAGTTTGTGATACACACATGGGTATATATATGCAGGAGGTGCAGGGGAGGGTTGCCAATCTAAATCTTTGAAAAAGTAAGAATTTTTTGCCAGATTTAGCCTCTTTTTTCCATTTTACCCCCCTCTTCCTTAACAAAAATCCTCCGTATGCAATGAAAGTAGGTCCAGAGTACAAGATAGAATAGATAAAAAAATAATATGTTTTGCTCGGAAGTCTAAACCCTAATGGTCACAATAAACACGCAATTTTTGTTCAATATATATAATAGTTTCTACAGAAGTGATCATTTGTAGAGGCGCTGATAAAATATTTATTTATCCACCTAAAGCAGATTTTATTCAATCAGTGCTAAAATCACAAAGCGTGAAATTTACAGCATGGAATTCCAAAACTTTCGCAAGCGACTTCGTTTTTACCAATTAAAAATTGTCGAATAGTTCACACCAGTCTCTCTAATCCAAAATCTCTACACTGATCAGAACACTCATACAAATTCTACTTTTACATTGTTTCTCTAAATCACTGAGGACTCTGACGTAGAATAAAAAGAAAATAATTATTAAATGATAATAATTATCTCAGGTAAATCATAATTAAGGCATCAAGAAAATGTAATATATTTTAAAATAATTAAATTAAAGATTTTTTTTTCTTTTTGAGATGTTTCTCCTCAACCGAAATCTTTGGCGTCTTTTCTACTTCAGCGCCTGTGTGTGCCACACACATTGCACACCAGGTTGATGTTCCCCAGCATTAGGAAAATCTATCAAAATTTTGGAAGAAAAATTACTTACCTGTTATTTTAACTGTCATTATAAATTTAAGAATAATAAAAAATGGGATCATATTTATATAAGATCTGTTTAATATTTAAACAAGAACGAAAAATCATGCATCAAGCATAGATTATGTAACACTTTCCAACGCTTCCAAAATAATTTTACAAATCATTACTGTTTAATAAGCTGAAAAATAACATCTAAGTAAACAATTTGGAAAACGCATAACATATTTAAAAACGTAATTTCAGGAATTTCCAACATATACAATATTCAGAAAAATATTTGAATACTTTTATTCAGCTCCGTATATGATCTATAGATCTGTATATATACTACATAGGATGCTAAATTTTAGTTTAGTTAGGAAACACGTAGCACAGTTTAAAATTCTCCTTCTGGAGTTTCTGTCAATAAACGGAAATGTGTTCGCGAACTTTTGTGCTGCCCTGTATAGGATCTACAGAATTTATACACACCAAGTAATGGACAAAAAGTGAGTTAAATTTAAAATCGCGTTCAGCAACTTAAAACGCACTTCCAGGAATTATTGTTAACAGACAGTAGAGAATTCTTTTATGTGTCCTTGTAAATGAACGATGACTGCTATACACACAATATTCTGTAGTAAGCCTCGTGGAATGCACCTTAGTGATATATATAAATTTCAATGTGTTTAAAATAGGGAAACATTATTTAAATAAACCGCAGACTATTTTTCTCCATAGACTTAACGTAACAGAACTATGACTGTCCCTGTACTGACTGTCCCTGTAAAGTAACTATAAGTGCTATGCACACCCTATTCCATATTAAGCTTCCTGTAATGCACCTTAGTGATATATGTCAGTTACAATGTGTTTGAAATTGTGTAACATCATTAAAATAAACTGCAAATGATTTTTCCCCATAGACTGTAATGTAACGGAATTCTTTTGAGTGTCCCTGTAAAAAAACTATAAGTGCTACACACTTCAGTTGAAATAGGGAACATGCTATAGATGATGACAATAACATATAAAAATTGCAGGGCAATCCAAGCATATTTACGGGAGTTAGAGCACGGACAGACGGCTATATGGCAGACAAACCGAAGTCATAAACACTTTTCAACTAGGTTGGAAAGTGTTAAAAAGGATACTTCATGAAATTATTAATGCTATATTTATAGAAATGTATGAGGTTTAAAAAGCTTTTTTTAACACTTTCCAACCTAGTTGAATAGTGTTTATGACTTCGGTTTGTCTGCCATCTGTCTGTGCTCTAACTCCCGTAAATAGGCTCGGATTGCTCTGCAATATTGATATGTTACTGTCTCAAAAGAATTCCATTACATTACGGTCTAAGGGGGGAAATCATTTGCGGTCTATTTTAATGATGTTACACAATTTCAAACACATTGTAATTGATATATATCACTAAGGTGCATTACAAGAAGCTTAATATGGAATAGGGTGTGTATAGCACTTATAGTTACTTTACAAGGACAGTCAAAAGAATTCTGTTATATTACGTCTATGGAGAAAAATCGTTTGCGGTTTAATTAAATGTTTCACTATTTTAAATGCATTGAAATTTATATATATGACTAAGGTGCATTACAAGAGGCTTACTACAGAATATTGTGTGTATAGCAGTCATCGTTCATTTACAGGGACACACAAAAGAATTCTGTCTGTTAACAATAATTCCTGGAAGTGCATTTTAAGTTGCTGAACGCGATTTTAAATTTAACTCACTTTTTGTCTATTACTTGGCATGTATAAATTCTGTAGATCATATACAGGGCAGCACAAAAGTTCGCGAACACATTTCTGTTTATTGACAGAAACTCCAGAAGGAGAATTTTAAACTGTGCTATGCATTTCCTAACTAAACTAAAATTTAGCATCCTATGTAGTATATATACAAATCTATAGATCATATACAGGACTGAATAAAAGTATTCGGATATTTTTCTCAATATTGTATATGTTGGAAATTCCTGAAATTATGTTTTTAAATATGTTATGCGTTTTCCAAATTGTTTACTTAGATGTTATCTTTCAGCTTATTAAGTGGTAATGATTTGTAAAATTATTTTGGAAGCATTGGAAAGTGTTACATAATCTATGCTTGACGCATGATTTTTCATTTTTTTTTTTAATCTATAGCAATAATTCAACAAAGGCAAATTATGAATAAAAGAAAGTTATGCAATATTGTATGATAAAATCTATTTTTTTTTTTTTTTTGTTTAAACATTTCCTGTCTCAGAAAATAATCTAAGATTTGTTTTGGAAAATAGGTTTTTTTTATTTATTTTTTTTTATTATTTATTCACAGAAGATGCCATGAAGCAGTGGCAGCTTCTATATTGGAGCACATGCTTTTCAATGCCATGTTTCAATGCTATTCCCAAACAGATGAACTTTTGTAGAATCAAACCCAAAGGAAGAATATTGTTATTAAGTCCAAGAAGCAGTTACATTTTTTACTCAACCATTTTAATTTTATACAAGCTGATTTTCAATTGTGAATTGACCTTACTTATCAGTCCCAAAAACAGCCATCAGCTGACACACCAGCAGTGGATCAGGCCATAGGAATATAAAAATATCCCAGTTGAATGGTAAAACATAGCAACCCGATTACAGAAGATCGTCGTTATATAATTCAATCTTCCATAACTGGGTAATCTTTTTTAAGACAGAGCACATTACATGTTTTTAGAGGCTGCAGAGTCTGAATGGGCCTAACTTGAGTGTTCTAAAAAGTGGCACAGTTGTAAATAAAAAGAAAAGTGTCCAGTTAAACTGATGGCATTAAGCTCACAGGCTATTCACACTAATTGTATATTGTACTCTTATTTCAAAGAATAATTCCCCTTGGAAAATAAAGAAATGAAGAATAAATTAAGAAGGGGGGGGCTTTATACTTAACCAATGAACCCCCAAAACTAATCAGGGAAGCGCCTTATCAGAATGAACCTATATACAAAATTTGTAGCAAATCGGATAATTCTATCAAGAGTTATTGCATTGTGTACATACAGAACCTGTGGGCATATTAGCTCTCAGGCTTTGATAGCCTGTGAGCTAAAAACTAATAACAGAGGATATTAAAAATGAAGGTGTGGCATGCACGAAAAAAATAAGATATACAAATCAAGTTTCTATAGTACAAACAATTTCTATATATTTGTAAGCATATACCGGGTGTCCCACAAATGACTGATGGATTTTAAAATTCAATAACTAGCAAACGGTGACAGATATTAAAAAAATTCTTGCAGGAGGGTTATGTATGATGTCGGGAGTTCTTTTACTCTGATTCTTGATTTTAGTTCGAATTTCAAACAATAGATGGCGCTGACAGCGGTTGGCGCTCATTAGAGGCCGAAACTGACGTCACTCAGCATTGATGCGAAGAAAGGAGATTAAGGCTATGGAGTGGATCTCATTCGCCAGTACAATCTTGCTCTAAGGCCCCGATTCTGAACTCATTTAATATGATTTCAATGGAATGAAATGTTGCCATGGAAACAACAAATTCTTTGATAGTGGAATACAGCGTTCAGATCAGGGCATGAATTTAACAAGCAGTATTCGAGTTGCAGGCGATTTTACATTTATGAAGTTTTATTTTCCGGGATTAAATTACTTTTTATGGCCTGGTTTAAAGAATATTTTATGCATCATATTTTAAAACTAGGTGAAGAGATCTTGCTACAATATCTGCTAGTGAGAACTTTTAAAAGCGTGTACACTATTTATTGAAAATGGTTTATTTTACCTAGTAGTTTTAAAATACGATGAACAAAATATTCTATAAATCAGGCCGTAAAAATTAATTTAATCCGGGAAAATAAAACTTCATAAATGTAAAATCGCCTGCAACTCGAATACTGCTTGTTAAATTCATGCCCTGATCTGAACGCTGTATTCCACTATCAAAGAATTTGTTGTTTCCATGGCAACATTTCATTCTGTTGAAATCATATTAAATGAGTTCAGAATCGGGGCCTAAGAGCAAGATCGTACTGGCGAATGATATCCACTCCATAGCCTTAATCTCCTTTCTTCGCATCAATGCTGAGTGACGTCAGTTTCGGCCTCTAATGAGCGCCAACCGCTGTCAGCGCCATCTATTGTTTGAAATTCGAACTAAAATCAAGAATCAGAGTAAAAAAACTCCCGACATCATACATAACCCTCCTGCAAGAATTTTTTAAATATCTGTCACCGTTTGCTAGTTATTGAATTTTAAAATCCATCAGTCATTTGTGGGACACCCGGTATAAGTATTTCTCAAAAATAAGACAAAATAAAAAGCAACTGGATAAATAAGTACTTTTTTTTTCTTCATAATTATTGAGCTTTTTTTTCAGCTTAGTAAACAGGTCACAAATGGATCCAAAATTAATGTTATGCCATATATTCTACAGCTATATGTGATTGCGTTGGATTTTAGCAGAATTATATGCTATTGTATATGATCATTAGTAATTAATTTGCTTTTGTGTAATCTTCCAGCTTCATAAGACAGCTAATACATTTTCAAAATATTCTTGTTTTATCTGCAAACAGAAGAAATCATGATTTAAAAAGTTTTTTTTTCTCTTTATTGACTAGTAACTGCATAAGTTCAACGTGACTAACTTGAGAATCGAGAATTTTAGTTAGAAGTCAGTGGCCTGACTTTTGTGGAATAGTAGCCACTTTTTCACTATCTTAATTTTTGTCGAATTAAATAGATAAATATAGATTACAACAGTTAAAAAAGCCTCTGCTAAAAATGGCCATTTAAATTGTGGATAAAAAAGTATAAAGAGTAGCAAGTATAAAAATGTGGGTCAAATTATTTTAAAATTGGAATACTTTTAGGAAAAGTGAAAGTTTTTAAAATCTACTTGACTATGAAATAAAAGTAGATAAATTGACAAGGGTCATTTTCAAATAAACTTCCACTGTAACACTGAAAACATATATATTTTTTTTAATGTAAAATAAAGGCTGTATTGTCGATTTCTTGTAGTTCAACATGCAATAAGAACACACAGGAATTATACACATTTGTTTAGATAAAAATCAAAGATTTTCAAGGATTCAAAAATAAATAAGAACCTACACATTAAATAAACTTACCAGTATAATAAAAAATAAGAGAAATTTGAATTAAAAATTATCAGTATTATTTTTTATTAGTGTAATACTATTATAACAGTAATGAATTGTTAAATTAATTAAATTGTTAATCTAATATAATAATTAAATACTATAATTAATGTTTTATTGTAAATTAAACAAATAATAACTTAAAACATTTTTTTAAAACAAAACACTGTCATGCTATAAAATTGAAATTATGCAATAAGCAGTTTAGACACAACCGCAACTTTTTATATATATGTTCTTCAGCATTCTTTTAAAATTCTTCTAACATTTGAATGAGGGGGGGGGGGGTAATTCTTAACCCCTGTTGTATGTCAGATGCTGAATTAATTGTAACAAAGAGAAGCATTAATATCTAATAAAACATTAAAAAGAAAAAAATATCCCAAAGATTTAAACATCCAAGGAGTACAAAGTTTAATCTTTTAAACACGTGTTCATGAGTTCTAATAAATAAAGATTTTATATATGAGCAATGGCAAACTAGACTTGTAAACAATATCATGCATTGAAGGTGTAAATAGCAGCAATAAAGTTTCCAAAGAATAACTAATTTTGGCGACAGAGTGCTGAATTTTGATTGGACAGAAAAAGTATCTACCATATCATTTTTACGCATCGATAAAGCCTTAATATTTACTATCACAACTAGTCACAGTCACAAATCCTACTGAAGGTGATACAAAATAAACAAACATTGTCAGAAAATTGTGGCTGTTATAAATATTTGCGACTGCTTGGAAGTCACCATAAGCTGTTACAAGCTAGTCACAACTCTTCAAAATATAAACAGAGCTTGCCAGCACAACAAGTAATGCAGAGATTTTTTAACAAATATCACCAAATGTTTAAGAAATAAACACATTTAAACTACACTGATTAAAATTGTCAATATTATGTTTTCTATTTCTTAGATTATGCTAAAATTGGATTGATATTTTTTTTCAAAAAATTTTATCCAGACATTATGATTTTGTAAAAGGCCTTCCCTCGCCCTCTTTTTTTTAAAAGCTGAAAGCAAGTTTTCATAATACAGTTTCAAAGTTTTTTAGATACAGAAATTAAAAATGCTCTAACTTTTTACAACTTTTGATTTGGTTTTCATTTTAATTTACCAATAAAAATTTTAAGTAAATTACAAACAGACAGGCAATCTATATTATATCATTTTGTATAATGTATAGAATGATAAGTTAATATAAATTTCAAATCACAATATTTATTATTCATTGAATTTTAAAACAAAGATAAGATATGAGATCTGTTTAATATTTTTTTTTTTTTTTTTCAAAATGTAATAGATAAAAAAAAAAAAAGTTATTTCAACTAAAAAGAAGCATATACTGTTGAAAAGAAAACATTGTTTTAATAAAATTAGTTCAGTTCCTTAATGATTGTAAATAAATCATGCATTATAAGGGTGAGGGGCCTCTAGTAAAAGACTAAAAGCAAATTTAAGGACGATGACCTAATGGTCCTATAATAGAATACTCTACATGGGGTCCATTGAATGTTCATTTTAGTTATAAAATATTTATGCATGTAAGGAATGAGGGAGAGATAGGGCTGATGTTCCTTGCTGAAAGAAGCCAAGTTGTCATGAGAAAAAGACAGAAGAGCAAGAATATATTTTAAGAAATCTGAAAAGTTAAGGGGAGGTGGGGCGAGAGAACTAGAAAACTACTAATTTGAGACTGTGAGGGTAGAGGAGCCACTATAAGACCTATAATAAGTATCAGAGATGCATGTTTCTGTGTGACATATGCCACTACACCAGAAAAAATTTATTACCCCCATATTATAAGCACAACCCAATGCATGAAAACCCATTCGCTAATGTTAAAAACCTATTGCCAGGTTCCTTTCTAATTTCTCGTTTCAATTTGAATATTTTTTAATGATTGTTTTGCATGGGATAGCTGGGGGCTATTTTTTACTTTTTTAGATTTTTGTAATAAAGATACTTTCACTTTTGGAACCATTTCCGAAAGTGAAAGTACCTTTATAAAAAAACAATTGCAACCAAAATTGAAAAAGTAAAAATTAGCCATATTAGAGGTCATCCTCAGCTACCCTATATAGAAAAAATCATTTAAAAGTATTCAAATTAAAAAAGAACCTATCCATAGATTTAACATTAACAAGCGGGTGTTTTCACATGAGTGATGAGTCCCTTTAATGCTGACTCACCCCACTTTACCAGTAAACGATTCTTAAAAGAGTAGCAATTGATTGACTGGAGCCATCGATAAACAACACAAATAAAAAAAAAATTAAGACGTCCATATAATAGAGAAAAACATCTCTTTATAGTCCAACACTAGGCTAGATTTAGGAAAAGCAAAGTATCATAAAAACCTTAATATTAATAAAAATGTGAATAATAAATACATACTATCGGCAAAACTTTTTTCCTGCAGTTGCTGGTGAACAGAGCTTTCTTCATTTTACTTGCCAGTGTACATTTCTTTAATAGTCGAAAAAATATTGCTTATGTGTACTATTCAAATAGACTAATACACAACAGGAATATTTATTCAACTGTACAGCACCAGTTCCCCATTAGTTTAGAAGCATCAGATGCAGTCATTTCAGATAAGACGATGATGGCTCCTGGGAATGCCGTGTCAATGCTACAGTCTAGCATATAAAATCTTACTTGGAGGTCAATAGGTGAAAGAGTTGCCAAGCTATGGACAGAATAATTTTCTGTCATGTGGTATCTCATACAGAAGAGGCACACTTTTCACCCAGTGGCTTTGAGACTTGGTCTAATGACTTGTCATCGAGGCACCGTAAGTCAACAACAAAATAAGCTCTAAAACAGATTTCAAAAATTTTGTTAAAATAAAAAGTTTAATTAAGAGAGGAATTTTATAAAATTTTCAGTTTGATAACAATATTTAAATATACTTAATATGAAAAAGTTAATGATAAATTCAGAGTCTAAAATATTATTCATTAAATTCAAAATTTCATTAAAAAAAATTACATTTCGGATTTTGCATATATATTCTCAAAAAGACTTTGATCAAAGAAATTTATTTTTTAAATACTGAGAAAATTATAAAATTGTTGCCTAATGTGTTATTAAAACTATACTTTAATAATGAATAAATTGCAGAGGATTTGTTATTTTCGCACAGCCTACTCTACTATCTGTAATATTTGGATAATCAATTTTAACCCAGCTCTTAGACATTATCACATGAGCATGGGTTTTCAGTCAACAGAATTTATATAATACAGTATTATCTCAGTTTACAAAATTACCACTAGAATATCAACCAAATTATGTTACAATTCTTTTTTTTTTCAACATAAAGATTGTAGAAACCTAAATTGACTGCAACATTTATCAGGATATAATAATCATCTTATACCTGATATAATATTAAATATAACTATTTATCTAATGCAGTATGAAATATTTTTACCTAAATGAAGTACAGGCAAAATCTACTAAGATAGCGAAAATTTAGCATCATAGACTAGACAGTATCGAAAACCATTCTGTGGGACTTTAAAATTTGTTTTCATTAGAAGAAATTTGCTGTACAGATAAAAGATACCCTCTCCCTCCCCCCCCCAAAAAAAAAAAAAAAACTGGTAATTGATACAGATGCAATGCTATAAAATTTTTAAACACCAGAATAAGCAAAGCAGTGATGAAATCGGGATGGCCAAGGGAAGGGAAATCTTCCCATAGAAAAATGTCTGAATGCAACACCAAAGCAAATACTTGCCCTAATTTTGATAGAAATTTAAAATTTCAGTAAACATCAATTACATTATAAAATATGCTGAAAATATTTCGATAGTGCATCTTTATTTGTTAGCAGATCTCTCTAGCTTATGTCGATGATTTTGTAGGCGTTAGTCTTAACGAATTTTAATCATATAAATTGTTAAATTAGAAAATTCTAAGAATTAAAGATGCAACATATACAAACAGAAAATTCAGTAATATGATATACAGATTAATGTTAAATTTAGGTGTTTGATGCAAACAATTTATGTACTTAAATTTTTTAAGGGGGTGGGGGGGGACTAAAATTAAAATATCTTAAATATTTATATATGATAAAAAATTCAGAAGATGCTAAAATTACTGCAGTACAATATTACTATTGCACTAAATTTAATTTAGCATGTACACACGACGAGAAAAAGACAAAAATAAATATACATACACAATGTAATTAAAGAAAAATATATTAATTGGGTACTTATCAATAACACAGCAACACGACAGTAGTTTTATATATATCTACAAATAGCAGCAACTGCTTTACAATGGAATGGTTCAATTTCATACGCCATGGCATGTGGGCCCTATTTCATGGCATTTGTCGGGAGGCAAAAAGCTCAAATATCAAGCTATTTTTCAGCAATTTTAGTAGACCCAAGTGTAATTATTAGGTTTAAAGACCAAATTTCCAAAATTTGCATAATGTTAACATAAGAAATTACTGAAAAAAGATTAATTTATATTGCACTCAGAACACATTATACAAGTAGCGTAAGTCATCGTTTGATTACAGACTCAGAACAGTGCCACTTTCTCAATCCTCCCTATAGTCTATTTAAGTCAAATTTATTTAAATCAGTAAAATTTCTTTATAAGTTAAGGCCGGTATAGGGGAGACTGGTACACAGTGGACCACTTTTTCAGTTAACATTTTTTTTCTCTTTAACAGACTGACCGATCTGTATGAAAATATTTTTGAATATTCCTTAAAACTTCTTACATCCATCATAATTTTCTCACAACATAGTTTTCAATACATTAAAAAAAAAAAAAAAAAAAATTATACACACTTTTAAAATGGACCAGTGTACCCCGGAAGCGGGGTGTACTACTGAAAAATACAATATAAATCTATTTTTCAGTAGTAAATAACATTTTAATAAAATTAATAAATGGTAAGTAGCATGGTAAATAAGAAAGAATAATATTATAGATTATTCCCAGGCATGTACCATGTAGCAAGAAAAAAAATATATAAGGGTTACTATAATTAGTAATATTGGCTCCATGTCTGGCGCAGTTGGCTTAAAACTGGCACGGATAGTACGTAAGTACCTTTCACTCTGATTAAGATGCTCACCCTTATATTTATTTATATTATTTTATTTTAAATTAATATAAAGTTTTTAATGAATATTTGTAAAAATCGCAATAAAACCTCATCATAAAATTATTTTTATTTTTTTCTTTTAAATTAATATAAAGTTTTTAATGAATATTTGTAAAAACTCATCAT
Source organism: Maratus michaelseni (assembly GCA_963931845.1). Lineage (NCBI taxonomy): Eukaryota > Metazoa > Arthropoda > Arachnida > Araneae > Salticidae > Maratus > Maratus michaelseni. Next base: position 313,485,139 of record OZ007596.1, on the reverse strand, counting down.
AAAATTATTTTTGCTTTAAAAAAAGAAGGGCTTGTAATTGGAATTTTACAGTAGTTCTGTTTTACTCTTAATAATAATTTGTTATTGTCTAAATTCATCTGAGTACTGTCCTCGCAGCAAAAGAAGAGATTTCTAGATGTGGGGAGGGGGAAGAGCAAAATATAAATTTCTGTTTGGCTGTTTTCACCTTTATGCCATCGTATTGTATTGAATTCCGTGTGTTAATCTACTTGGCTACATTTAAATGTTTGTTGTCAATGAACAAACAAAAACTGAGACTTCCTGCAAGTGATTCATAATTTGTATGCACTCTTTGCTTATATAGTTGAGCAGAAACATTCATGTAATTAATATGTAACCTATCTTTTTACTTGTTGCATGCCATTTTGGCATTTTAGTGGTAACCCTTTATTCTTAACCTCATTGTTAAGAAATGAAGTGAAATGAAACTAGTAGCACGCGCTGTGCGTGATATGAAAAGTGTAAATTTTGTTGTTAGAAGAATGTTTTAGAATATGTATGTGAGTTTTTTGTCTTATCTCGATGTAACATGTAAGATGTACTCGGGTAGATGGAATTAAATGTACTTTTATAATGCAAATGGATCCTTTTATGAATTCTGAAGTTGGACTCTTATTCATTAACGCCCAGCATCGTGTAGATGCAGCCCATGAAAAGTAACAAGAAGGTTAGTATTAATATTCTATGCTAAGCCTACTTTCGAATTCTAACATAAAAATTTGGTACCCTCGGCGGGACGGGTGTTTTTGAATTTGAATTTATTAATTTGAGAAGATGAATTTAAATAGCTTAAAAACACAAAGAAAAGGATTAAGAACTACTTTTACTGTCACAGCTAATAAGATTGAGACTGAATTGACTAAAGAAATAAGTGAATTCAAAGAGCTTTCCATTTTGAAATCTCAACTCATAGACAAATTCCAGCGATTGGATACTTGTCAAAGCCAAATTTCGGAAATTCTTTTGAAAGATGAAGATGAAAAATTATATACGGAAGATTTTGGAGGAGCGGAAGAATATAGAGAAAAATACGTAGAATTATTTTCACGTATTGACGAAAAGATGCAGTTTTCTAAATCTCCTAGTGAAAATGAAAGACGAAAGTTCAAGTTGCCGAAAATTGAGCTGAAGAGATTTAATGGTGAACCAAAGAATTTTTTATCCTTCTGGAGTCAATTTAAGAAAATACACGAAGACGACTCTATTGCGGAAGAAGATAAAATGCAATATTTATTGCAATCCATGGAACCCAAGTCAAAGGCCGAGCGATTAATATCAAGTTATCCAGCGACTGCTGAAAATTATCCGAAAGCAATCAAGCAATTGAAAGAAAGATTTGGACGTGATGATCTACTTGTGCAGATATATGTAAGAGAGTTGTTAACCCTCGTAATGAGAAATGCGACTGCGGGAAAAACGAAAGTTGATTTGGCCTCTTTATATGACGAACTAGAAAGTAAACTCCGAGCCTTAGAAAGCCTGGGTCGAACTCAAGAAAAGTATGGAGACTTTCTGACGCCTTTGGTCGAAAGCTGCTTGCCGGAAGAAATTCTGTTAACTTGGGAAAGAAACAGAAATCATGATACATCTGCAAGTAAGAATTCACGAACTTTAGAGCAATTGATGAACTTTCTTCGCCAAGAAGTCCAAGGAGACGAAATAGTTTCTCTGGCGAGAAAAGGTTTTGGCTCGATTAATGTTAAAAAAAGAGAAACTTTATGTGAAAATGCCGATAAATCTGAACTAGCCACCGCATCGGCACTGGTGAGTACGGAAAACCAAGGTAAGAAAAACAATTGTATTTTTTGTGAAAAATTTCACTCAAGTGAAAAGTGTTTTACTGCTAGAAAGATGTCAATGGCTGATAAACAAAAAATTGTTGTTAAGAAAAGGTGCATGTTTTTCATGCTTACAAATAGTTGGTCATTTAAGTAAAAATTGTAATATTAAACGTAAGTTAAGATGTACCCATTGTAATAAACCTCATTTTGAGATAATGTGTCAACAACAAAATAGAAAATATGATGTAAATGATAAATTGAAATCAGAAAATTCTCTTTCTAATTGTAATAGAAATGAAGTTGTGTATATGCAAACGCTTGGCGTGCGCATTAGGTCGCAAGGTCGCCAAAAAATTGTACGCGCGCTTTTAGATACTGCTAGCCAAAGTAGCTATGTTAGTCAGAGAATAACGAGATTATTAAAAATGCGTCCTATAAGAAAAGAAACAATTATTCACGCATTGTTCGGGGGGGATGAAACGAAGCCCAAACGACATGATGTATTTTCCGTAGAACTGAGTGAATTAGAAGGAGATAATGCGTTTAGTTTTGAAGCATTTTCCGAAAGAAAAATTTGCGGATTTGTCCCTAGAATTAAAGATTATAGAATATTAAATGAGCTGAAAATAAATAAAATTAATCTAACTGATAATTTTTGTAAGGAAACTGAAATTGATCTTTTGATAGGGGCGGATATGATAGGGAAATTATTGACAGGTAATTTACTTCAATTAAACTGCGACTTGACTGCCATAGAAACCAAGCTCGGTTAGACAGTTATGGGAAAACAAAAGTGTAGCAAGAAACATAACATTTTGACATCGCTGTCTATGTATGTTGGAAATGTTCCTTTGAACGAATTGTGGGAACTTGAAACTATAGGAATTTCTGACCCCATTCAGAGTCTAGAAAAGAGGGGAGATTTTGATTTAAACGATTTTAAGGATAAAATGAAAATTCTTCCCGATGGCAGATATGAAATAGGGCTTCCATGGAAATGTGACTCTAAGAACTTGGGCGATAATAAAGTTTTAGCTTGGAAGAGATATGAAAAAATGATAAATAAATTGAAATGTGGGGGGTTTCTCACTGAATATCAAGAAGTATTCAGGGAATGGGAAAATTTGAATATTGTTGAACGTGTCCCGGAAAACGAATTGAGTAATAATTGTCATCATTTACCGCACAGGCCTGTAATCAGGTTAGATAAGGAAACCACAAAAATACGCCCTGTATTCGACGCGTCTGCTTCTGAGAAAGGAAAACCCTCCTTAAATGAATGCTTATATAAAGGCATTAATATTATAGAATTAATACCTGATATTCTTGATCGCTTTAGAATGTATCCTATCGGTATAACTGCAGATATAGAAAAAGCTTATTTGATGTTATCTGTTATGCCTAAAGATAGAGATTTTCTTAGATTCTACTTTCCATGTAATGAAGGGCAATTGGTTTATAGACATTGTAGAGTTGTATTTGGTGTCTCTTCTAGCTCTTATTTATTAAGTGCATCCATAATGCATCTTTTAGAAAACAGTCCCCCTGAATTTAAAGAAACTGCTGAAAAATTGAAATGTTCATTTTATGTAGATAATTGTGTATCATGTGTTTCTAACATTGGTGAAGCTGAAATGTTTATTGAAAATGCGAAATCACTGATGTCTAAAGGATGTTTCAATTTGCGCTGTTTTGAAAGCAATGTAGCTTGCAAGAATATCGATAAGCATGTTGGGGATACTTCTGTTCTGGGGATCATTTGGAATTTAACTAATGATTCTTTGAAATGTTGTTTAGATTTAGAAACATTAACGTGCGAAAGGAAAATTACTAAGAGATTAATCTTAAGCATTGTACAAAAGATTTTTGATCCTATCGGCTTATTGTCTCTTACTACATTGCTTCCAAAACTATTGCTACAAGCTTCATGGAAACAAAAAATTCCATGGGATCATGAATTACCTGGTAATATTGTAAACGTGTTTTTGAAATGGTTGGAGAACATTGATGTTTTGAAAGAAGTAGCTTTACCTCGATATTTGGAGATTAATGCTTCATCTGAACTTCATGTTTTTGTTGATGCGAGTAAAGGGGCATATGCATCGTGCGTCTTCGTTAGATCAACAGTTGGTTCCGAAGTAAAGGTTACACTTGTTAGAGCGAAGTCTAGGGTTGCTCCTCTCAAAACTTTGAGTATACCGCGTTTAGAATTAATAGCTTGCTGTATAGGTGCTCGACTCGCGAATTCTGTCATCAAAGCAATCAATTTGCCAGATCTAAAAATCACATTTTGGTCAGATTCTACTACTGCACTTTGGTGGATAAAAGAACATGGGAATTGGTCAATTTTCGTGAGCAACAGGGTTAAAGAGATTCGGCAATTGACCAGAACAGAGTCATGGAAGCACGTTCCCGGAAATTTAAACATAGCTGATATACTATCACGCGGGTGTTATCCCCAACGAATGCTTGGTTCACGATGGTGGGAAGGTCCTAAATGGTTAAAGGAAAATCCTGAGTGCTGGCCGATCGGCGCGATTGACTGTCAACCTAAACAGGTAGATTTAGAAAGAAAGAAAGTTAAAATTATGAATGTTGATCTAGCTAGAGACGCACCCCCTTGGCTCTTAAATAACATATCTAATTATGATAAGATGATAAGAGTATTTGCTTGGATTTTGAGATTTGTAAATAACTGTCGGAAAATATCTAATAAATGTGAAGATTTCAATATTTCTCAAAATGAAATTGGAAATTCTGAAAAATATTTAATCCGTTTAGTTCAAATGTCTTATTTGTATGATAAAAGGTCTCTGAATGATATTGTTACGTTCAAAGATGATGATGGAATTTTAAGAGTAAGAACTAAAATAACTGAGAGAAATGATCAAGAATCGTTTTTATATCCAATATTGTTGCCCGATAAATGTGAATTCACTAAGCTATTGATTAGATCTGTACACCAAAGGAATTGTCATGCAGGAATAAGAATAATGCAATCTTTAATAAGAGAAAGATTTTGGGTTATTAGAGCTAGAAGAGCTATTAAGAATGTATTGTTTGACTGTATTGTATGCAAACGTTTCAAAGCAAAATCCTTGTCGAGCGAACCCACACCTTTGCCACCAGATCGCGTGACGGATTGTGCTGTCTTTGAAATTATTGGAGCAGACTTAGCGGGGCCTCTATTCCTAAAAAATGGCGAGAAAGTTTGGATAGCATTACTTACTTGTGCAGTTTATCGCGCACTTCACCTTGAATTAGTTAACTCACTATCTTCTGATGCTTTTCTGCTAGCACTTAGGCGTTTTATATCTAGACGTGGGAGGCCCAGCACTATTTATTGTGATAACGGAACGAATTTTAGGGGAGCTTCCAATGAACTTTCTAAATTGAATTGGGATAAAATCTTAAGAGAATCTATGACGCATAAAATTGTTTGGAAATTTATACCTCCCACCGCAGCTTGGTGGGGAGGCTGGTGGGAAAGGTTGGTTCGCATTGTAAAAGAATTGTTAATACATACTCTAGGCAAATCAGTATTAACTTATGAAGAATTGAATACACTTGTATGTGACTGTGAATCTATAATTAATTGCAGACCTCTAACCTATATCTCGGAGGACCCACTGGAGCTAGTTCCTCTAACGCCCGCTATGTTTCTCACTGAAAATCGATGTTTTAGCAATTCGGATATTGTCGAATTAGATTCGCGAAGTTTAAGGAAAAGACTGAATTATAGAGCTAAACTTCTTACCGATTTTAGGCAACGTTTCAGGAAGGAATACCTCAGTGAATTAGTCCAAAAACATACTGAAAAACATACACGTGAGCCGCGAGTGGGAGAGGTAGTCTTGATTGGGGATGATAACAAAAAGCGTTTATTTTGGCCTTTAGCTAAAGTCATTCAGTTAATTCCTGGAAGGGATAGTAAGGTTCGCACGGTTAAGTTAAAAACTCAGCACAGCACTATTTTACGTCCAGTGCAGCGCATCTTCCCTTTGGAAGTATATTCAAATGAAACGAATGAAATTGCATTTAAGAGGTCGGGTGAAGAGAAATCTAGTTCCAGTGGATATTTCAATCATGAAAATGTATCTTCTCCTGATAGTGTCATAATCAAGAAATATACCTCTTCTGGAAGATGTGTAAAGGCTCCACAGAAGTTGGATCTTTTTAATAACAATTGTTATGTATTTGAAACTCTCCCCAAGTTTCAAAGGGGGGAGGATGTTAAGAAATGAAGTGAAATGAAACTAGTAGCACGCGCTGTGCGTGATATGAAAAGTGTAAATTTTGTTGTTAGAAGAATGTTTTAGAATATGTATGTGAGTTTTTTGTCTTATCTCGATGTAACATGTAAGATGTACTCGGGTAGATGGAATTAAATGTACTTTTATAATGCAAATGGATCCTTTTATGAATTCTGAAGTTGGACTCTTATTCATTAACGCCCAGCATCGTGTAGATGCAGCTCATGAAAAGTAACAAGAAGGTTAGTATTAATATTCTATGCTAAGCCTACTTTCGAATTCTAACACTCATTGTTGGCAGCATCACTTATGATTGATCACTCAGTATACGGGTCTGCATGGGCTGAAATATCCAGGCCTGTTAAGAAAAGCTCAAATCTTGGCCTGCCTGCACAAAAACTGGGTTTGCCTGGACCGGCTCGACTGAATTTCTGTAAAAACATGGATTACATTGTGTTTTGTACGAAGAGCTCTGACAAAATGACTTATTTTCAGGGTTGGTATTTCTGCCAGGACAGTGGCAAAAACTGGAAAAAACCGTCAAAAATGGCAAATTCTTATTGGTCTTTAATGTGTGATCTATAAATTAAAAAGGATCACAATGGTATAAATAATTAGATTTAATAACATACCATTTAATATTTTTAATTTAATTTGCTAAATTAATAAACATAATTAAAATAATTTTGTCTATTTTAAATGTTTATAAAATAGATGGAATTCAGTCTAATAGTTAAAAACCAGATATGTATCTTTTTTTTCTTAACTACAGCATTTCGTCAGTCATCGTATTTATTATTTCTGCTGCCAACATTCCTCTATCTAAGCAAATGCAAAACACAGAACAATAAATTATATACCCTATAAGGCTTATCTTTTGAACAGGCTTCTGACATAATACACTTACATTTTGATAAAACATGTTTCCTTATTAAAAATTAAATTGGCATTGTTTTCTTAATGAATACATAGATTTTCTCAAATTAATGTTTTCACAAAAATTATCAATTTATAAAACAAAAATAATAGTACAAAAATGGCATATGTAATAAGAGTACATTATTTACGTAATATATAATATGTAGAATATGTAAGTACAACCGCACAGGTTTATTTTATATTTATGATTAAAAAGGAATCGGCATCGACAGGTAAAGGATCTCGTAAAACAATTAAAACCTATATTGATCGCTTTAAATGTGATACAAAAAAATTCAACTACCATAGCAGATGGTTGTCATGTATGGCACAATCTTTTGAAAAATGAGGATCTAAAACCACATTTTTCAAAATTAAAAAAGTGATTTGAACAAGTGGTTTTGCCGTGCCATCTAGTAGCATATTTGTTATATCCAAAGTACAGAAGTGAACTTTTAAATTAGGAACAAAAAGAAAGTTGGTTATATAAAATGAATCCCAATTTCATATCATATGTTATTAATTTCAAGCTAAAAGAGAAACCCTTCCCCAATTCATATTTTGCAGAAAAAGGGATTAGTAGTGTCAATGCGTTTAATGGGTGGAGAAGTATCGAAAAAGCTTGTGAGGTTTCAAAAGACTTCTGTTTATTAGTTGCACATCTTGAAATATGTCCAGCAAGTAGTGCTGCTAGCGAAAGATTTTTTTCAAATTTTTCATTTGTGCAAACTAAAATTTGAAAAAGATTGTCTACAAATACTCTTTCTAAACTAGTTTATTGTTATGCAATGTTAAAACAGCAGAAATTAGGTTGTGATGGAGATATCACTGAATTAGATGAAATTTAATGGTGTTCTGCTTTAAATTGAATTTAGAATATAATTGTTTATTTGAATTTATAACACATATAAACATAAATGTTTTACACATTTAAAGCCTGCACAATGTGAATAATCAATAATATTATGTGTATAATCAATAATAATTATCCTATAAACATGAATAAATAATTAAGTTTTCTATTTATTTATATAAAATTAGTATTTTTTTAATTTATAATTTTGTTATACTTTTGTTTGTGTTAAACGTTTTGTTTGTTCATTTATAATTTTTGTTATAAGTTAGTATTCTTTCATAAAAAGGATAATTATATTTATTTCACTTCAAAAAGTAGTGCTTAGAGTTAAAAAATAAATTTAGAATATTGACTTTTAACTACATAATAAGTTTCTTTTTTCTTTCATGAAATATTTTTTCTCTTTTTCTGGGGGGAAAAAAACTAAATGGACATATGGTATTTTTGGCAAACATCTATTTTTCCCACCTGGCAAAAACCTATTTTTTTCAGGACACTTTTAACCGGATTTTTTTCCCGCCCATGGCAAAAACTTGCCAACCCTGCTTATTTTAGCTTTCCTTTTTCATGTTTATAATCTTTTTTTTTAAGGGGGCCCTGTTAGTACAATATTTATTTTTTTAAATGAATCTATTTGTATGTAAAAGTTTCAGCTATCATTAATCCCTATTTCATATATTGTAGACTTAAGAATCTGAAAAATGCTATACACAGACGGAATTGCATAGGAAAGAAAATGGGATCTGTTATAGACAAGTTCCTTTCTTAGCTGAATTTGTCTGTTGTAAATGTATTACATTCTTTTCTCATGTATTGTTATATTCATTTTGTATGGATCAACACATTTTTCCGTTTAAGACAGGATTCCTTCATAGGCAGATTTTTTTTTTCTCGGTATTTTAATTTTATTGCCTAGAAATCTGCTCTTCTTTTAAAAGAATAAATTCTATGGCACTTTAAAAATAGATGCCCGTTTTTCAAAAAATGTAGTGTTGGACCACATTTTATTTATTTTTGCATGGACCAGGCTGAGCTGGGATGATGATTTTCACATGGCTGGGTTGAGACCAGGCCTGAAAATTTCGACCCGTGCAGACCTCTAGGGAAAATAATGTCCAGTCTTGGCTGGGTCTGGAAAAAAGAAGTTAGACCTGACCCAGTCCGAACGGATCCTTCAGGAAAAAAGTTATGTCTGGCCTGGACAGAGTGATGACCGGCCTGAATGTCATGAATTAAAACTGGCTCGGGCCCGGCTTGTGCAGATCTCCAACTCACTAGATGATACAATAAAACCTCCATAACGGACACTCCCGAATAGCGGACACCTTTCCAAAGTCTAAATTTTTCTATGTTTAACCTGTAAATAGCAGACAGTAGTTTTGGCGATAAAGGATGAAAAATGATTTTTTAATGTGAAAGAAAATGGGTCAAAAAACCATTCAATCCAGGCTAAGCTTGAATAATGATTTTCACATAGCTGGGTTGAGACCAGGCCTGAAAATTTCGACCCGTACAGACCTCTAGAAAAAATGACTGTTTTAGTTGAAAGGGGCAAACAAAGTTTTCTTCAAGATACCATTTGGGGGAGGTGGGGGGCGGGGACAGAAAATGAATGTTTCTCAGTTTGTGAGTTTCAGTTCTGCTACTGTTAAAGCTTTTTTTTTTCCCTAGAAATTTGTCTGAAAACTCAATTTGCTTTTTGCTGAAAAGAGTCATGAGTAGACAACTGTTGTTAAGAATTTATTTTCTCCTACTTCCTATTTTATTCTTTTCACCACTTTTTTTCAAAAACACCTTTCTAGTTTTAAAATGTAATATACTTTTGTTCTTTTATGTTATTTATTTATTTATTTTAACCTCAATTAATAGTTGAAATATTTCTCTCATTCATAGAATTATTCGAGAATTTGTGCTTGGCCTTGTCTAAAAATATAAAGAGCAGCTGAAGAAGATTCTCTCTTTGCCACTGGGACAACGGATTACTTGAAACACAGAGGGTAGGTTTACTTATTTTCATTCATTCTCTCGCACTTTTCTGTTTTATCTCATTATTTATTTATTTTTGGTCAAGAAGTGCATTTTACATTGACATCTGATTTCTCTACATTATTCTGAGATTTCGTTTCATTTACTTGATTATTCGTGACTGTTGATTTATACCCTCTACTTTTTCAGCTGTTGTGTCATGACAACCTATAAGTACCCTAAACTCCTGATTGTAAGCCTCCCATCCACTTTTAGACAATTTTGGTTTTCTTTGCCATTCTCAAATGTAAGCACACACTTTTTTTGCATGAAAAATAGATTTAAAAAATTTAAGGGAGCGAATTTCCCATACTTTGACTTTTTTGCAAAATTTGTTTTTGTTTTTAAATATTCTTAAAGAAATCCCCCCACATGAAATGTCTGCTTCTCTTCCCAGAGCAAAAACTTTTAAATCTTTAGAGTCATAAATTCTTCTGTCCTGTTTGTTACTTTCTAGTAACAATAGCTCAAAAAAAAAATCTAAACTACAAACTCCCCTATTTCTCCCTCAGCATACAAAGTTGAACAACTTTAAAATAAAAAAGAGAAAAGTGCCCAGTTAGTCTTTTAAGCTCACAGGCTATTCACACTAATTGTATATTATACTCTTATTTCAAAGAATAATGCCTCTCTAAATACAAAGAAATCAACAATAAGTTAAGAGGGATGGGATTAGCCCTAAGTTTCCCCCCTTTGTACTTAACCAATGAACCCCCAAAACTAATCAGGGAAGCACCTTATCACAATGAATCTATATATAAAATTTGAAGCAAATTGGATAATTCTGCATGAAAAACCTATTTATCTAAATTAAGGGGGGATTAACCCCCATTCCTACCTTTATACTTAACCATTGAACCCCCAAAACGAATCAGGGAAGCGCCTTACAACAATGAACCTATAAACCAAATGTTAATCAAATCGGATAATTTGGCATGAAAAACACATTTATCTAAATCAAGGGAGATTTACCCCCCCCCCCCCCCCACGTTCCTCCCCTTTATACGTAACCAATGAACCCTCAAAATTAATGAGGTAAGCGCCTTATCCCACTGTATCTATAAACAAAATTTGAATCAAATCAGATAATTCTGCATGAGAAACCCATTTATATAAATTAAGGGGGGATTAGTCCCCTGTTCCCCCTTTATAATTAACCCATGAACCCCCAAAACTAGTCAGGGAATCACCTTATAACTATAAACTTATAAACGAAATTTGAAGCAAAACAGATATTTCTATGAAGAATTATCGTGTTACGTACATACAGAACCGGTGGACACATTAGCTCTCAGGCTTTGATAGCCTGTGAGCTAAAAAATTATAATCCATTTGCTTTCTAATAACAATAAATAATCAACAATTTAAATTATTCCTCCCCCCCCCCCCCAAGCAGTCATCTACAGTACAAACCTCATACGTTCAAAATTCATGTGTTCCCCTCAGAATACAAAGTTTAAAATTGTTAAAATTCTTATTTGAAGAAATCTTATGTCCTATTTCTTGCATTCAAGTTTTTTTTTAAAGATAATTTGCCATCTAAGTTATCTTCCAAAAATATCTCATTCCTTTTGCCAAGCCTCAGCAAAAGAAAATTTTAAAATATTCTTCTGTCCTGTTTGTTGCTCTATTGAAACGATAATTTAATTTATCAATGATCTAAATCACCAAAACCCTTCCCTCTCTGAAACTTGCACTTCTCCTTTCCTTCCCTCTCTCTTCAGAATACAAAGTTTAAAATCTTTAAAATTCCTTATTAAAAACATATAGGCTCTATTTTTTGCTACCTGATTATAATCAAATATTAACATACTTAAATAATGTATCTATCCCTAAAATGTCTACTTCCCCTTTTGCCACCCCTAGCAAAAATAATAATAATAAAATCTTTTTTTCTGTTTGTTGTACTGTATTAACAATAAGCAAAGAGGAAATCATCTAAAAAAAGAAAAAAAAAACCTTCCTTCGAAATTCATATTTACCCCCTCCCCCTTCCAAGAATACAACGTTGAAAATTGTTTAAACTTTTGGTCTATTTGTTGCTCTCTAGTAACAAAAAATAATCACTTATTTAGAATTATCATCATGACTTCAAAATGTCTGTCCCTACCACACCCCTCTAGAAAAAAGAAATTCAAATACAGTAGACTCCCTCAAATCCACACAGCTTGGGACCAGGGGTTGTGTGGATTTCTGGTCACTGTTCTGTTTGCATTTTTCAAGCAGTCATTTGACTCTAGTTAAGCACTGGAAATTATAATGAGTGCTTATAATAAGTAAAATATTGAAATAATTATGTAAAATAATAAAAATTAAGAAAATTTAAAATAAAGGTCAAGTAAATAATAATTCATGATGGAGAACTAAATATGCCTAATAATGAAGAAATATCAATCCTCGTTTCAGTCAGCCTGACATACGAAGTCATGAAACAGTAAACATTTAAATTATTAAAGTTTAAAACTGAAATTAAATACCGATGCAACGTGGTTACTGTTATGCCGTTTTTTTACCTTAGGTACAAAAATAATTTGCTTCAAAACCTTAAAATAACGAAAATTTTATTTCACGTTTGTGCAGATTTAGTAAACAATAAAGCATTAATAATTTTTTCAGGGGGGAGGGGGGAGTTCACAATTAGCACTCCTATTAGTGCCATTTTTGAATTTATTTCAAAACAAAATTCATATTTTCTTGTGCTCAAGTTCGGCTCTATTAACCCTAATTACTTATTAAAATGCAAACCTAATAATGAAAAACCAAAAATAAATATTCAAAAATGGGGAAATGAATGCGAGAAAAATAAAAAACAATTTAGTTACGATTACAGTTTACACTTGTGAATAGTGTACAGGATACAATAGGGTTAATTTTTGATTTTAATACACAAAATTTACATCCAAATCATAAATAAATAAATTTTATTTAGTAATTAACCAGCTGCAATAGCCTGAAGAAGATGATTTAAAAAAAAAAAGTAAAGAAACATTGCAATTGCCGCTGATTTTAGCACTATCTTGATTTTTGTTCCTTCTACTTAAGATTCACTGTTTACATGTGCTACACTATGCGGATTTTACGGTCATGGATTTGAGAGAGTCCTTGTATTTAATTTTAAAAAGTTCTGTCCCGTTTGTTCCTCTCTAGTAATAATAAGTAAATAATCAATGATTTAAATTACCCCACCCTCCTTATGAAATGGACAGATGGACACTTCTCCTTCTATCTCTATATCATTACATACAAAACTGTCTTTTAAATATATATATATATGTATGCGCTCTATTTGTTGCTCTCTAGTAACAATAAATAATCAACCATTTCAATTGTCTCTACTCAAAAATGTTTCTTTAACCCCCCCCCCCCTCCCCATTTTTCACCCACTATAAAAAGAAAAAAATCTTTAAAGCCATATATATGCATAAATCCTATGTCCTGTTTGTTGCTTTCAACGAAGAATAGGTAAATAAAAAAATCATCTGAATGACAAGCTCCCTCTTTTCAAAATTCAAAACAAAGTTTAAGATTTTTAAAAAGTGTCATTTGAAGGAAAAAAAAAATCTTAGTTTAGTGTGTTGGCAAAAGGTGACAAGGGTTGAATCCAACATAAGCATGGATGTTTAATTTTGAATACATTTTTCACATCCCTCTTGTAATTTCCCGTAGGATACAAAAGAGAAATTCATTCGGTCAAATAGTTTAGTGATTATGAAGTTTTAATATTCGGGTCTTGTGATGTTAAGTCCTCTTTTAAATCATTGCAGTGCAGGTAGTTTGTTGAAGTGTATGTCATCAGAATGAGTTGTAATTTTGTATTAACATTTTTAAAGCTTCTCAAGATCAATTTCTGTTAAAAACTTCGCAGGTATTCAATTTATATCTTTTGCAAAAATCACTTTTTAAATATATTTTAGTTTCAAAATTAAATTTCAACCTATGAGTTTTTCAACAGAAAAGAACTTTCTAGAAGATTCAGATGTGTGAATGAAAAAAAATAGAGCTTATTCTGACACATTTGTTTTTTGAGTTACGTTTAAAAAAATCATTGGAAGGTGCAATCTGTTTTTCAATGATTAAGAAGGAATTTAATATTACACAATCCAAACTTTAAATCTTCATCATTCTTAAATTATTGGACCGAATGACTTCCCGTTTAATATCCAAGTCTAAAATGTACTGGAAAAATCCAAATAGGCTGTCAAAATCGGGTGTTCCTATTGAAAATGTCAAAGTTGGATAAAATTTTTGGATGAAGAAAGCTTAAGCTCATTTTTCTAACATCAATTGGAAAACAAAACACAATCTTTAATAGAATGGCTATTTTAGTTTTTTCCTGTGACAATTTAGCAATTATATTATGTGAGGTGTATTTTTTTAAATTTTATTTTATTGTTGTGGCGCACTGATTATATATAAGTTTACAAAGAATATACATTCTTTTCTTATTTTTTTGCATCTTTACTGATATTGATTAAGACCTTCTCCCCCCCCCCCCCCCCCCCTGTATTTTCCAAGTCAAATATACTTATTTACAACTAGAAATTTTACTTGAATGGAATGCAGTTTTTCTTGTTCTGAATATGTTTATTCAACTTTAAAACCCTGGAAGGTTGGCTGCTACATATACTGTTTATTTCATTCGCTCACACAAAATAAATATGTTTTCTTTTATATATTTCAGTGTTTTGAATTTTACTTAAACAATGTCTTGTTTATTCTTCTAGGTCGCATTCCTCTGCTGTGCCTTGCAATAATCCAGAAATATTTTCATCCAGCTCCTGACCCGTCACCCAGTTTCTGATACTCCAGCTGAATACCCCAAGAAGCACAGTCAGCGATACTCAAGGAAGTGCTGTTACCCGTCTTACAATCTTTACCTCTGTAAAGTATGGAATGACAATCTTCAACTTCAAAGTTAATCTAACATTACTTAAAGTTGAGCATTATTTATAAACTTGTTTGTGTTTGTCAGTATTCACCGATTGACTGAATCAAGAGCCAGAGTGCCATCTGCTGGCTTGTGAATCTAACTTTAAAGACTCGCGTGAGGTTGATGTAATTATACAAATACTAGATTTATATACAAATCACTTGGAGGGATTGCTAAAAATAAAAGAGAAAAACTACTGTAGGTTTATAGCAAAGAGATACATACTGAAGGAAGATTCCCTTGGGACATTGTAACTCAGCTGATGTTTGGCTGTTCTCCTTGTGGAAGTTTTTAGGGCACATCCACCGTCTCTGTGAGATTCATGATGAATTTGGTCCTGAAACCCTCCCTGGAGCATAGGGCTCTGGTCAAGACGGCTGTTTCACTGTGGAACCAGGATGACGTTGGAGCTTTGATATCATTGGCGAAAGTCAAGAAACAGTCAAGTGAATTTCTTCCTATGGATGAGGAATGGAAGGAAATGGAAGGTAGAGTACTGGAGAGAGTGGCACAGCTTCCGCTACCACAACTGTTAAATGAGAAGCTGTCCTGTTTTGTTCAGGCTATTGGATTAGAAATTTATAAATGGATTGAGTTCCATTGCATACACTACGATTTTCTTCCTCTCAATCTGCCGTTGGAACTCTGTTGGACTCCTCAAGGAACGGTGGACGGAAAGAGGACGGCAGAGGTGTTGGTCAGGGATGAGAGTTTGGATCTGTCAACACGCTACAAGCTGGCATGTGTTTATTTCTTAGAGGACTCTATTCACGAATTGTGGAACAGCATGCCTGAGGATCTCAGAAAATCTTATTGGGCCAGATATCCAGCCGTTGCTTTTTGGTCACATACTATGAGGAGAAGGGAGTTGGGCCCTACATCTATTTCTTACAAAAATGAATTTCGGCAATATCTCTATGGAGGTCATAAAGCAATCGTTGAGTACTTTCTGCAGAAGCTTAGCCCACGGGAGAGAGGAGCGTCCCTGGTGAAGGCTGCAAAATGTTTCACAGATTCGGATCCTTTATGTTTTTCATTATCACAGATGGATGAGGAGCAACAAATGGAAGTTTTTAAAAATGACCCACAAAAAGTGTTGAGATGTTTTCTGCAATGGCCTTGGCAGAGCTTTTTCATGGAAATAGCCAATCGCATGTGGGATTTTATTTCAAAAAAGGATTATGACTCTATATTGAGACATATTATTGATAAGGTTAGACGTGGCCATAAGGATTGCAACTATCATGAGCTGTTCAGAGAATTTTGGCAGAAGAGCCCTCATGCTCTGAAAAGTTTGATGACAGATGAAATCTCCCAACTACTAGCTTTGTTCCGTATTAAAGATGAAGGAAACATCCGATTCATCCTTCAGGGTGCAACCGCTACAGCAAGAGAGAAGCTTATCTACAGTGATAACATGAAGCATTTCTGCCAAGATTGCATTTATAGACGTGAATGGGATTCTCTTGAGATCTTTATTCGAGAATGCTTTCCATCCAAAGATTTGATGCTAAGATATAAAGAAGAATTTGAATATCATATAAAATGGATGAGCGTAGAAGATATTCTCATGAGGAATAAAGACAAATGGGATAAGATATTTCTGTCGTCGGATGACTCCCTTCGTGAGTACGAGAAGAGTGCCGAAGAAGGTGAGAGTCGTTCATTCAAGAGATTTCGGAGCCTCGAGTAACACATGCTTCAAGTAGGGGAAGGTATTCCCCTCATTATCCTCAAATTCTGAATATTTATTCTTAGTGTCCTACAATGTCTTCTTTTTCTAAACATTGTCTTAATTTTGAAAAAAAAAAAAGGATTACATATCCTCTGCTAACCTTGTGAAAAAAAAAAAAAAAAATCCTCCCTTAGAAATCAAGAATGACTTTCCAATAATAATTGAAAGATAAACGGTAAAAGTGTTGGCAGAATCCATTTAAAGACATAAAAATCATTCTGTCAATGTTTTTGCTCCAATAGGATTTTTTTAAGATTGTTTCTATAGATTTTAAAATGAATGGAAAATTAAAATTGAAAAAAATATATATACCTGTTGTAACATTTTATTAAATTAATTCTGCTTCGAAAATAGTGGATCCTTATTTAAATAAGTGTGAATAATTTTGTGAACTATAGAAATAGGAAATATGTACTTTGAGGAACCATAAAACTCATTGAAGCATTTTAATAAGAATGAAACGGAAGGTTTTATTGGGCATCTTCTGGTGTTCAGTCGTTTTGAATTTCATGCTGACATTGTTTCTCTGAAAATAGGATACATCCGTTGAATAAAATATTTCGTTTTTTCATTTTCTTTTTATATTCATTTTTAAATTTAACCTTTTTTTCTATTGTTTATTTGATTTTACATCTAAAACATGAATTTCCTGTGTACTGTTTACATATATATATATATATATATTTTTAAATGAAACTGAAGGCTTATTCTGCATTTGTCATTTTCATGTTAACATTGTTTTTCTGAAAGTTGTGAGATTGAATAATATTACGTGTTTCGAATGTTTGCAATTTTAGTAATATGTTCAGTATTTGTGATTGAAAATCTTTCTCTGTTTATATTTAAAGATGCCATGATTTCTGTTTTAAAAAGAATCCTTGTAAGAAATATTAAAGAATGCAGAAAAAAATAAAAAAAACTAGGTTTTTCTTAATTATATTTGATAAAAGGGAAAAGTTTAGTAGAAATGAATGTATGAATGAGTGCTAACAAATCAAGCAGTGCTGAGTTTGAGAAACTGAAAGAAAACAAGCTTATTTTAACATTTTATTCCTATAATTGTGTCGCTAATGACAACTTACAAATGAAAAAAGTGTAAACTAATTCTGTATTTTCAATTTTTTTTTCATTCTACTTTTGTGAAATATTTGTGATCTTTCTGTGAAACAAAATCGGACAGGTCAGTATTTCATTGAATGACCAGATGCATTTTCCTAACAGCTGTTTTCATCTATATTTTTTATAAAAATGGGACTGAATGTATTATCCAGGCCAGATAGAGAGATCACCAAAAAGGGTTGTCCATCGCCACTTTTGTTTATCATTGTCCATTGTGTTCAAAATGGTAATTTCAATGTAAATTTAATAAATACGTACCATTTTTGAAAATGATGTACACTATAAAGGGAAGCTAAAATGCAAAACAGTCATTTAGTATACATTTATTAAATAGATAACATCCAATGTACGGCTTTTAGCAATAAACGATAACAACAATGGTATTTTATTTCATGCAGTATGTTACGCCCACCAGAATGAATTTAATACAAATATTGTGTAAAATAAATAAACTGTATTGATGAATGTAATCTATTATATTTATGTGTATGCTATATTGTATTATATAGTTATGTGTTTATAAATACTCCTGTCACTGGCTTTAATAGGGCAGCAATATAATAATGATGCAGTTAAAATATATCATGAAAGCAAAAAAAAAAAAAAGTAATTAATATTTGTTGGTTTATTGAATAGGACCTGGTCTGTATAATACACAATTACCCTAAAAATAGTTCATGTGGTATTTGCAGTGTATGATTCACGCATAATTCAACGTCAATTCCATTTTTGTAAACTGAGATTGAATAAAAATTTGTATTCAATAATTTGTATCTTTGTAGTTCAATCTTTATTTGGAGTGTCAATCAATTATTTAGTCTCAGCAAAAAGTTTCCTTTTATTTATGATTATTTTATTCAATTGAAGTATATTTTCGAAACAATAACATTTGCAACGCATCGGCTTCTTTTGAAATGCCTCAAATTGGGCATGCGATGCTTTACAGATTGAAAAAGCAATGAAAATAAAATAATTTTCACATTTTTCCAGTTTGATTCATTTAAGGCACCTGCTTGCATTGGACATGCGATCTCGTAGTTTATGTTTACCATTTTCAAAAACTTTGCGAGAATATTTTATTCATCATTTTGATCTGAAGAGGTCATTGTTGGAGCGAAGGAAACATGCGTCATCCCTATTAAAAGGTATTTTTAAACCTTTTGTGTCCTGTTTTTATCCCTTTAAGCAATAATGACACTTCAATTTAACGTTAACGAGTGATTTTATTATATTATTTGTCATAAATTACATTTAAATGACCGAGGTGTACTAAAGCATGCTATGTAACATTTATTGTTCCTTTACAGGGCCACAAAATAATTGGATTAACAGTACTCTACCCAAGAGCGATAATTTATACTTGGTATGATTTAAATCATGATTTACACTAACTGTTTTTTTTTTAATTAAAAACCATTTGATTGTCTTAGAACAACTCCCATACAGTATTTTACCTTTTTTGTAATGGAAGTGCTTCCATTTATAGGATATAAATATTTTCTATTTTTAATACTATATCTCAGCAGGCAACACGAGACAGAGCAAGTCATACTCTTATGCATAAGATGAAAATTAACAATGTTATTAATGAACCTATATCAGATGGTCTAAAGAGTTATCTTTAAAACATGTTCATCATGTGAAACTAACAGAAGATTAAAATGGGTAAAATACATTCAATATTGGCCATAATATATTTTCAGTTAAAGAAATGCGACTTATATATACAGCAATGGATAATGTAACAAGAGGATCTTCAATATTTTGGTGAAATGAATAAAAGAAAATTGTCTCGATTGAGTAGATTTTCCTTTAACAATTAAAAAAACAATATGCAAGTCGTGAAGTTGAATAAGCAGCTATTTAAAAATGGGGTGCCAGTGACAGAATTTCAATCGCACCAGTAGATGCTTGCTTATAAAATGTTTTTTTATTATTTCATTTTCTGATTTAAAAAATTATATATATATTTGAGTTATGGCAGTTCCTTTGTTTGTTTGATTTTCCTATCAATGATATTTGTTTATAAGCGGTTGATTTCTCATGAGGGCATTTTTTAATTCATTTTTCGATAAATGATGTTAAGTGATTGTTGTTTCATGATGACAGTTTTTTTTGTGTTTCATTTTCCGATCTTGGGTTAAAAGTGATTGATTTCTTAGGATGACAGTTTTATTTCTTGTCATTTCTCGATATATAAATTGCATTTTGAGTCAAAAGCAATTTTTTTCTCATGAAAAATATCGATTTTTAACATCGTAATTTGCAAATTGAATATGAATTCTCAAATGGGGTCGAACTCTATTAATAACCCTTTCAAGGGCGGTGGTACATTTATGAATCCACTCAATATTAATTCCCAAATGCCACAATGGCACCAGAATTTTGGTATAAAAATTTCCATTTATTATGTTTGTGAAATAGAAATAACTTTAGCTTCGATAAATTCCTCAAACTGTGCATTTATAATAATGATAAATATTATTAATACTTTAATAGTTATTAAATAGGCATAAAGTTTTTTTTTTTCATCTTATGTAATAGTATGTCATACCGAAACACGCATTTCAATCCCATTAAAATGTTCTTTTTGCTTCATGCGATTGAGTTTCCTTCACGTTTTATTTCAAAGTACATATTGAATCAAATTATTAATAATATTTCAATACTTTTAATTGCTTAATTTTTTTGTGTTGTTAAATTAAAATAAAAAAAATGGAAACTGCCCAGTTAAACTGAGGGCATTGAGCTCACAGGCTATTCACACTAATTGTATATTATACACTTATTTCAAAGAATTTGAAATAAGCCCGAGGAAAAATAAAGAAATCGACAATATATTAAGGGGGGATCATCCCCCGTTCCCCCACCCCCTTATAGTTAACAATTGAACCCCCAAACCTAATCAGGGAAGCCCTTTATTACAATGAACATATATACTAAATTCGAAGCAAATCGGATAATTCTGCATGAAAAACCCATTTATCTAAATTAAGGGGGATTACCCCCCCACCGTATCCCCCTTTATACTTAACCAATGAACCCCAAGACTAACCAGGGAAGCTCCTTACCACAATGAGCCTATATACAAAATTTGAAGAAAATCGGATAATTCTCCATGAAAAACACATTCATCTAAATTAAGGGGGGAGGATAAGCCCCCCCCCCCTTTACCCTCTTTATACTTCACTAAAGACCCCCTAAACTAATCAGGAAAGCGAAATTATCACAATGAACCTATAAACAAAATTTAAAGTAAAACGGTTAGTTCTATCAAGAGTTATCGCGTTACGTACATACATACGTACGTACGTACATACAGAACCGGCGGGCACATAAGCTCTCAGGCTTTGATAGCCTGTGAGCTAAAAATAATGGAAATTAAAGTACCGTACAATGTAAAATATTTCAAAACACTTCCGAATGTTGCACTCAATTTACCATTTAGCAAAGCAAGTTATCATTTATTTTCCCGGTCTAAATCAAAATTTGACCCTAGAGGGTTGCAACCTATTTTGACCAGGATGGTTAAAACCGTTTTTTACCATGCTTCTTAAAACCAATACTTAATGGATTATTAGCAGCCTATATACTTTGACTCAGAACACTTTAGGAATAACTACTTCACTTACCCAGACTGTTCGTTGCTTCTTTTTAGAAACATTATTTTGGTGGTGGTTGTTTGGTGGGGGAGGGGAGGGAATTACTCCTTACTCTGGTTGACCCCAAACCTTAGCTATGGCGCTAATTGAATGAAAGTCAATTTTGGTTTTACTGCAAGAGAAATTTCATCGAAAATCACCTTTTAATTATGTTTTTAACCTATTTTCAAATAAAAAAGGAAAAAAAAAATCAGGGTACTTCTCTATTATCCCGTTGGCCGCAAATCATAACAAAAAATTATCACCCAATAAACGGGAGAACGTTGCCACTACGAATATCTAAATAAATAAAATATAAGAATTTAAGGACACAATTGTTATTTTAATGAATGAAATAACTCATAAATCGGTAAAACAGAATGAAAAGTATACGCCAATGTCGAATTAAAAACCACTGGAGGGCATAACAAATGCTTCTGACATTCAGTCAATGGGACTGCATTTTTTGGCGTTTCATCTTACAGTTGGGCGAAAGTTTTTTGTTATGAAAAGGGGTCGACGGGATAATAGAGAAGTACCAAAAATCAGTTGTTTCTTCTTGTTATTAAAACAATATTCTCATTCCATTTTTTTTCTCCCACTTGGAAATGCAAATGAAGGGACACCTCAAGGAACGAATGTTTCATCTAACGATCATGGCTCTCTCTGTTTTTTCTGATTCGGCTATCGATACTGGTGATGTTAAAATTTGGATTCACCTAAAATGTATAACACCATTCAAACCTCAAAAATGCATCCTGTACAAAGTGTCCCAAAAAGGTCTGGAAAGGTCGAATAACTCGAAATGTACATCGGATTGAAAAACAGAAAAATGTTCAGTATTTTTGAATAGGGATATCAAAGTTTCTCCCCACCCAACTTTACCCCATGGGGCAACTTTGAAATCTTAAATAATAACCTCCTATTTTTATTGCAGATTCCGATTCTATGGGAAAAAATACATAACTTTTGTATTGAACATTTTCTTCGGAAAATGGTAGAAGACACTGTCATCGAGTATAAAGCAGTGAGAATCGTTTTCATTGAAAAGTCTGGAAAATTGGTTGAATAACTCTCAAAATATACATCGGATTAAAAAATGAAAAAATACGAGTTCAGTATTGTAAAAAATGGCAAATTTGATATCCCTAAATAGATTGTTCAAAAATATTGAACATGCACTTTTTTTCAATTTCTAAAGTTATTCGACCGTTTCCAGACTTTTCTGACACCCTGGATCTATTTATTTATTTCAAAGTTAATTATATATATATATGTATGTGTATAATCTATACTTTAAAAATGTAATTTTTTTTCGATTGGGTGAAGAGTTTGTAAGGGGAAGATTTAAAAATAAAAGAAGAAATTTGGGGTAATATGTTTGAACATACAGTTTAAAATCTTTCTTGCGATCTTATTTATATAACAGATTGAGAAGAATGCATTGCATTTCATACTCAATGCATTCTTTTTCTTCTTTTATCTTAGATTTTTACTTATTTGAATCAGTTAGCAGTGAACGCACTTCGTTTACTAAAACTGAAATCTCAGATTCAATTTTTAGGAGTTTTGACTTTTTTTTTTCTTGTTTACTTTTGAAAATATATTACTAGATGTCATCAGTAACAATCGACAGTCCTACACAATTTGAATAACCTTTATTTGAAAATAAAAATTTGGATTGTTTCTCGTCAGAATATACCTAAAATTTAATACTTAATATACAAAGTGATTACGTTCAGATTTTAAATGTATCCAGAACCGAAAATGTGAAATATTCTACAAATAATATTTATTTAAATGTGTAATAATAACGCTTGTAGAGACAAAAGCGTAGTTATGGGAAAACATTTCATGTTCATTCCAGTTGAATGCTTTTCTTTTTTTTCACAAAAAGTTTAGATATTTTTTTTTTTTATATAGGCATGTTCCTGCGAAACCATTTATAGCCATTTTACTTTATTTTAGGTAGATTTCGTAAGAAATACTATCTATTAAATTCTCCCCTAAGTTGGACTTTCTGAAAAATTTTTGCAGATCTGCACCGATCATGACTCTCAAAACCCAAAACCATTACCAAATCAAAACTTTATGTATCTATGTTACTTTTTATGGACACGATAACTTCCAAAATTGTGCACAAGTCTCTTCCAAACGGATACATAAAATCTCGGTCAAGTTCGTTCATGGGCAAAATAAAAAACCAGGGAGGGATTGAGGGGGCTTTTTGTGAAAACAGAAAAAAAAAACTTTTTTAATTATGATATGTACCGAATCCGTTTAAAGTTATTTCTTACTTCTAGGACAACGGCCAAAAATTTATGTTGGACAGATTTTTGATATCATTAAAAATGGCCCCAAGGGTGGGTTAAGAAAAAAATTCATAACTTTATCCATTTACAAGATATCTAATCCACTTAATTTATTATGAATCCTCTTAATATTGTCCACAACTTTTATATTGACAAGTTTTTTATAGGACTAACCCTTATAGGGAAAAAAAAAATGCCTGCCAACTTCACCTACAGAAAAGGTAGATTTCGAAGTGGGCGGTTCCAACTGAAAGTTACTGAAAGCCCCCACCTCAGGAACCCGCTTTTGGCATATGGTTGGGACAAGCCCCAAAGCCTGAGGTAGGAAAATAGCTACTACTAGCGTCTTCAGTCACGGGAACGCCCTTCGAAAAACCCCCCAGGCAGAGCCGGCCCTGATTTATTGAAAAGAAAAATTTTTGGCTTTTTACATTGAGGGTTACAATTTCTGAAGTCCTCATTCGGACTTAGACAAGTTGTTAAAATGCCACATGGCATATTGTTGAAGTTTCTTCTTTTCTTTTATACATACTATTGCCCAGTGGCAAGATAATCGCATTATTTAATGCCACATGGCATATTGTCTGAGTTTCTTCTTTTTATGGAAGATCTTATTTGACATACTTTTGCCAGTTGGCAAGAGGGTGGGCATTATAAGGGGTTAATATATATTAGTTGATTTGATTATTACTTGTAGTTACATTTGCATTATTCTTGAGTATAAATATAATATTTACAGTTTAAGATGAGTTGATTGCTTATTTACAGTTTATCGGTTAGTATTTACAATTTGTTATTGATAGTGCAGTCTTGATCACAGGTATTTATTAAATTTGAGATGTAATTATTTATTTTAAGTTTATTTAAGTTAGATATTTGTATCTGATAAATGAGTATTTTTCGTTTAGAATGTTATAGTTTTCATATAGTTTTTTAAGTTTAGTATTGTCTTTGAGGATTTCCATTATGTTTTGTTGGAAGGTTTTACTTGTGTCTTGTGGGAATTTATGTTTCATGTAGCGACACTTACCAAAAAGATAGTGAGTCGGGTCTCCACGTTGACCACATTGACAGAGGTCATCATCTTTCTTGCCTATTCTGTGTAGAAATGATGGAAAGCTACCACAGCCTGATAGAAAGAACATGGAGACCCTGTCGCTACATATGAGTGAGAAATGAGCTTTCGGTATTAATGAGTATGTGTGTCTGCCACTTTCCGAGTGGTCCCAGTTATATTGCCATTTATCCAGGAGACTTTGTTTAATTATTTTATTGAGGTACGATTTTGGGAGTTTAAAGTCTCTGGATAATGGGTGATCACAGTAAGTGGCAGCCTCATTTGCCAGTTTGTCTGCAAGCTCATTTCCCTTGTTCCCAGCGTGGCCCTTCACCCATGTGAGGTAAAAGAGTTTGTTTTTGTTTTGTTTTATTGTTTGATGTATGTCGTATATGTTCTGGATTGTTGGGAATATGTTAGTTAAGGCTAGTATTGATGATTGGCTGTCGCTGAAAATTTGGAATATTGATTCTGTTCGGTTTATGGCCCATTTTATTGTGTTTATTATTGCTAGGAGTTCTGCCTGGAATACCGTGTTGTTGTTTTGTAACTTGTGTACTTGTTCATGGATTTTAATATCATTTTTAAAAGCTATTAATGCACATGCCGTGTTTGTTTCTATCTTTGAACCATCTGTGTAGATGTGTATTGTATTGTGTTGTTTTATTATGGATTCTGTCGTTATTAAGTTATTTATGTGGTTTTCTGGGTTTATTTGATATCTATGGATTTTTTGTTCTATTTTTTCTTTTGTTATTATTTCGTTATTGTGTATTAGGATTCCTTGTTTCGTGTTAATATTATTTTT
Organism: Maratus michaelseni; assembly: GCA_963931845.1. Lineage (NCBI taxonomy): Eukaryota > Metazoa > Arthropoda > Arachnida > Araneae > Salticidae > Maratus > Maratus michaelseni. The sequence continues at coordinate 313,459,683 of OZ007596.1, read as the reverse complement.
GATGTTTTTATATTCTAAAGTTATGAGTAGCGGTGGTATTCCGAGCAGAATTTGTAGGGACGGTGTTGATACGTTTTTGTAGCATTTTGTTATGGATGTGAGACATAGTCTTTGAATTGATTGGATTTTTCTCTTGTCGATTATTCGTAGGTGGTCAAACCACACCTCTGAGCCGTAATCAATGATTTTTTCAAGCACGGTGAGGTACCATTCTCTGAGGAATGCTCGATTCACCCCCCAGTTTGCCGAAAAAACCCTTTTGATTGAAGATGTTATTGATAATAGTTTGTTGTTGATGTTTTGGAGGTGGGTTTGCCATATAAGTTTTTGTTCAAAGACTATGCCTAGGAGGTTTATGTTTTCTACTTGTTTTATTGTAGTGTTATTAAGTTTTAGTGTTGGTGGGCGGGTTTTTAGGATGTTGTTACCAAACATTATGTATACTGTTTTTTCTGTAGATAGTGTGAGGTTTAAGTTGTTGCATATGTTTAGGAATAGTTTTATTCTTTTGTTAGCTCTTAATTCTAGATCGCGACGACTGTTCGCATGGATTATCATGTTAAAGTCGTCGCAGAAACATCTAAGGTTTTTAAATTTTTTATAGAATTCTATTAGTATTTTGTTAGCTATGAGTAGCCACAGCAGGGGTCCAAGGCACGAACCTTGTGGACAGCCCTGGTGGACTTTTCGTTTTGATGTGTTGTCTGTGTAGTCTGTTATTACATGTCTATTGGTTAGAAAACTTAGTAGTTGTTTCTTGATATATGTGGGAAGTGGAGAATTTATTATTGTTTCTCCCAGTACCTGCCAGTCTATGCTGTCAAAGGCTCCCTTTATGTCGAATGATATTAGGATGCAATATTTATATGTTTTTAGGAGGTCTTTTATTTTTGTGTGTGTTAATTTTAATAGTTGTGTTGTGTTTTTGCCCTCTCTGAATCCATATTGGGATGGGTGAAGATAGTTTAGATTTTCTAGATGGTGTGTTATTCTGTGTTTTAGGAGCCTCTCCAGTATTTTACCGAGCATCGGGAGGAGACAGATGGGGCGATATGATGTAGGTAGTTTTGGGTCTTTGTTCTTCTTAGTGAAAAATACTACTTGGGCTATTTTCCAGTTTGTTGGGAAGTGATTAAGGGTAAGGCATTTATTTAGTAGGTCTCTTATTATGTGTTTAAAGTTTTTGAATAGGTTTTTTATGATGAATGCGTCTATTTTATCATAGCCGGGAGCTTTAAGATTATTTTGTTCTTTTATTGCGTTTTTGATTTCTTTAAATGTGAATAGTGGAGGGGATGTAGAGTGTGCGTCTTCTCCCGTTGTCAGGTCTGTTAGTTGTTGTTGTGTGACTACAGGCACTGGGAAGTGATGTGTTGTTAGATCTTTAAAGATATCTGATTTTGTCGCGTATGTGTGAGAGTCCTCTAGTGTTGTGTGTATAAAGTGTTTATTAGTTATGTTTTTGGATGTTGCAATTTTGAAGGTTTGACCAAATTTATCTTTTGTTTGTGTGCAGAAGGTTTGCCACGATTTTAGTTTTTCTGATTTAATATGTTTTTTATAGAGGGCTCTCTCTTTGTTAAGTTGAATTTTCCATTTAGTTTCGCGGGGCGGTTCCAACTGCTGCATCATGGCAAAAAGGTCATTTCTTCTGCCATTCCCAACAAACAAGCGCCTCACAATCTGCGTTTTCGAAATCTACCTGTGCCTGTAGGCCGAGCCGTCGGGGATATCTTTAATAATCATTTCAAACTATTTCTTTTCAACAGAAATAAATTTATGTAAAATGATAGAAAAGTAGAAGGGAATATGAATGAAGTAACCCATCCTTGAATCGCTGCATACTGTAGATGACCCCTCTATGATGCTTTTAGCTTCAACCCCCTCTAGTGGGGACAATCTCTGGTAGGAAGTGAAAACTCCCTGCAGAGGTTGTCCTGTATGTTTCATGGATCACATGTTTTTATGTATCGTTTGCACCAACTCTAGGATAGGTCGCCGAGATCATGACAGCAAGCCTTCACTCAAAATGATTAACCATGACGTCCTTAACCCACTCCGGGCACACCTAATTTTAATTCCAAACTTGCATTCGACACCAGGAATATTTAAAAGAATCTTGTTTCTACAATGAAATCTTAAAGTGAGGCGATTTTATTTTCTAAAAAAGTCATTTGTAAATTCCGGTGTCAGTCAGTAATTTCTGATTTTACGAACAGACTTTGTCTGTGCCGGAAAGGGTTAAACGTCAAAGAGAGAAAGCATTTTTTTAAAATGTTGCAATACATATTACCATAGGCATAACTTGGGCTCTAAGACTGGAGGGGCAAAAGTCTCCAAGCCCTTTTGTAAAAATTTATACCCCCCCCCCTTTATCCCATCACCGCGTACACACTAGAGATGAAACGGGCCCAGCCCAGGCCCGGGCCCGACTCGGGCTTGGGCTCATTCTTTCTGAAACTGACAATTTTATCTATTCTCATATAGAAAAAATAAAAATAACTTTTTTCCCCTAAAAAATTACGTATTCCATTTTAAGTCATTTTAATTATTTATTTAATTATTATATTTATTTGTAGATTTATGTGCGGCATTGACGTGACGACTGAGTCATATGGCGCCAATGGAAAAAGGCGCGAATAATTTCGATTTTCGTTTGTAAAGGTACGATATTTTTTCAATTGGAACGTTTATTTATTTATTTATTTTTAGGTATCTAAAGCAAAGTGAATACTTTCTTTTGTTTGTAGATAATCAGCACTAGCTTAAGTTTTGGAAATTTGTAGTCTTCTATTGTGTGCGAGTCATAATGGCTCTTCATATGAAAATAACGTTAGAGATTCTATTTTTCATCATGAACTCTGCTCAAGTTAAAGCTCTGCTCTGAACATTTACAAAGTCACTCACATTCGTAAGTCATAATAATTGGCATGTATTGTTATTCCAATAAGAAAGAAATCGAAAAGTGTTTCCACTTTGTCTATAAAAGCATAGGATCTTTCAGATAACGGTGCCAAATTTTAAATTTAAGCTGATTTTCAGGAACACAAAATATTGTTTTAATTAAGGAATCAATTATAATTTACAAAATACACCTATTATAGGAAAAAGAAAAACTGCGTAGGAATAGTAATTTCTGCAAATTTCATTAATTTATTCATAAAACGGACTACATTAATGGGTCCATCAGGTTTGCTTGTTGGGTGAGAAAGTTATGAGAATCTTTTAAGGAAGTATATTTTGATTTCATACCAAACTTTTTTTTTGAAAAGATTAAATGTAAATTACCATAAAATTTAATTATGTGCTGCAGATTAACAGTTATTTTCATGTAAGAAGTTTTTTAAATATGAGCTATTACTTTAAAAAAAATTTAATATTATGCATTTTTTTTCGATATCGGGCTTGGGCGGGCTCCGAAAAGAGAGCCCGAACTCATCTATAGTACACACACACTTAAATCAAATACTTAAAATTTTTAATATTTAAACAAAATTTTAAATGTTTAAAATAAATTAAAATAAAAAAATAATAAAATTTAAATTTAAATGTTTAAAATTTAAATGCGGGAAAAAAATTTCCCGCAAAAACCGAAAAAATACTAAGTTATACATTTTATGTTTTTAAAAAGGAATGTTTTAAAATATTGAATGTACGACCGTTATATCTCTTATGTCTGATGCAATGTTCAATTAGGAAATAGTTTAAACAAACTTAATAATAATTTTCCAAAGCCTTGGGCTTTCAAAGATTTTTTTAAATGATGAGGTTGAGATAAATGTGCTCAAAACCTTTATTCAGTGTCGCAACAACCGATGGAAATTTATAATGTAAACACTAGCTAGTGTTCTGATTGGAATGACTCTGGAACGTAATATGCATGGGCATAATCTGGCGGGGGCATGTGCCCCCCTAGTTTTTCAGGAGCAGGGGCAAGACTTATCTTTTGCCCCTCCAGTTTTTTGTATTGTTTTGTGGTTAAAGCCTAGTTTTGTATTTAATTTTTTTTTTAATTTAACCATTTATATGCTATCTTGAAGGCAAACTAGAATAAATAGGGGATAAATCAAAATGCCCAGAATTTATGTTTTTTTACGTTCATAGCAGTAATGTCTATCTTTCTTCTTAACAAAATATTTAATGCCGTAGTCAAAGTTCAAGTAAAAATATTTTCCCTGCTCTTTTTTTTTTTTTTCAGAAAAGTTAATCTTATTTTCTCTTTTCCATCATTGAGTTGTTTATATGCACGTGTGGGATACTGTGTCAACTGTGACCATTGTCATTTTCTTTAGGATAAAGTAACCTTGGAATAATATGAATACAACTCTCCCCGACCCTCCCAGCTCTATTGTCTCCTATTTCAAGGTGCCGATCATAGATTGGTAATTAACGGTACTCATAGAACTTTACATGATTTCACTGGGGAGATTCATCGTAGCAGAAATATGAGGAACAAGTTCTGTTTATTGAACGATTCCTTGTTTAATAAGTTTTTTATGTACTGAGCAGAAATTTGCAATGAGGCAGTCATCGAGCAGTTAGATTCAAAGGAATAGAAAAATATGCGGTCTAATAAAGTTTTAGTATTCGCTCATTTTTGTGATGTTTCCAAATTCATAAACCTAAAAACATATTTATAAATATATTTCGTATTTTGTCTTATGAACAATTGAAGAATACGGTAAAAAAGAAATAATCTTTAGAGAAATCGAGATTGAAGTACCGGAAACTTGAAATTTTTTTCTTTATTCTTTCATCAAAATACTATAAATTTTATAAAAAATTCTAGTTAATATTTTCAAAATAAGAACAATTTTAAAAACTGAATATTTTCATTTGGGTCTTTAAGGTTAATGCACTTTGAAAATGTGTAAAATTAAAAACATTTCAATTAAAATAAACAAATTAAAATCAGTGTGATTTAAATTTTTGTATTGATAAATTATCTGGATTAATCTGAAAACCAGTTAAAGAATGGGACTTAAATCCTATAAAATTATCAACTAAATGTTACTAATTTTACAAAGTTCTGAAATCTCACCAATGATTAAAGTACAACATACAAGTTCTTTCAACCTCTTTTAAATTTCTCAAGTATGTTAACTTTAAAAAAATAAATAAATGAGTATCCATATAAAAAACAAGGAATAATTACAACAGTTATAATTATCAAGTGCAAATTAAGGGAAAATGATAATAATGAAAAAAACTCTCCCAATTTCTAGAAAATATATTTATAATAATTTATATACATTAAAACGAATACATATGTGTACTTTTAGGAGCATGGTTTTTATTGAAACTGTCCTCAAATCCATACTGACTTTTTTCGAAGGGATTTTTTCATTATTTTTTGTTCAGAAACGTATCCCATTGACAGGTGCTCTTATTAAGAAACTATGTAATCTAACGGTTTTTCAAATTTTCTATAAAAGGCAAAAGATTTTTCAGAAAATTCTATCAAAGTGGGCGTTTTGAACTCAATTTCGGGTTCCGATAGAGCATGAAAGGGAAAAAAACTGCCATACCGAGACAATAATCGCTTATAACTGAACACTGTAAAAAATGAAGTACTCAAAAATAAGTAAGTCCATGTACGCATTTCGAAATGAGTATTTTTGGATCAAAAATAAACATGTGCATTCTCAAAAATGAGTAAGTCCATGTACTCATATCGAAATGAGTATTTTTGGATCAAAAATGAACATGTGCATTCTCAAAAATGAGTAAGTTCATGTACTAATATCGAAATGAGTATTTTTGGATAAAAAATGAACATATGTATTCTCAAAAATGAGAATCTCTACATAAATATCTAAAAACAAAAAACGTATTACCATTTAATTTTAACCCCAGCGATCACTCAAAGGAAGTCGGTAACTCCCAGAAGAAAATTCGTGAACTACCGTGCACAAAAAGTGCTTTAAGGTCTTTTCGTGTCATAAGATAAGGAGATTTAGAAGAAAAACTCGATCATCAGAGTATATTAATATGCAAAATAGTTTGCCGAGTATTTTTTCACATTTTAAGAGTGATTTGAATACATGGGCCACCTTTGGAACACTATGGCGTCAAAGGTGGCCCACAAGCTACAATTTTTAAATTGTATTATAAAAGTAATTAAATTTTATTAAGAAAAGTACACTTGATATGTGTTAAAGATAAGTGTAAAATTTTACAAGCAAAAATTCAGCCACACACACCCAACCAGAAAATTATAAAAAATCCTCAAAGCTTAACTATGACCACGACTCACCTACCTTGTGCATTATAGTACTTATACGACTGAATTTCTTGAAAACATGCCGATGTTTTTGAAGCAAGATTCAAAAAGCACTTTTACTCATGCAAACATTTATTTTCAGATTATGCTCGAAATGCATGGAATACAAAATATCTACATTAATAATGACCACTTAGACAATTACGTACATAAACACTGATTAAAGAAAAATGACTTAGACAATGGCATTCAAATGAAGATTCAGCAAGAAAAATCAACATAGTTTAAAATGAAAGAAAAAGATTATAAAAAAAAAATCATAATTTCAAAGTCCTTCCGGCCTGTACCGGGAGGAAAAGGTAGCTTTTATAGACTAAGTTTTTAAAAATTCAACTCAATTTATTCGAACACCCGAAGCTAAAATGCTTAAAACCCGATTATAGAAGATTCAATCCCGGTATTCGTTAATACTGAATTTGAATGCGAATTTCAGAATGAGAGTTACAGTATAACAAAAATCAGATTGTTTCAAAATGTCAGCCATTCTAGAATTTCAAACTGCCATATCTCAGCCATTTTTTAAGATAAAGCCAAAACAAAAAATGTTCCAGAGTCCTTGTATCACGATCTAACACTTAACCGAAACAAATTTTTACTTTTATAATCTTTTATACATATTTTTGAATTTAAAAAAATTAAAAAAATTAACTGGCTGTCATTTTGAAATAAGATGGCGCATGAAGCTGGCCAACGAACTCGGTCGAGACCTTCGTATGTTCTGTACACATGATCCGTCACATTCATATCGGTTCATAAATACGAGAGTTACAGCATAACAAATATCAGATAGTTTCAAAATCTCAGTCACCCTACAATTTCAAACTGCTATATCTCAGCCATTTTTTACGATATAGCCAAAACAAAAAATGTTCCAGAATCCTTGTATCACGTTCTGACACTTAACGGAAATTTAGTATTTTTTCAATTTATAATTTCTTTGTCTATCTTTTTGAATTTTAAAAATTGTAACTGGCCGCCATTTTGAAACAAGATGGCTGATGCAGCTGGCCAACGAACTCGGTCGAGAACTTTGTATGTCCTATACACCTACTCAGTCACATCCATATTGGTTCATAAGTAAGAGAGTTACAGCATGACAAATGTCAGATCAACATAAATCAACATTTGAACTGAGGGTGGTTTTGGGGTACCAATTTTTTTTTTAATTGCTTTCCTCCGAACGGCTGCAATAGTATTTACAATAGCTTTTTGTAATGTAATTTTCTACCTAAAAGATAGATTTATAAAAATATCTCTAATTTATTAAACCAAATTAAATTTCAAAAGATTTTGCTAAAAAAATGTACAACATCACTATAATTTTTACAAAAATAAATAAACAAATTGCGAGCCCAACATGACCTCGGGGAGAGAATTTAGAGGTATACAGGGGACTGAGCCTGTATACGGTCAGAGTTTTAGTTTTGTCTGAAGACATGGACCGGTCTAGACTTCATTGTTCCAGTGGCTATACCGTAAAAATAGAAGTTAAAAATTTGTGATATTCTATATTTCTTTAAAGAAACTTTTGAATAACAGTATTATTGTGTTATATTTACATTTAATTTGGTTTAATAAATTACAGGAACACGTGTTAATTTACTTTATCTTTGTAGAGTTTAAGATTGTAATATTTTGAAATCATCTATAAAAAATAAAATGTAAACTACTATATGTACCGGCGGGAAGGGTGGGGTAGCAGGATAATTAAATTTCATTTACCTCTGATGATTTGAAAAAGAAAAAAAAAAAAAAAAGTAAAATTTATTGTTCATAAGTGATTAAGAATCTTTCGGCATGGGGCTCTGCATCCAGAATCCTAGTGGAAGACTAATTTTCATTATGTTTTTCTTTTGCGTTTATGTGTTTCAAATTTATCTGAAACAGGGGCTCCAGGCGGTCAAGCTCCCTGTGGATATATATGGATGTGTGGATGGATATGTTTAAAAATTGTCTTGTACGAGGAGTTCTGAAAAAAAAAACTTATTTTATCTTTCTTTTTCATGTTTTCTTCATTTTTTAAAAAGCGCCCTGAACTGCGAAGTACAGGCACATCCGTAACAAAATACTGACCCTCCCTTAGTTTTCTTTCTGCTTGTCCCCATGTAAACTATATTGATTTTTTAATGAATCTCTATTTGTATGTAAATATCTGAGTTATTATTAATTATCGTTAATCCAGATTTCATGGATTGGAGACTTAAAAATCTGAAAAAATGCTATGCATCTTCTAAGATATAATCGCATCGGAGTGAAGAAATATCCGTTACAGACAGGTTCCATTCTTAGCAGGTCTGTTATAAAAGTATTATATTCTTTTCGCACGGATATTCACTTTGCACGCATCAACACATTTTCCCGTTTAAGACAAGATTCCGTCATAGACAGTTTCCTTTTCAGAAGTTTCCCTGTGTACCTTTTTTTTTTTTTTTTTTTTTTTTTTTTAAATGTATGTATTATATTATGTATATCGTTAAAAATAATTTTGTAGCATAAGAGCGATTTAAAGGGGGATTGTAGCATAAGGGCGATTTAAAAATATATGCATTTTTTGCAAAAATGTTCGGCCTGACCTCATTTTACAGATTTTTGCAAGGGCCATGCGGGCCTATGATTTTCATACAGGCTGGGTCGGGTCGGGATAGGGCCTAAAAATTTCGGCCCGTGTTGGCTTCTTGGAGGAATGAATTCTAGACCCGGCTTGGCCCAGAAAAAGTCTGTCCTGGATAGGCCCGAATTTGCAGAAAAGAGTAAGGCCTGGAAAGAGTCGAGATCAGGTTCGGCCCAGACCGAGTCTCATAGCCCGAGCCTGTGCAAACCTCTAACGTAGCTATATGCTATCGAGGCATACTACAACGTATTCTCTATTGAAGATGAAGGATAATAGCTAATTTATAGTGACACAAAAAAAGTTTTTCATTACATTGTGGTGAAATCGTTTGCGGTGCATTTTAGTTAGTGATGTTATGATGAAATTTATATGCGCCACTGAGGCGGTCTACAATATTCTTTCTATGGAGTGTGAAGTAACTAGCATGTAATGCACTTAGTATATAGGACTGAGCATTTTCGAAGCATAGAAGAGCATTTTCAGCTGTGGTGTGCATTTTTAAAATTAACTAAATTTTAGTTCATTACGTTGTGAGTATAAATTCTAAATATCGTATGCAGAGCTGCACGAATAAAATAAAGGAGTATTTCAGTTTATGGACGTGAATTCCTAACGTATGTTTTTAACTGTGTTAGGCATTTTCCAGTTTAATTATATTTTATTATTCAAAGGTACTTATAGAATATAAATAAATTCATATGGCTGAGCAAAAGAAATTAGATATATTGCCGCCTATGGATGTTAATTGTTGCTTGTGCATTTGTGTTAACATTAATCAAGTCAAATTTTACTGTATTATTCATGTAATATATGGTTGCACAAAAGGATATTGATACATGTTCATCTATAAATAGTAATTCATTAGAAAAACCTTTTTAGTTGTTTTCCAGTGATATAAGTTTTAGTTTCACTATGTAGTGTGTTTAAAGCTCTATAGATCATATACAACGTTGCACAGAAGAATCCGCATTCATTATCTGCCATGGAGAGTAATACTTGGAAATGGATATTTAACTGCATTCTATATATTTTAAATTGTTTATTTAGATATCTCATTTCATTGTATAAAAGAATGAACTTTTTTAACAGTATTCAAATAGTGCTGGAAAATAATTCCTAACCTATAACTGGTGCACCTGCTTTCATTCTGGTTTTTCTTTACTTGAAACGTTGTGAAGAGATAGAGATCGAAATTTAAGGACAATATTAATTTTTAAATTCTTCCATGTACCTTAAAATGCCGCACAGCAAAATTTCTGAGTCATTCCAATCAGAACACTAGCTAGTGTTTTCATTATAAATTTCCATCAGTTGTTGCGACACTGAATAAAGGTTTTGAGCACATTTATCTCAACCTCATCATTTAAAAAAATCTTTGAAAGCCCAAGGCTTTGGAAAATTATTATTAAGTTTGTTTGAACTATTTCCTAATTGAACATTGCATCAGACATAAGAGATATAACGGTCATACATTCAATATTTTAAAATATTCCTTTTTAAAAACATAAAATGTATATAACTTAGTATTTTTTCGGTTTTTGCGGGAAATTTGTTTCCCGCATTTAAATTTAAATTTTATTATTTTATTATTTTAATTTATTTAATTTATTTTAAACATTTAAAATTTTGTTTAAATATTAAAAATTTTAAGTTATTTGATTTAAGTGTGTGTGTACTAGAGATGAGGTCGGGCTCTCTTTTCGGAGCCGGGCCCGAGCCCGCAACATTTTGTGTCATCAGAGCCCGAGCCCGCCCAAGCCCGATATCGAAAAAAAATGCATAATATTAAATTTTTTTTAAAGTAATAGCTCATATTTAAAAAACTTCTTACATGAAAATAACTGTTAATCTGCAGCACATAATTAAATTTTATGGTAATTTACATTTAATCTTTTCAAAAAAAAAGTTTGGTATGAAATCAAAATATACTTCCTTAAAAGATTCTCATAACTTTCTCACCCAACAAGCAAACCTGATGGACCCATTAATGTAGTCCGTTTTATGAATAAATTAATGAAATTTGCAGAAATTACTATTCCTACGCAGTTTTTCTTTTTCCTATAATAGGTGTATTTTGTAAATTATAATTGATTCCTTAATTAAAACAATATTTTGTGTTCCTGAAAATCAGCTTAAATTTAAAATTTGGCACCGTTATCTGAAAGATCCTATGCTTTTATAGACAAAGTGGAAACACTTTTCGATTTCTTTCTTATTGGAATAACAATACATGCCAATTATTATGACTTACGAATGTGAGTGACTTTGTAAATGTTCAGAGCAGAGCTTTAACTTGAGCAGAGTTCATGATGAAAAATAGAATCTCTAACGTTATTTTCATATGAAGAGCCATTATGACTCGCACACAATAGAAGACTACAAATTTCCAAAACTTAAGCTAGTGCTGATTATCTACAAACAAAAGAAAGTATTCACTTTGCTTTAGATACCTAAAAATAAATAAATAAATAAACGTTCCAATTGAAAAAATATCGTACCTTTACAAACGAAAATCGAAATTATTCGCGCCTTTTTCCATTGGCGCCATATGACTCAGTCGTCACGTCAATGCCGCACATAAATCTACAAATAAATATAATAATTAAATAAATAATTAAAATGACTTAAAATGGAATACGTAATTTTTTAGGGGAAAAAAGTTATTTTTATTTTTTCTATATGAGAATAGATAAAATTGTCAGTTTCAGAAAGAATGAGCCCAAGCCCGAGTCGGGCCCGGGCCTGGGCTGGGCCCGTTTCATCTCTAGTGTGTACGCGGTGATGGGATAAAGGGGGGGGGGGTATAAATTTTTACAAAAGGGCTTGGAGACTTTTGCCCCTCCAGTCTTAGAGCCCAAGTTACGCCTATGGTAATATGTATTGCAACATTTAAAAAAAATACTTTCTCTCTTTGACGTTTAACCCTTTCCGGCACAGACAAAGTCTGCTCGTAAAATGAGAAATTACTGACTGACACCGGAATTTACAAACGACTTTTTTAGAAAATAAAAACGCCTCACTTTAAGATTTCATTGTAGAAACAAGATTCTTTTAAATATTCCTGGTGTCGAATGCAAGTTTGGAATTAAAATTAGGTGTGCCCGGAGTGGGTTAAGGACGTCATGGTTAATCATTTTGAGTGAAGGCTTGCTGTCATGACCTCGGCGACCTATCCTAGAGTTGGTGCGAACGATACATAAAAACATGCAATCCATGAAACATACTGGATAACCTCTGCAGGGAGTTTTCACTTCCTAACAGAGATCGTGGGTTGAAGCTAAAAGCAATTATCATAGAGGGGTCATCTACAGTATGCAGCGATTCAAGGATGGGTTACTTCATTCGTGTTCCATTCTACTTTTCTATCATTTTACATAAATTTATTTCTGTTGAAAAGAAATAGTTTGAAATGCTATCACCTTGATACATTAAAGATATCCCCGACGGATTGGCCTACAGGCACAGGTAGATTTCGAAAACGCAGATCGTGAGGCGCTTGTTTGTTGGGAATGGCAGAAGAAATGACCTTTTTGCCATGATGCAGCAGTTGGAACCGCCCACTTCGAAATCGACAAAAAAAAATTTTCCCTATAAGGGTTAGTCCTATAAAAAACTTGTCAATATAAAAGTTGTGGATAATATTAAGAGGATTCATAATAAATTAAGTGGATTAGATATCTTGTAAATGGACAAAGTTATGAAATTTTTTCTTAACCCACCCTTGGGGCCATTTTTAATGATATCAAAAATCTGTCCTACATAAATTTTTGGCCGTTGTCCTTGAAGTAAGAAATAACTTTAAACGGATTCGATACATATCATAATTTAAAAAGTTCATTTTTTCTGTTCAATCCCTCCCTGGTTTTTAATTTTGCCCATGAACGAACTTGACCGAGATTTTATGTATCCGTTTGGAAGAGACTGGTGCACAATTTTGGAAGTTATCGTGTCCATAAAAAGTAACATAGATACATAAAGTTTTGATTTGGTAATGGTTTTGGGTTTTGAGAGTCATGATCGGTGCAGATCTGCAAAAATGTTTCAGAAAGTCCAACTTAGGGGATAATTTAATAGATAGTATTTCTTACGAAATCTACCTAAAATAAAGTAAAATGGCTATAAATGGTTTCGCAGGAACATGCCTATATAAACAAAAAAAATATCTACACTTTTTGTGAAAAAAAAGAAAAAAAAAGAAAAACAAGCATTCAATTGGAATGAACATGAAATGTTTTCTCATAACTACGCTTTTGTCTCTACAAGCGTTATTATTACACATTTAAATAAATATTATTTGTAGAATATTTCACATTTTCGGTTCTGGATACATTTAAAATCCGAACGTAATCACTTTGTATATACGTATTAAATTTTAGGTATATTCTGACGAGAAACAATCCAAATTTTTATTTTCAAATAAAGGTTATTCAAATTGTGTAGGACTGTCGATTGTTAGCGGATGACATCTAGTAATATATTTTCAAAAGTAAACAAGAAAAAAAAAAGTCAAAACTCGTAAAAAATGAATCTGAGATTTCAGTTTTAGTAAACGAAGTGCGTTCACTGCTAACTGATTCAAATAAGCAAAAATCTAAGATAAAATAAGAAAAAAAATGCATTGAGTATGAAATGCAATGCATTCTTCTCAATCTGTTATATAAATAAGATCGCAAGAAAGATTTTAAACTGTATGTTCAAACATATTACCCCAAATTTCTTCTTTTATTTTTAAATCTTCCCCTTACAAACTCTTCACCCAATCGAAAAAAAATTACATTTTTAAAGTATAGATTATACACATACATATATATATATAATTAACTTTGAAATAAATAAATAGATCCAGGGTGTGAGAAAAGTCTGGAAATGGTCGAATAACTTTAGAAATTGAAAAAAAATGCATGTTCAATATTTTTGAACAATCTATTTAGGGATATCAAATTTGCCATTTTTTACAATACTGAACTCGTATTTTTTCATTTTTTAATCCGATGTATATTTTGAGAGTTATTCAACCAATTTTCCAGACTTTTCAATGAAAACGATTCTCACTGCTTTATACTCGATGACAGTGCCTTCTACCATTTTCCGAAGAAAATGTTCAATACAAAAGTTATGTATTTTTTCCCATAGAATCGGAATCTGCAATAAAAATAGGAGGTTATTATTTAAGATTTCAAAGTTGCCCCATGGGGTAAAGTTGGGTGGGGAGAAACTTTGATATCCCTATTCAAAAATACTGAACATGCATTTTTCTGTTTTTCAATCCGATGTACATTTCGAGTTATTCGACCTTTCCAGACCTTTTTGGGACACTTTTTATAGGATGCATTTTTGAGGTTTGAATGGTGTTATACATTTTAGGTGAATCCAAATTTTAACATCACCAGGTTTGATAGCCGAATCAGAAAAAACAGAGAGAGAAATGATCGTTAGATGAAACATTCGTTCGTTGAGGTGTCCCTTAGTTTTCATTTCAAAGTGGAAGGAAAAAATGGAATGAGACTATTGTTTAAATAACAAGAAGAAACAAATGATTTTGGTACTTCTCTATTATCCCGTCGACCCCTTTTCATAACAAAAAACTATCGCCAAACGGTAAGATGAAACGCCAAAAATGCAGTCCCATTGACTGAATGTCAGAAGCGTTTGTTATGTCATCCAGTGGTTTTGAATTCGACATTTCCATGTATTTTTCATTCTGTTTTACTGATTTATGAGTTATTTCATTCATTAAAAATAACAATGGTGTCCTTAAATTCTTACATTTTATTTATTTATTTATTTTGATATTCCAATGGCAACGTTCTCTCGTTTATTGGGCGATAGTTTTTTGTTATGATTTGCGGTCGACGGGATAATAGAGAAGTACCCTGATTTTTTTTTTCCTTTTTAATTTGAAAATATGTTAAAAACATAATTAAAAGGTGATTTTGGATGAAATTTCTCTTGCAGTAAAACCAAAATTGACTTCCATCCAGTATCAGTGAAATAGCTAAGGTTTGGGGTCGATCACAGTAAGGAGTAATTCCCTCCCCCACCAAACAATCACCACAAAAATAATAATATTTTTAAAAAGAAGCAACGAACAGTCTGTGTAAGTAAAGTTATTCCTAAAGATAGTGTTCTGAGTCAAAGTATATAGGCTGCTAAGAATCCATTCAGTATTGCATTTTGAACAGGGTTGTATTGGTTTTAACAACCATGGTAAAAAACGGTTTTAACCATCCTGGTCAAAATCGGTTGCGACCCTCTAGGGTGGGTCAAATTGGATTTAGACCGGGAAAATAAATGATAACTTGTTTTGTTAAATGGTAAATTGAGTGCAACATTCAGAAGTGTTTTCAATTATTTCACCTAGTACCGTACTTTAATTTCCATTATTTTTTTTAATTTAACAGCACAAAAAATAAATAAAATAAGCTATTAAAAGTATTGAAATATTATTAATAATTTGATTAAATATGTACTTTGAAATAAAGCGTGAAGGAAACTCAATCACATGAAGCAAAAAGAACATTTTAATGGGATTGAAATGCGTGTTTCGGTATGACATACTATTACATAAGAAAAAAACTAGAAAAAATAAACTTCGTGCATATTTAATAACTATTAAAGTATTAATAATACTTAGTATTATTAAATACACAGTTTGAGAAATTTATAGAAGCTAAAGTTATTAACCCTTTCAGGGGTAAAGTACTTCCATTGCTAAAATGTTGAAATGAATGAATGAACAGATTTATTTGGAAACAAGAATAAGCGATATTTCACAAACATAATAAATGGAAATTTTTATACCAAAATTCTGGTTCCATTGTGGCATTTGGGAATTAATATTAAGTGGATTCATAAACATACCACAGCCCTTGAAAGGGTTAATAGAGTTTGACCCTATTTGCGAATGCATATTCAGTTTGCAGCTTACGATGTTAGAAATTGATATTTGTCATGAGAAAACAATCGCTTTTAACTCAACATGCAATTTATTTATTGAGAAATGAAACGAAATAAAACTGTCATGCTAAGAAATCAATCGCTGTTAACCCAAGATCATTTAGAGGAAAATGAAACAAACAGAAAAACTTCCGTCATGAGACAAGAATCGCTTACAACTCAAAATGTAATTAATTTATCAAAATGAAATACTGTCATGAGAAATCAATCGCCTATAATCCAATATTAATCATAGGAAAATTAAACAAAAAAACTGCCATCATGAGACAACAATCACTTATAACTCAATTATATTTTTTTTATCAGAAAATGAAGCAATAAAAAACTTTTTGTCAGCCAGTAAGAGAAAAGACAGACTGGTATGATTGAAACTGTGTAACTGGCACAAAATTTGAAATAGCAATTTATTAAACTTCATGACTTGCATATTGTTTTTTTAAATTGTTAAAGGAAAATCTACCCAATCGAGAAAATTTCTTTTGTTCATTTCAGCAAAATATTGAAGGTCCATTATCAATTGATATATATGTAATAATAAAAAATTTTCGCCCTATTTCTTTAGTTAAATTATTCCAAATTCTTCAATTCTTTTTTCCCTCTCTTTTTAAAATATCTCTTAAATCTATTTTGTATTTTATTCCATAACTTAATCAAAATATTCTGTTATTTATCATTCTAAAATCTTAATCTGTTAAAAGCTACACGTATTTATTAAAACCTTATTCTCTTAAATTGCAACACTGCCTCTAAACGCACCTGCCTAATTTCTTCTTTTGAGACATTTAATTTTCTATTCTTTGGAACTTTTATAATACCATTTTTATTTCTATTTAATTCATTCGGCATCCCATGATTCCAAGCGGTTTTCGCGCCCAAAGGCCTTTTTACCTTTTTAATTTGCCGCTTCTGTTAAAGAGTTTTAATCATACGTCAGAGACACGTCTTTGTGGCCTCATTTTTTCATCCATTAGCGAGAAAGCTCCGCCTTCTTTATCCCCCTAGCGCCCTCCGAACATGGATGCGAGTGGACCAGCTTGTTCGCGCGTTTTGTACCTTTGGGCCAAATTTTGAAGTATTTATACGGTTAGACTGGCTTCGGAGACAGAATTTACACGAATTAGTGGTTGTCATCTAATTGCCGTCACTGGGGAGTCTACACTAATGCATCGGTAGGATGTTCTTCAATTTCTGCTAATTCTTCAATATCTTCAAATGTGTTCAGTTTTAATGAAGCGAAAGTTGGTGGAGTTGCTTTCATCTATGTGATCACAATAAAGCCACTGCTCATCTATTAAGTCTTCTTTTTAATGTTTTTGGGAAATTTCTTCTGGATTTCACTGCCTCTGCTCAATTTTTACGACTGCAAATACACTCGATTTCCGATGTGATATACTTCGAGATTTGTCTTCATGGTGAGCGACTCGAAGTGATGCCCTGTCCGGGTGTCATGACTACATTTCAACGATCTCGACTGCGGCTACCTCGATATGATTATCAGGTAATTTTAGTGGTTTCGGACTGAGATGTTCCGATTGTCTGGTGGAAAGAACGTTCAAGTCGACAGCAATAGCGATCGTCTATAATGTGCCAATTTTCGACAGGAATGAATCAAAAAAAGCCGGTCAGGATAACTGATGACCTGTGTAATAAAAAGATTTTGGAGACTTCCCAGTGATATTGGAGAACAACTACCGATTAGTTGTCAAATTATCACTCATAAGTGTTTATAAATTTATCCCAGAAGTGACGTCTGTAAGTTAAATTATTCTTTTATTTTTATTGATTTCTTATTTTATTGATTTGTTATTATTGGCTTATATAGAACAAAAATTGTTCTTAGAATACTTTAGAAGAATTTTGTTCCTTTTATCCTGAACATTTAGAACTTACGAAATTTAATATTTATTCTTAGGTATTGTTAAAAAATTAATTTTATTTGGTTAAGCTCACAAATATTACTGAAAGTTTTGAACTGCTCTGATATTTATTCCTATATTACTTCATTTTACAAGAGTAACTTCATTTTATGTTCTTATTTTATCATTTAATTATAGTCCCTTTTCATTCGGTGATATTTATTCATAGGAAATAATTTCTATTTATTGAAAAAATATATGAGTAATCTCTTTTCAAGTAACATGTATTGGAACATATTCTATGCCATTCTAAAAATGCATAAAAATTTATTAGATTATCTGAAATTACAGCTTCACTGATTGCATAATAATCGCAAAAATAGCTTTTGAAGTTTATTAATGTGAAAAAAAAAAAAAAAAAAATGTGTTATCTCAAAAGAAAGTTGAGTAACATTGAAAGGGTAAAATTATTGTGCAGTTAATTTATTTGTTTATTTTATTACTTTTGTTTTTTGATGCTATATTCTGAGAGTACAATTCAAGAGCCAAAAAAATTGTTCTTACGAAATGATGATACTTATTTTAAAAAAGTGTTTTATTTATTTCATTCTAAATTGTGATATTCATATATAGTGGATCTATTTATAGAAAGATTATAGTAGTAGTTTACATTTACTATTTAAGTGAAATGAATTTTAATATGAATTGGACTTTTTTACTGTTGAATATTATTTAGTTTGTTATTTAAATTATTAAGAGTTAGATATTTACAGTTGTTGTTAAGTTAAAGAATTCTTTATACATTGTTATTTTTTTTTTTTTACATGTTATTAAAGTCAGGGTTCGTTAAAGTTATTGTTGAAAGTAAAGGTACTCAAACCAAAATGGCTGAAAAAGAGCTTAATGTTATTATTTTTGACCCAGAAAGTGGGATGAATGTTGTGTCTTGGCTTAGACACTTTGAAGGATCAGCCCCTCCAGATAAAAAAGAGTGGAAAATCAACAATATTTCCAAATATTTGAAGGGCGAAGCATTAAAGGTGTATGTTAATGAATGTCTAGATTGTAAAGAGTATGAAAAAATTGCTGAGATCTTAACTGAAAAATTTCTGAAAGTAACAGTCCCCCGTTTTTCTGATTTCACCTCGCTGAAATTGCATGACCTAAACAACTTAGAAAATTATTTCCGTCAGAAAATAGAGATAGGTCGACAACTTAAACTATGTGAAACTATTATTTTACAAGGATTGACAGATGGCTTAAAACCTGAATACCAGAACTATTTAATAGTAAATCCTCCTGAATCTACTACCGATTGGTATAGATTAGTTAAACAACTTGTTGTCATTCCAACTCATTCTAGCAGTAACAATAATAGTAATGTTAGAAATATGTCTCAAAATTCCAGACCTTTTTCTCAACCAATTAATTCACCTAGACATTGGATTCGCCCTCAACCTAATTACAGGAATCCAAATTTCCAAGCAGCAACTAATTTTAACCCTTCAACGTCCAGGTTCGTTAGTCCCAGATTGCCTGTCAATCATTATCAAAGAAGGCTTCCTAGTCGACCATGTCGAATGTGTTTAAATAGAGGTATCCAAAATGCTTATCACTGGGAGAGGGATTGTGTATTCAATGTTAGGCCTCTGCAATCTTCTGCACCCCCTCTTAGTCAACCACAACCATCTACTGATAATATATGACAGTTAATTGTATCAGGATATGTAAATAACAGGGAACTACCTTGTGTGATTGACTCTGGCTCAACCATAAGTATTTTGCCTTTTAAATTTGTTAAATTCTTAAATGCTAAAGTTATAAATATTCCACCTGTTATTATTGGCCAAGCCAAAGGAACTGTTGTAATAGATAAAGCTTGTAATTTATTGTTTAAATTAGGTAATGTGCAACAAAATATTAGATTTTTGATATGTAATACAAATTTAGATTATGCTATACTAGGTTTAAAAGAATGCTGTAAGTTTAATTTAATTATTGACTGTGCTACATGTAGAGTATTACAAGGAGACCTTGTTTTAAATGAATCTAAGAACATATCCAGTGATAAATTAAGGTTACTTCATTTTAATGTTAACTATGATTATCAGAGAGTGCAACCCGATTATGGAAAGATCATATCTCCTCAATCCTTTGTTCCATCTAATGTTGATAATTCTAAATTAATTGGGGAAATAAATTCTATAGAAAATGAAACTTTAAGGGAAAGTATAAGGGATTATTTAGATATATTTTCTAAAAATAAATTTGATGTCGGGAGAATTAATATCGAACCGCAACATATTTTTCTTAATTCTGACCTACCAATATCTCTGAGGCCATACAGAACTTCCCCTTTAGAAGAAAAAGAGATTTCGGATCAAATTCATTCACTATTAGATGCTGGTTTAATTAAAGAGAGCAATAGTCCCTATTCTGCCCCTGTTACATTAGTAATGAAAAGAGAAGAAGGTAAAAAAACTAGATTATGTGTTGACTATAGAAAATTAAATGCAATAATGAAAAATGACGCAGAACCCCTACCTCGTATCGATGGAATTTTAGATAAACTGAGTAGTGAGCAGTATTTTTCAACTTTAGATTTAGCCTCTGGCTACTGGCACATACCCATACATCCATCCGATACTGAAAAATTGGCTTTTGCTACCAACTTTGGGCTCTTTGAATGGTTAGTTCTGCCCTTCGGGATTAAATTAGGCCCCCCGATATTTAATAGAACCCTTAGAAGAATACTTACTAAATACAAAATAGACTTTGCTTGCCATTATTTTGATGATATCATTATTTTTTCTTCCTCATTAGAAGAACATATGCAACATTTAAACCAAATATTTGAATTATGTAGACGCAAAAACATTAAACTTAAACTCTCTAAATGCAATTTTGTCCAAAATAAAATTAACTTCTTAGGATATACCATCCAGAATGGCACATTAACTCCTGCTAATGCTAATATTGAAGTAATAAAAAAACTAAAACCCCCTTCAAATGTAAAGGAACTTCAGAGATTCTTAGGATCTATCAATGTTTATCACAAGTTTATAGATAAATATGCCGAAATTCGAGTCCCTCTTAACAGATTACTCAGAAAAAATACATTATGGGAATGGAATACAGATTGTCAAAATTCTTTTCCAAAATTAAAAGATGCCTTAATAGCCAAACCTATCTTAAAAATTTATGACCCTAAGTTACCCCTCCATATGTTTGTTGATGCCTCACAGGTGGCAGTAGGTGCAGTCTTAAAACAACCTGATAGTAATAATTTTTTACATCCAATTGCTTATTACTCTAGAGGATTGAGAAGTTATGAGAAGAATTATTTTATTACCGAGTTAGAGTGTCTTGCCATCATTGACACCTTAGACAAATTCTATCATTATTTTCATAGTGTAAAATTTACCATTCATACTGATCATGCATCTCTTGTATGGTTAAAAAATACTAAACATTTGAGAGGCAGGTTATTTAGATGGTCTTTGAAGTTGAGCATGTTTGAATATAATATAGTTTACGAAAAGGGATCCACAAATGTCGAAGCGGACATGTTGTCGAGAAACCCAGTTTCACATTTTATTCAACCACTTACTTTTCTTCTGGACGTTAAAGAAATTATAGAGAGGCAGGAAAAAGATAATGTGTGTGGTAAAAATTATCAAAAGGAAAATGGACTTATGATAGTAAAAAAGAAAGGTTTTAGAAAAATAGTAGTCCCCATGTCTTTAAGGAGAAAAATACTAAATGTTGCTCATGAAAAATTTGGTCATCCTGGTATCCAAAAAATGTTAAATTTAATCTCCCCTAATTATTATTGGCCTGACATGACGCAAGATATAACCAATTTTGTAAAACATTGTGATATTTGTCAAAAGAATAAAAAACCCAGACAGAAAAAATTTGGCTTATTACAAGCTATGCACACCACAGATCAACCTTTTGAATGTCTTTCTATTGATACTGTGGGAGGATTCAATTATTATAACTCCACCAAAAAATATCTACACATCATCATCGACCATGCTACTAGATATGTTTGGGCTTTCCCCTCAAAAAGTGTTACCACAGAAACTTATACTAATTGTCTAAACCAAGTTTTTAATATTCAAACACCACAACAATTATTCTGTTTTAATAAAATTCTTAATGTCCAGACCCATCAAAAAGTGTTAAGTGATAGAAATGCAGCCTTTACTTCATCTAGATTTAAAAAATTTCTGCGAAACCACAATATTAAGCAACGTTTAACCACATCACATCATCCTCAAACGAATGGCAAATGTGAGAGAGCGAACCAGACAATAGTTACTAGATTGAAGTGTAAAGTCAATTCTACCAACTCCAAAATTCCTTGGACAAAAATTTTGGCAGAAGTAGTTAATGAGTATAACAATACCCCTCATTCTATCACTAAATTCCCTCCTGCTTACTTACTTTTTGGCCAATTACCCTATGATTCTCCTCTTCAACAAAATTATTACCCTCCTGTTCAAGAAGCCCTTAAACTTGCTAAAAAACGCACTGATGAATTCTATTGGAGAAGTAAAAAATATTATGATCGAAATTATCTAGAACCAAAATTTGAGATTGGAGATCTTGTAATTTATGAAGAGTTCCAATATCCTAATACCAGAAAACTTTCACAAGTCTTTAGTGGTCCTTATCAAATCCTTAATAAGTTATCTGATGTCAATTTTGAAATTGATAGACAAATTCAAAATAAACCTACTGAAATAGTACATGTATCAAAATTACGCCCTTATTATCCTCCTGATCAATTAAAATTATCCCATGAGAACCAACAACAAACTAATGTTAAATTTATAGTTTCGTCTTGATTTTAATATAATCCAAAAATAAACGAAATAAAATAAATTAATAATTAACTAATCAATTCTCTTCTGTATAACCGTGGTGTTCTTGATTGTGCACACGAGAGTGTCACTGTTGAAGTTTCCAATTGAGTCAACTTTTTATGCTGGCGTAATTTAGTTGATTTAAGTTAGGAGTTTCTGATACTGAATTGGATTAGATTAGAATAATAAATTAAACAGTATTAACTAAACTAATAAAATAAACTGGATTAAATTATATCAAATATGATATCTTAATACTAAGTGAGAATTGTCCAACCTCTCTTAATATGCTACAAGGTCCCATTTTTTCATTTCACAACTTATGTTTTCTTGTTTGACTGAAAGCAAGATAGTTACATAACCATCATCTACACAATAATGATTGTTTTCACGAATTTTTCTTATTTATTCCTTTTTTTGTATTATGTATTTTATGGAGTATATTTCATACCTCATTCACTACTATATGGATGAGATATTAATTATATACTTAAGAAAGTAATTAAAGAAAGAGTGTGATATTTTTGAATTATAATGCTTGTTATTGCTGAACTTATTGTTGAATATTATTATTATTAGTTATACTATTTATAATTTGATATTGAGATTAAATATTACTTGAATTTGAATATGTTGAGAGATATAAATTTTTACTTCTAGAAGTAAACAAGTAATAAAGTAGTAAAGGTAATGGAAGTTATAAAGGTAATAATGGTAATAGTAATTTTGATGTTGAGTAAAAAACTCTTATACTGCTTACATTACCTATTTGCCTTTTTAGGTAATTACCATTTGTCAGACAAACTATACCATAACAAAATACTCATTTCTCTTAGGTTTTTCTTAGCATTCCATTCAGGACTGAGTTTTTCAGACAAACATAAGTTTAATATTTGAAAATTAACTTATGATTATTGTTATTGTTAAGTATTATTTTAAAATTTTTATTGTTGATATTCTTCTTCTTCTTATTATTATTATTATTGTATTATTTGTGTTTTATTGTTGTTAATATTAATCTTAGTACTATTTTCGAGTTGTTGCTAGTAAATATAAAGCATTTAGATGAACTTTAATTCTGAAATAGACTTTCATAAGGAAGATCCGTAAGATCTAAAATTTGAAGGATTTTTCTCTTTCAATTTGTAAACTGTTCAGTTTGTGAGGTATGCAAATAACATTTTTGGATGGACTATCACTCAGACGAGAACTGAACGACAAATTAAGCAACAATTCTACAAGCAATTTGCAACAAATTTTGTAAGATGATACTCTGGAAGTATGTTATCTATTATTTTAAAGTGTTACAATTCTTTTCTTATTTTGTTTAATATTTTCTAAAGCTTTTTATGTCATTGTTAACAAGATTAATATCTTGTAATTGTATTTTTATTAACAACTCCACCAATTCGCGTTATAGTTATTAAATTTAATGTTATTGGGCATTAATGAATAAATTTTGGAAATGTACTTATTTTGACTTCCTCCAATTGACAAATTGTAATCCAAGTCCGTGTAACATTTCCCTTCAATGAACTTGCAGGTCATATGACCTACCAGTTCATTCGTCTTTTTGGGTGGGGGGATATGTAATAATAAAAAATTTTCGCCCTATTTCTTTAGTTAAATTATTCCAAATTCTTCAATTCTTTTTTCCCTCTCTTTTTAAAATATCTCTTAAATCTATTTTGTATTTTATTCCATAACTTAATCAAAATATTCTGTTATTTATCATTCTAAAAATCTTAATCTGTTAAAAGCTACACGTATTTATTAAAACCTTATTCTCTTAAATTGCAACACTGCCTCTAAACGCACCTGCCTAATTTCTTCTTTTGAGACATTTAATTTTCTATTCTTTGGAACTTTTATAATACCATTTTTATTTCTATTTAATTCATTCGGCATCCCATGATTCCAAGCGGTTTTCGCGCCCAAAGGCCTTTTTACCTTTTTAATTTGCCGCTTCTGTTAAAGAGTTTTAATCATACGTCAGAGACACGTCTTTGTGGCCTCATTTTTTCATCCATTAGCGAGAAAGCTCCGCCTTCTTTATCCCCCTAGCGCCCTCTGAACATGGATGCGAGTGGACCAGCTTGTTCGCGCGTTTTGTACCTTTGGGCCAAATTTTGAAGTATTTATACGGTTACACTGGCTTCGGAGACAGAATTTACACGAATTAGTGGTTGTCATCTAATTGCCGTCACTGGGGAGTCTACACTAATGCATCGGTAGGATGTTCTTCAATTTCTGCTAATTCTTCAATATCTTCAAATGTGTTCAGTTTTAATGAAGCGAAAGTTGGTGGAGTTGCTTTCATCTATGTGATCACAATAAAGCCACTGCTCATCTATTAAGTCTTCTTTTTAATGTTTTTGGGAAATTTCTTCTGGATTTCACTGCCTCTGCTCAATTTTTACGACTGCAAATACACTCGATTTCCGATGTGATATACTTCGAGATTTGTCTTCATGGTGAGCGACTCGAAGTGATGCCCTGTCCGGGTGTCATGACTACATTTCAACGATCTCGACTGCGGCTACCTCGATATGATTATCAGGTAATTTTAGTGGTTTCGGACTGAGATGTTCCGATTGTCTGGTGGAAAGAACGTTCAAGTCGACAGCAATATCGATCGTCTATAAAGTGCCAATTTTCGACAGGAATGTATCATATATACAGAAGTTGCATTTCTTTAACTGAAAATATTTTATGTCAGATATCGAATAATTTTTATCTATTTTATCTTCTGTTAGTTTTACATGATGAACATGTTTTAAAGATAACTCGTTAGGCCATCCGATATACATATTCATTAATAACGTGCCAATTGTTGCCTGCTGAGATGAAATATTAAAAATAGAAAATATGTCTGTCTTATAAATGGAAACACTTTAATTACAAAAAAGGTAGAATATTGTATGGGAGTTGTTCTAAAAAAATCATTTGGTTTTTAATTTAAAAAAAAAAAAAAAAAACAGTTAGAATAAATCGTGATTTAAATGGTATCTTTTCATAAATGATCGCTGTCGGATATTACTGTTAATCCAATTATTTTGTGGCCGTGTAAATGAACAATAAATGTTCTATAGAAAACATGCTGTAGTACACCTCGGTCATTTAAATGAAATTTATTACAAATAATCTAATAAATGCACTCGTTAACTTTAAATTGAAGTGTCATTATTGCTTAGAGTGATAATGAAACAAGACACACATTGTTTAAAAACACATTTTAATATGGATGACGCATGTTTCCTTCTCTCAAACGATGACCTCTTCAGATCAAAATGATAAATAAATTATTCTCGCAAAGTGTTTGAAAATGGTAAACATAAATCACATGTCCAATGCAAGCAGGTGCTTCAATGGGTCAAATTGGAAAACGTGAAAATTATTTCATTTTCATTGCTTTTTCAATCTGTAAAGCATCGCGTGCCAAAATTTAGGCAGTTCAAAAGAAGCCGATGCGTTGCCTATGTTATCGTTTCGCAAATATATTTCTATTGAATAAAATAATCATAAATAAAAGGAAACAATTTGCCAAAACTAAATAATTGATTGACACTCCAAATAAAGATTAAACTACAAAGATACAAATTACTGAATACAAAATTTTATTCCATCTCAATTTACAAAAATTGAATTGAAGTTGAATGATGTGTGAATCATACACTGCAAATACAATCTGAATTATTTTTATGGCACATGTGTATTATCCAGAACAGGTCCTATTCAATAAACCGACAAATATTAACTACAGTAACCCCCCTTTTTTTGCTTTCTTCATTTTAACTGCATCATTATCATATTGCTGCCATATTAAAGCCAGTGGCAGGAATATTTACACATGTATAAGTATATAATAAGATTTAGCATACACATAAATATAATAGATTACATTCATTGATACAGTATATTTGTTTTATATGATATTCATACTATATTCATTCTGGTTGGCATAACAAACCACAAGAAATAAAATACCCTTGTTAGTACCATCTATTGCTAAAAGCCAACAATTTGATGTTGATGTATTTAGTAAATGTATTACCAAATTACTGTTTTACATTTTAAGTTGCCTTTATGTTGTTTATTATTTTAAACAATGGTACGTATTTATTAAATTACCATTCTGAACACAATTGACAACGATAAACAAAACTGATGGTGATGATTGACAACCCTTTTTGGCGATCTCTCTATCTGGCTTTGATAATACCATTTCTATAAAAAAAAATAGAGATGAAAACAAGTGTTACGAAAATGCATCTCGATTGCTTCTCATGACACATTTCATTGGATGAAATATTGACCTGTTTCACAGGAGAATCTTTCACAAAAGTAGAAAGAAACAGATTGAAAATACAGAAACACTTTACACACTTTCATTGGTAAGTTGCAATTAGCAACACAATGATAAGAATAAAATGTTAAAATAAGCTTATTTACTTTCAGTTTCTCAAACTCAGCACTGCTTGATTTGCTAGCATTCATTCATACATTAATTTCTACTAAACTTTTCTTTTTATCGAATGCATTAAAAAAGTACTTAGTTTTTTTCTGCATTCATTAATATTTCTTACAAGGATTCATTTTAAAACTGAATCATGGCATCTTTAAATTAAAAAAAGAGAAAGATTTTCAATCATGAATGCTGAACAATACGGCACTCGCATATTACTAAAATTACAAAACATTCAAAATGCACAATTTTATTCAATGTAACAACTTTCAGAAAAACAATGTTAGCATAAAAATGACTGAAATTCAGAATAAACCTTCACTTTCATTAAAAAAAAATGTACATAAACAATACACAGGAAATTCACATTTCAGTTGTAAAATCAAATTTTTCTAAAGTAAAACAATAGAAAAAAGGTTAAATTTAAAAATGAATATAAAAAGAAAATGAAAAAAGAAAAATATACCAACATTATATTCAGCCGATGTATCGTATTTTCAGAGAAACAATGTCAGCATGAAATTCAAAAGAACTGAATAACAGAAATAGGCCCAATAAGCACTTCAGTTTAATTTTTGTTAAAATGCTTCAATGAGTTTTATGGTTCCTCAAAGTACATATTTCATATTTCTGTAGTTCACAAAATTATTCACAGTTATTTAA
This sequence comes from Maratus michaelseni, assembly GCA_963931845.1. Lineage (NCBI taxonomy): Eukaryota > Metazoa > Arthropoda > Arachnida > Araneae > Salticidae > Maratus > Maratus michaelseni. Next base: position 313,431,974 of record OZ007596.1, on the reverse strand, counting down.
AAAAGATGAACTTCTATTTTCGAAGCAGAATTAATTTGGCTATAATGTCATACACTCACGCACAGTTAAAAAAAAAAAAAAAAAAAATTAATCGGTTATAAAAAGGAAAAAAGTCACAAAATTTAGGGGATTTTTTCCTTTGATGCCATCCTAGCAATTGTATTTAGTTATTGGTTTGGTGCGGGCTTGAAAATCACGCCAACCAGAAAATCAGGGATCATTCTAGAACATAAAGGGCAGGGTGCACATTACATAATAAGGGCAATTTTATTGAAAAGGGCACATCATTTTATAAAAAGGGCATTTTTGTAATAAGCGCCTATAACAATATACTGGTCGGGAAGGAAGTCTGGCAACAGCTTAAAGTACTCCTTAATTTAAAAATCCAGAAACATTTCTAATTTCCATAACTTTACCGTTTGAAAAGTATTAAAAATAGCAAAATGAAACTTCTTGATTTTTATTGTAAAATTGTTTACTCTATTCACAGTCATTTCCCCCTTTCCCTACGATATTCAAAAACCTCCCTCTCTAAAACTTTTATTCACCCGATAACTTTTTCCCAGTTTTGGCAAAACTTGTTTTGAAAAAGCTACAAAGTAAAAGTTCTAAAGATACTTCTCAAATTTTTTTATAGAACTTATGTAAGTTATCATGTGGTCAAAGGCCAGAATGCCTGATCTAATACTCTATTTCACTAGACAAGGTGAAATCAATCAATGACCCTCGGTTACCCTTTATGTCTTGTTCAATGGAAAAAAATAAATGAAAAAATTAATCCCTCAAAGTCAAAGACTGGATTAGATCCCTCAAAGTGTGTAATCCCTCAAATGTGTAATCCCTCAAAGTCTGGATTAGACATACCAGGGTATTAATAAAGAGGGAAAGAGGAGTATTTCTGATATGAAAAATAAAAGATAAGTAAAGAATTTTTGAAAAAACAATGCAAACAAGGCAGGATTCTACCCAGGAATAAAAGGAGGATAGAATTCTACCTGGAGAAAGGGCAAGGAGGGTGGGATTCTACCAGAAAAAGGGGCAAGGAGGCTGGGAGTTTATCTAAAAAGGGCATGAGGGCAGGCCGCCCTTCTGAAACTCTCTAGAATGATCCCTGAGAAAATTGCCCAACAACGCTGTGTGAGTGTAAAGCATCTGTTTCATAAATTTAATAAAATGTTATACAATGTATAATTTTTTTTTTCTTCGTTTTTGCAATTAGAATTTTCTGCTATCTTATTCATTTAAAAAAAATCTATAAAAAAAATGTTACTTAATAAAAATCATATTGGAGCAAAAAATTTGCAGACTCAACACTTTTACCGTTTATCTTAAATTCTCATTAGAAAGTAATTGTTGATTTCTAACGGGAGGGGGAATGATATTTTTTTCAAAAAGTTAGCAGAGGATATTTAATTTTTTTTTAAAATCAAAATTAAGACAATGGTCAGAAAAAAGAGGACATTTTAGGACACTAAGAATAAATATTCAGAATTTTACGATAATTCCTTCTCCCGCTTGAAGTATGTGTTACTGGAGGCTCCGAAATTTCTTGGATGAACTAGTATCACCTTCATCGGCACTCCTCTTCCCATACTCACAAAGGGTGTCATCCGACGACAGAAATAACTTATCCCACTTGTCTTTATTTCTCACAAGAAAATCTTCCCTCTTTACATATTCTTCTTTAAATTTTAACATTTTATTTTTGAATGGAAAGCATTCTCGAATACAGAATTCAAGAAAATCCCATTCATCATTCAGAATGGAGTAATTGCAGAAATAATGCACATATTCACTGTAAATAAGTTTCTCCCTTGCCGTAGGGTTTGCATCCTGAAGGATTAATCGGATCATTTCTTTATCTTTTGTACAGAACAAAGCTGGCAGTAGATCACTGTTATCTAAATCATCTGTAATCAAACATTTCAGAGCTTCAGGACTTTTCTGCCAAAATTCTCGGAAAAGCTTATGATAATTGCAATCCTTATACCCATGTCTAACCTTATCAATAATGTCAGTCAATAACCAAACATAATCCTTTCTTGGAAGGAAATCCCACACACAATTGGCTATTTCCATAAAAAAGCTCTGAAAAGGCCATTGCAGAAAACATCCCAACACTCTATAAGGTTTATCTTTAAAGACTTGCATTTGTTGCTGTTCATCCATTTTCGATAACAGAAAACATAAAGTATCAGCATCTGTTACATGTTTTGCAGTCTCCGCCAAGCACTCTTCTCTCTCCCGTGGGGTTAGCTTCTGCAGAAAGTACTCAGCTGCTACTTTATTACCTCGAAGTGCGCATAGTACAAATTGATCTTTGTAAGTAGGTGCATAGCCCAACCACCCTCTTCTCATAGAACGTGTCCAAAAATCAATTATCCATTCTTCATTGCCATCTGCAATAGTTAGAGAATATCCGCTGAAAAGAGATTGTTTGAGGTCTTTCAAGCAATAAACACACGCTACCTTGTAGCGTGTGACTCTATCCAAACTGTCATCCCTGACTAACATTTCTGCCGTCCCCTTTCTGTCTACCGTACCTTGTGGAGTCCAACAGAGTTCAGCGGGTAGACGGAGAGGAAGATCGCAGTGTATGCGATGGAACTTAATCCATTCTAAAATTTCTAATCCAACAATCTGAATAAAACAGGACACTTTGCCCTTCAAGGGCTTTGGCAGTGGAAGCTGTGCCACTTTCCCTGTCACTCTCTCTTCTATTTCCTTCCATTTATCATTAGTAATCGAGGAATTCCACTGAAAACTGAATTCTGCTATCGAAGCCCAGACATCTCTCTGGTTCCACAACGTAACAGCCATCTTGAGAAGAGCCCTATGCTCCAGTGACGGGGGCATCAGTACAAACCTCATAATTATTCTAAAAAATTAATTTAAAAAAAAAAAAACTAAAAATTTCATTGACATAAGAACAATTAAAAATCATGCTTTATAATGTCCTAACAAAATGTTTCTTCCGTATTTCTTTAACAAAAATTGACATTAGTTATTTTCTTTTATTTTTAGTCATCCTCCCATTGAGTTCACGTTGATGTATAATGACGACAATCTTATATGAATCTTTAAGTGAGATTCACTGAGATGAGTCACAAGCCAGCAGATGGCACTCTGGCTCTTGATTCAGTAAATGGGTGAATACTGACAAACACAAACAAGTTTTTTAAAAATATTTCAACTGTACATAATGTCAGATTAACTCTGAAGCTGAAGGTTGTCATTCCATATTTCACACAGGTAATCCTGGAGTATCACCGACACGGATGACTGGAGTGGTGCTTCTTGAGGTATTGGACTGGTGAGGAGCTGGATGAGAATATTTCTGGATTACTGGAAGGCACAGCAGAGGAAGGTGACCTGCAAGAATAAGATAAGACATCATTTAAAGCAGTGGTTCCCAACCTTTTTTCAGCCGCGCCCCACCAAAACATCTCTAAAATGATGATGCCCCCCCCCCCCCCTATAACATATAATTCTTATAAAATTTTAAAAGAATTTACTCCTGATGGAGTAAAAAACTTTTAACATTGATCCTGAAACGCGCCGATGGTAATGGATGAATCAAATATATTTTGTAATCTGATACTCCTCGTAGTTTACTGGCACACGGTCGCCACGTATGCGTGATGCATAGAGTGCTCAGAATCCTTGATTAGAAAAATCAATAATTTTGAATAAAACAATTTTTTTCTTATTTAATCACAGAATTTCTGCGATTAAATTACGCAACAATTTCTAATCAAAATAAAACGTGATAAAAGATTCTGTAAATGAAGGTCGTCAAGTAATTGTTAAATATACACTTGAATAGGGTCATGTGTAAAATTGATTTTTATGTGACATATTGCAGTGTGACTCATTCAATAAATAATCGAAAAAGTTGTTTCAAATTCTAAAATACTTATAAATCAGAAAAATTATAAAGAATTTTTAAATATATAAAAGTATCTAAATATCTTTAAAAGTTTTTTCTATAATTATTCTGGTAGAATTGTATTTAAAACTTTTGAATGGATACTTTTTAAAAACTGAATAAAAAACTTATTCTTTTTTAATTTTGTTTTTGAAATTTGAATGTGTAACTTTTATTTTCAGTCTACAACATTACTATTAGAAAAACAATTCAGAAGGTATGGGTTCACAGAAATTCCGAATTGTCCCCTTGAAAAGTTAAATTGCCCCCCTGAAAAGTCAAATTGCCCCCCTGTGGGACGTACACCCCCCGTTGGGAAACACTGATTTAAAGGAAAACACTGGAATACATAAAAGAAAACATATTTAATTTTTTTTTTGAATGAGTGAAATAAACAGTATATTGCAGCCAACATTCTGGGGTTTTGAAGTTGAATTAACATATTCCTAACAAGAAAATTTATTTAATTATTTTATCATTTCTATGGGATACTTATTGGATTCCATTCAAATCAAATTTCTTGTTGTAAATAAGTATATTTGACTTGGAAAAAAAAAGGGGGAGGGGAGGGAAGAAGGTTGGTATGGCAGGTGTTAACCAATATCAGTAAAGCAATTTAGATGCAATAAAAATGAGAAAAGAATGAATTTCCTTTGTTAAATTTATGTACAATCTGTGGGCCCACCCTCCCCCCCCCCAAAATAACCCCACCCCACATAATTTAATTGCTAAATGGCTCCAGGAAAAAACTAAAATAGTCATTCTATTAAAGATTGTGTTTTGTTTTGAATTTGTGTTAGAAAAATAAGCTTAAGTTTTCTTCATCCAAAAATTGTATCAAACTTTGAAATTTTCAATAGGAACACCCGATTTTGATAGCCTATTTGGATTTTTCCAGTACATTTTAGACTTGGATATTAAAGGGGAAGTTATTTGGTCCAATAATTTAAGAATGATGAAGATTTAAAGTTTGGATTCGGTAATATTAAATTCCTTCTTAATCATTGAAAAACAGATTGCAACTTCAGGTAGTTTTTTTATGCTAGGAAAACCACATGTCTCCAAATAGATGTCAGTCTCATTGACTCAAGCCATATACTTATTCCAATACTTTTAATAAAGTATTTCATAAAACTACACATTCATCTTCATTTATACACACCTAGCATTCAACCTATTTATCAATAAACATTACAGGTTCAGCTTGATTAAGTTTGTAAAACATCTATATATATATTTGTCTTACGTGGCGCGGAAATAGGGCTGAATTTCTACCTTATCGTTGGCAACAATCGTAGTTTCCAGAGCTCAGACCAATGAACAGACAAGATTGTGTTAGCCCCGCCTCCAATATGGTGGCCAGTGTCAGAGCAGCGAAACTGAAGCTAGCAATTATTAAAAATAAAATAATATGAACGTAATCCAAAGCGTCTGAGATGATTCCTCTTTTTAATTATGAGTAATATTGTTGATTTCAAATTAATTCATTTTTTCAAAGAATTCCTGTAGAATTTATTTATGAATTTCACTCACACAAAAAATCTGAGATAATAAAATATAAACTTTCTAGAATGCCCTGCTGCCATCTGTTGCCGTTTTATTGAAGTAAAAATAATTTCTTTTGCTGAAATCTATAATCAATTAGAATAATAAAATGTTGAACGAAATTTAAACAATCATTGATGATAAACTATCTTCCTACCACATAGTGGGTTTTTTTTTTTTTTTTTTTTTTAATGAATTTAAGCTGTGCTGTACAATATTATAGGTGCTAATTATGTTTCCAAGATCCTTTTTTCATAGTATTTAAATTATTTATACGTCCATTAGTATCATCAACTAAATGCATTTTTAGTTGTGTTTTCAACGGAGTTTTCAATTACTTTTTTACATTAAAAAAATTTGTCAATTTCATATATTCAAATGATTTATTGTAGTACTTATTCCGGCTAGAATTACTAGAAAATAAAAAGGGGTGAGCGAGCAAAGCGAGCTGTGACTGCGTAGCGGTCTCAATGTGAATTGCTTTGCAATTCACCGGGGGTTGGCGAGCGTTAGCGAGTAGGGGAAACATATTTATACTAGGGGGCTGAGACCCCAAGTATAAATATATAAGTTTCATTTTCAAATACGTAGTTTTTAGTTACCTGTTAATCTTTTACTTTCCAAATTGGCTTTTAACTGTTTCGTGAATGAAACGCTTTTAATATTTCTCCTATTAAAACTTAAACACATATATAATTTTATCACTAACACATATTGTACCACACATGTGAGACTACAATTGGCCTAGTGCATTGTCCACACACTAGATGGCAGCACACAGAATCATTCGGATTGGAAGATTGAATGAGAGAAAGCACTTGTATGCAAATCTCCGTGGAATGTTCGCAAAGCGGGTGTTTCCAGTTTCCTGCCGATATCATTTTTAGTATCAATAGAAGCCGACAGCATGTGTTGATATACTTGAAACAGATTCATTAGTTCAACCTATCGGCGATACTTGTTAATGTGTCACCGTGGAGAATCCTAGTATTTTGTGTTAAACATAAGTTTACATTCGTGGATAGTATCTTTAATTTGTGTTACAGATAGAATGTGATGAGCATTTGGGTAAAGGTATGGGGCAGCTTAGCACATGTTTCGTGTTGTGTTATCTTAAATACATGTGATGAACTGTCTTTACTTTTCTTTCAATGAATATTTATCAAGTGAATGGGTCTTCAAGCTGATGTGTACAAGACATATATGTGAATAAAAATAGTGTTCAATGACTCCTATTTGTTTTCAATTCGACTGAAATATATTTTCACATTTAGTTAAGACTTTCTTTTCATGGGAAACGAACTTTCATTTCTAGTCAATGAACAGATCATGAAAGATGAACATAACCAGCAAATGCTTCTTGCTAGCGTACTTATGCTCCGCTTACGTCGAAAAACTAACATTGTATTTCATTTAAATTAAGTTAGCATCCTCTTTAAAATAACAGTCATGAGGAATAAATTCTCAAAATATTACACCAAATGGTTAATATCTTTTACCACTGCAGGTGGAGGGCAAAATTTCCAAAAATCCGAAAATTATTCAACCATAGCAATACAATTACAATTTCTAATAGAATGCAACAGCTACATCAAATTTTAGTAATCCTTCAATGAAATTTCATTAGGGTGAAATCATTTCTATTACCGTATTTTCTGGGAATAACGCCACGCCGTTAAACTAGATTTTACTATTTTGGAAACAAAAGTGCAGCCAATAACTAGGTGCGGCTTATAAATGGTACTTCCGATCTTTATTTAAAAATTTGGAAATCTGGTTACAAAAAAAAATTCATAATCTAATGTCGTCGTGGGAAAAAAAAAAAAAAAGTCTCACACAGAAGAAACGTATCTGCGTGTTTACAAATGATTAATTTCAGGAGTAAAAAATTGCACTTTGACCGGACATTGAATCCAATCACAATTGCTCTCCTTAAGTTCACATCAGAACGACTTGCATGCCATATAAAGAATAACTCCTCCCATTTTCTCACTCCAATCTTCGCCAGCGCCAAATCCTAAGTACGGGAATCTATTTTACTCCATGCTCATTAATTTTTTAATAACGTATGGTTTGGCAACAGCTCGACTAATCGTAATCTTTCGTTAAACTTTCAATATTCTGTACACATGCACTTATAAATTCAAGGTTTTAAGAATCTCATCCTTTTATTTGGTTTTTTTACTTACCGATATAATTTTTTTTAAAAAAGATGTCGTCTAATGTGAGTTCTAAGCGCCGTAGCTACCCAGCAAAATTCAGACTCAATGCTATTAGATTAGCAAAAGTTAACGGAAATCGTAGTGCAGCAAGAGAACTAAACGAAATTTATTTATTTGTGTTCAAAATGTTTTATTTTATATCAGTTAATAATTTTAATTAATTGCTCTAATATTCCATGTGGGGGTATAACCGGCGCGGCATTAAACAAGATGCGGCGTTAAACTAATTTTTTTTTTTTTTTTAAAGTAAGTGCGGCGTTATTACCGGAAAATATGGTACCACAGCAGGTAGTCTGCGGGACGAACATAAATATCCTTCAAGTTCGTTTGCCATGTTCTGGGACCATAAAATTCTTTTATTAAACTATTCTAATTATTTAATTTCATCTAAAATCTCAATGTTCCCACACTTAAATGTGCATATTATTTATAAAATAACAATTATATTGCGAACTATATTTATTGTCGTGTTTGCAGCTATTTGTAGAATCGGCACTAGATGGCGCCATCAAATGACAGTATATAATTTAAAAAAACAGCTTTTTAATCACAATTATCGCCTTTTTATTTCATTTTAACTCATTAAAAGTATCAATATATTGTAAAATACACTTAATGTTTGACATTTGAATTTATTTATTTGGCTGTGCATGTTTTGTATTCTTCCACAGTCTGTTTGTTTACGTTTGAAGTGTCCGAATGCAATACTGCTCGCAAAGTTTTCGTTTGCATATAATTCGTTAAACATGGGTGATACAGCTGCTCTTGTTTGTTGCATCCACATCATTGAGGATTTAAATGAAAATTTAATATCCTTGTCACCTAAAAGCTTTGAGAAAATAAGACAGTGCATGCAAGAATGGTTGTTTCTCGATGGAAAAGAAAAAGAAATAGTGAAAGTGCATTGCTGCTTTCATGTTGCACTCGCACTTAACTTATCACCTTATGAAAAATTGTGTTATATTATTTTGACCCTAAACAACTGATGCATTTTTTATGGTGTTGTTATACAAGATTTTTATTAATCACAATTCAACACCAGTTTTTTGTGCCTTTTCCTGACATGCTTTTTCTGTTTAAGACAAATAAAAATATAACATAAATTCTAACTAGAGAAGGACATAAGGGTGTCATCTTCCAAAGTTATTGAAAAGAATATATGAATCTACTCATAAAATAAAGGAAAAAGAAAATTATTGGCTAAAATTAATTATTAAGGTAATAATGAAACTGTGCAACATCACCAGATATAATTAATTTCAATAATTTTTATGATTTTAATGATTAGCTTCAGCAGATATTTTTTTCTTTATTTTATGATGAGTGGATTGATATATAAATTCCAAAATGAATAACAATTTTTCAAGTGCAGTTAGTAATTGTTTAAAATAAAAATAATTGTTTTTCTACCTAGAGTGTAAAAATTTACTTGTAAATTATGAAATTTTATTTTATTTATTTATTGTTTATATATATATATATATATATATATATATATATATATATATATATATATATATATATATATATATATATATATATATGCAGATAAGTATGAAAACTTAAGTGCTTCTGCTAGTAAAAAATTTTTTGATGTTGAAACTTAACACAGATACAAGTTTGAATTTTTTCAAATCTGTACTGTTTTTCTTTGGGGTTTTTTTTTCGAAAAGGTATTTTTATTTTAGTGAAGACAATAAAATAAATCCTTATTTCTAGGAGATAAATAATAATAATAATAAAGTTGAAATATAGTTTTCAAACGAACAAAATCTCCCAAGGATTTAAGCCCGATTGTATTCTGAATGTAAATAAACGAATGGCGGATGGTTACAATATCATTTATATGTGACAACAACAAAATAAACTAGCAAACATTTACTTATTTAACACTGTATTAATACCTTTTTATACACAATGTATAATAAAAGGGAACATATTGTGATTAAAAAGTTGTTTTGTTTTGTTTTGTTTTTTTCTTTTAATGAATTTTGGTGGCGCCATCTAGTGCTGATTCTAAGAATGGCTGCAAACTGGTTAAAAGATATAGTTCCAAGTATATTTGCTATGTTTTAAGAAATGTGCACGTTTCAGTGTGGGAACATTGCGATTTTAGATAAAATATGGGCGTTAAAATATTTTAATAACAAATTCATGTAGTCCCAAGAGATGGCAAACGGAATCTCATTTCTAAGCATATTTTGAGACTTTGTCCCATCGTCTAAGGGGCAGACAAAATTTTGAAAGAAAATGGCAAAAATTTCAGTTTTCCATTTTTTTTCCAACGTTCACCATTTTTATTATATGTCTAGAATTAAATAAATTTACATTATATGTAGTAATAACTTATAAATGTCTAATAATTTTGATCATGGGCATAACCAACCAAGGGCGAGAGGGGCCACCCCCCCCCCTCTCCTAAATTTTAGAGAAGGGGCTTTTTGAAGGTATTTTGGAGATTTTCTGGGATTTTTTTGTAGGGGGAACCGAAAAGTAGAAAATGATAGAGAATTTATGTATGAAGCCCTCTACATAAAATTTCCCAGAAAATCCCCCAAAAATTCCTTCAAAAAGCCCCTTTCTCTCAAATTTCGAGGGGTGGGGTGGGGGGGGGGGGGGGCTCTCGCCTTTGGTTTGTTATGCCCATGATCGAAATTACTAGACATTTATATAGTCTGTTCAGGGAAAGGAGATAACGAAAGTAAACAAACGGGTTGCAGAAAAATCGCCAAGGTGCCACACATTTGGCACAAATCCCTAGGTTGGCGAATTTTATTTTTATTTCGATTTGTTAATTTTTTAAACATTTATTTTGATAACTATATGAAAACAACACAAGTTGCTAACTGACTTACATCGAGATTTTAAACAAAAATGAAAAGTTTAAGACGTCAAAATATAAATTATTCTCTATTTATTTTAAACAGCGTTGAATTCAGACATATTTTTTGTACAGATATAAGATGAACATGAGCAATAACAATAATTTAATAGAACTATAAGGGAAAATGTTCATAACCTATCGCCACAGAATAGTTGAAAAATAGTTTAGATACCAAATTCGTCGGCCGATTTATTCAAAAATTAATGCAATTTTTTGCAATAGATTTATAACGTACCTGCCGACATCATCAAAAACACACCAAACCATGCTCTGGGAATCTGAAAACGTGAGGAACTTCTAATATGCATGCATACATAACCATATACATATTGGTGTCATTGTAAAAATTGTGGGAATGGATTCAAAGTGTTTGAAAACGTAAAAATATATCATTATTTCCATTTTTTTTTTATTGCGATTACAATGCTTTCTTATTTCTTTCCCTACACTGTATGTGTATGGAAAATAAAAACTGCAATCTTGAGTATATAAGGGTGTCAATCGGGATTCTTGCTGCCGATCGTCACTGCGCCAAAATATTTCATTATTTGACGAGAAAACTCAAAATTGAAATCGCCAAGTTGAATGAGATTTTTTTTTTCTTTCGGCGACACTTTATTCTATTGTATGGTTAAACGTTTTCTGTGTAACTCATTATGATATTCTTAGTTTTTCAGGACGAATCTATTACTATCATTATTTGAATTTGACTAGTTTTCCTTTAGCGATTAGCCAAATTGCTCAGATTAGTCAAAAACAAGTGCAAACAAAGGTGTCAACTTTTATCGGTGTCAGTTGGCTAATTTTCTAAACCGTTAACTGTAGAAATATTGTTCCAATAGTAAAAAAAGTTTCAAAGTCGTTCTTCATCCTCTTAAAAGTAATTTATGTCAAAATATTTTTAAAAGTTACGAGGTTTATTTTTATTCGGTCCCTGATGTACGTCATATTTAGAAAAATCTTCTCTGTATTTTAAGAGTTAATTTCATTTTTTGTACAACCAAAATTTATCGAGTTATGATACTTTGAATTTTATGAAATTTTATTATTTTCTGGCACTAAAAACAGCAAAAATGTGTTTCATCCGTAAAAGTAAAATTAAAAAAATCTTGATGATAATGTGTTTTAATTTATTTATATTCTACAATGCTTCGAAACCCTTGAAAAGAAAAACGGATATTAAAGGCAGCAGACTGTATTGGCCCATTGGCGCATTTAAAACGGAAGTCATGGCCAATTCGTAGAAAATATTAGTAATACTTTGAGCTTGTAGAATTATATTTCATTATTCAGTATTAATTGTATTTAATACGTTGTTAAAATACTTTGACTTTCAAATAAAAGTAACGTTTTAAATCGAATTAATAATACATAAATTTTAAACTTCAAAACAAAATTGCGCAGAACTTTTTCGAGAGACAAGAGGGCGCACAAACTTTACTTGCTCTAGGGCGCTGAATATGTAGCTACGCCACTGTGTCTTCGTGATAATCTTTATTTTTATTTGATTCGAATAAGTCAAGCCCTCCATCCACGAAACCAGAATCGCTACCAATATAGGTAATTATCATACGTTTTCCTTTTCCGGAAGGAGATTTTAATCCGGAAGAAAGACCAGACAAAAATGCTTGTTTTGATGATTTTACTGAGGTATCTTTCCAAACTTTACTAACTGTATGGCCTGCATTTAACCAAGTTTCATCCATATAATATATTTTGCGCCCTTCTTCTCTGAAAGATTTGATTTGCCTTAAATATTTTCTTCGCCACACAATTATTTCGTTTTTATCAATGAGAGTGTTGTCTCGTCCTCTCCGTGAATATCTAAAGTTTAATTCTTTCAGGAGATGATAAAATGTTGTCCTTTTAAAGGTTGGCAAATCAGGGTCATCATTTACAACTTCCAAAACTTTATTTATAGTGGGCAATTCATTCCTCAAAAAGAACTCGTGGATTTTTCTCCTAATAGCATTCCTATCAAAATCATCTATATTTTCTAAAACACGTTTACGTAATTTTATTTTCTTCGGCGAGTTTAACACACCACATTTTTTATACTCTCTTAACACTCGAAAAACAGAAGCTTTACCTACGCCTGTTATACGAGCAGCATTATCTCCTATATGAGAAATTGGAAGTTCAGGATTCGATTCAAGTTCCGTTTTATATACATTTAAAATCATATCTTTCTCCACCTTACTCAAAGCTTTTCTTTTTACTCTCTTCTTAGGCGGGCTCAAAGAAGAATTTTCACACTCCATTTGTGTATATAAAATACCAAATCAATCGAAAAAAATCGTCAATTTCAAAAGTGAAAGACAAGAAACAAACAGCTGTTTGGAAAAAAAAGCAGACGCTCAAACAATTCAGACAGTCAGTTTGGCGCTTCTGGCACAGCGCCAGGTTTAAGCACCGCCAATCCGCATATGCATTTGTTTACTTTCGTTATCTCGTTTCAGCGAACGGAGTATAAGTTATTACTACATATAATGTAAATTTATTTAATTCCAGCCATATAATAAAAATTGTGAAAATTTAAAAAAAAAGAACGGAAAATTGAAATTTCTGCCCTTTTTTTAAAGTGTGCCCCATGTGGCGGGGTAATAGATATGATTTCACCCTAATGAAATTTTTGTTGTAAAAACAAGCCTCCAGTTAATAGTTTCTGTCTTACTGCCTCATATACACTTTTACACACATGCATTTATTAACTTTCATCCATATTTTATCTTTATTTACATTCACTAATCACAGTATAAAGTTCATAAACATTGCATTTCATTAGTATACATTCATCATGAAAAACGTAATTTCAGTAATTAATATGTGCTTAACTTACCCATACTTCGTTAATTCTTCGTTTAGTACTTTTATTTTATTCATTAGAAACAGTAAATTTCACTTTACAATAGTTTTTAATTTCAATCTACTTTACAAACATTTGAACGTCACGCTGCAGTCAACACACACGGCAATATTCGATTAATCCTAGAATCGAATATTCGATTAGTGAGTTCGCTGGTTCTACGATAGATGGCGACAGAGGAGTTACTCTCTGATTCGCCGTTTCATTAATTATTCATGCCGTAGGCCACGCGTCACTTCCGTGACAGTTCTAGAACTTCGTTATCATTGGTAGATGAGCTGTTGGTCAGGTATTTATACGCTGTACTTTACGTTCACCGGCACTACTACTCCTACTTCGGTTTATTGTTTTTGATCTTCACGTAATCGGTCAAGCCTGAGTTCAGCTCCGGCCGTTGGGATGGAATGGTGCTGTTGTAAATGTGTTTTCATGTGTCTTAAAGAATTAAGTGTCGCCCCTTGCAGCTCTTTACTCATAATGAATAAGTATGATTTATATTTTAGTTATGTGTCGTGATTCATATTCAATATAAGAGTTGTCTGTATCATAATAGTATTCAAGATCATCCAGCTGTTCATTATGCTAAAATTATCAAACTGGACTTTGTTAATATCATCTTCTGTTGAACTTTTACTTTCAATAAATTGAACTGGATTAGAATACTTGCCTATTTTAATGAAGCAACATCTATACACATCTTTGATTTTCTATTTCCTTATTTAACAAACATTCAACTACATTTTCACCTCGCTGTATGAGCTAATCAATTCCAGCTAAATTCCATTAGCGTTATTTGCTTGTGTGAATCAAGTGTTATAAGAAAATTGGCTTTATTAAATACCATTTTCTGAACAATTTTATTGGAGCATTACTAACATCTAGATGTAGCTGTTGCATTCTGTTAGAAATTGTATTGCTAGAGTTGGATAATATAAATACAGTGAAACCTCCTTGAACGGTCACTTCTGAACAACGACAACCTCCAAATACCGGCCATATATGGATGGAACCAAACGTGTTCCATAGCATTAACATTAGTGCGAACCTCTAAATAAGGAATTCCGAACAACAGCCGCTCAAAAGTCACGAGAGCAAAAATTTAACAGCTTCCGGTACCATTTCATATTTATTTGCAAACCAAAATGTGAAGCAGATCAAACGAAATTTACTTGATCTGTCAACAAAAAGTCACTTAATCACATAATCCTTTTTCAAACACTAACATCTTAATCCTTTTGATAACCATTCAAAATGTCTTAAATTCCCAAAACTCAAGAGGGACAGGGAGAACAGAAAGACTTTCGTACCACTGTGGGTGAACAAATAATCTGTCAACTCTTTGAATACTGGACTCAGACAACATAGCATCGAAAATACGGGTGGATACCGGAACGTGAAATATGCTGCGAGATAATTTCTTGCCCCCCTTTTTTCATCTGCTACTTGTCAGCAGGACAATCGGCCATAAAAGTGGAACCTCCCTAAGGTAAGTACAACAGGCTTCCAACCCATTGATTCCAATAATCCCCCCTGACCTGCGACAATAGTTGGATAAAT
This sequence comes from Maratus michaelseni, assembly GCA_963931845.1. Taxonomy (NCBI): domain Eukaryota; kingdom Metazoa; phylum Arthropoda; class Arachnida; order Araneae; family Salticidae; genus Maratus; species Maratus michaelseni. The sequence goes on along the minus strand of OZ007596.1, from coordinate 313,416,972 downwards.
TAGGAAGGGGAGAAAAGGTAAAAGGCATTCCGGAGATGTTCCAAGACCTTGTTTAGTCTTTTTTCTACATTTTTTTGTGTGTGAAGTTTTGAAAATCTCCCTTTGTTCATAAAAATAGACAGCAAGTTTCTTTAGGATGGGAGGGTGTAAAACCATTTCTGTTTGGAATTAAGGGAGAGATGAATTCTCTAAACATTGTAAATTTCAGTTTTCTGGAAACTTCTGAACAAAAATGTCAAAGCCTGATCAATCTTTTGTTCAACTTTTCTGCAGTATGTCTTATTTGGACTCCTTTAACTTCAGAGTACAGTTCTTACTTGTCCGTGATTCTTTGTGCGTTGTGTATTGAATTTTTGAATACGAGTGAAAAATCACGATGTTCTAAACGAAAATTTCTAAATTTGAAGGAGAAAATTGGAGTTATTGAGCGTAATAAAAAAGGTGAAAGTGCTCTAAAATTGGCAGCAGTTTATGGTTGTGGCAGAACACAAATTAACGCTATTTTAAAAAACAGTGAAGATTATCTTGATCAGTCTCTTCAAGGAATTAATTTAGAAAGGAAAGTCAAGCGTCGGAAGACAGGAAATGAAGAACTTGACGAAATGTTATTAGAATGGCTGTCTGATTGTCGATCAAAAAATCTTCCAATTTCAGGGCCGATGCTACAAGAAAGTGCGTTAGAAATTGCAGAACAATTGAAAATTTCAGATTTCAAAGCATCAAATGGGTGGTTAGAGAAATTTAGGAGCAGGCATAGTATCGTATTTCGCAAGGTGACAGGAGAGGCAGCAGATTGTCCAGCGATTGAAATATATGCATGGGAAAAAAACACTGCCTTCCCTAATTGCAGGTTATGAATCCCAAAACATTTTCAACTGTGATGAAACGAGACTCTTTTTCCGAGCTATCCCTGATAAAACTTTATGTTTAAAAAGCGATGCTTGCAGATGTGGGAAGCATGTGAAAGAAAGATTGACTGTGCTTCTGTGCTGTAACATGATAGGTAATTTCCAGAAAACGCTTGTGATAGGCAGACTTGTATAAAACAAAAAACTTTCTGCGCACATAAATATTGAGTCAAAAACTTTCTGCAAATTAATTTAATGTTTAATAAAATTACGTGTTATATTATTTGGATGATATAAACTAAAAACAGTAGTTTAAAATAATTACCATTTAAAATTAATTAATATTAATTAAAGAATTATTATTTTGGTTAAAAATAATAATAAAACTAAAAATCCATGATAGGAAGAGCTGAATTCTTATCAATAAAATTTTTTCAATGCATTTAGAAACAACCCAATCCTTAATATTTTGACCTTTTCGCAAGCGTCTGTAATGTCACAACAATGTTTTGCATCTTTAAAATTTTGAATTGTGCGCAAACAGTAAATAAATCGTACATAAATTGGGGAATATTTTTAATTTTTTGGCCCAGTGACAGAACTATCTTCAAGGGTCTGCAACGCTAATAATGTTTTCAAAAATAGTCTGCAATACGCAATATATCATACAAAATTCGCGTTTTTTCCGCGATCCTCCGACGAAATTTGCCGTTTTTTCGAGATACTTCGACAAAATTTGCCGTTTTTTCGAGATCATTCGACGAAATTTACCATTTTTTCGAGATCCTTCGATGAAATTTACCGTTTTTTCGAGATACTTCGACGAAATTTGTCGTTTTTTCGAGATACTTCGACAAAATTTGCCGTTTTTTCGAGATCATTCGACGAAATTTATCATTTTTTCGAGATCCTTCGATGAAATTTACCGTTTTTTCGAGATACTTCGACGAAATTTGCCGTTTTTTCGAGATACTTCGACGAAATTTGCCGTTTTTTCGAGATACTTCGACGAAATTTGCCGTTTTTTCGATGCCTTCGACGAAATTTACCGTTTTTTCGAGATCCTTCGACGAAATTTGCCGTTTTTTCACGATCTGTCGGCAGAATTCTCCGTTTTTTCGTGATCCGACGACGAAATTTGCCGTTTCTTCGACGAAATTGACCGTTTTTTCGCGATCCTTCGACGAAATTTGCCGTTTCTTCGACGAAATTGACCTTTTTTCGTGATCCTTCGACGAAATTTGCCGTTTTTTCAGGATCATTCGACGAAATTTACCATTTTATCGAGTTCCTTCGACGAAATTTACCGTTTTTTTCGAGATCCTTCGACGAAATTTACCGTTTTTTCGAGATCCTTCAACGATATTTTACCGTTTTTTCGAGATCCTTCAACGAAATTTACCGTTTTTTGGCAATCCTTCGACGAAATTTGCTGTTTTTTCGCGATCTGTCGGCAGAATTCTCCGTTTTCCGCGATCCGACGACGAAATTGACCGTTTTTTCGTGATCCTTCGACGAAATTAACAGTCTTTTCCACGATCCTTTGACAAAGTTGGCGTTTTCTCCGTAACCCTTCGGTAAAATAAGCATTTTTCAGCGATCTTTCAACGAAACTAAACTTTTTTTACGGCCTTTTGACGAAATTCACGTTTTTTCACGGCTTTTTGACTAAATTTGCGTTTTTTTTTCGCGATCTGTCAACGAAATTAGCCATTTTTTACGATCTTTAAATAAATTTCGCGTTTTTTCTGCGATTCTTCGACGAAATTCGCCGTTTTTTTTTCGCGATCCTTCCACGAAGTTTGCCGTTTTTTCGCGTAATTTACACACTATAGCACTGAATGTTTTCTGTCTGCAGGTGCCCTAAAAAGTCTGCGACGCCCGTCGCAGCGTCACGTACATTTTGCCATGTGGTTTTTTGGTATTAAAAAAAAAAAAAAAAAAAAAAGAAAAAAAAATTTATTTTTTTTTTCTAAAAATATTTTCTGCAAAGTTCCGAATTTTGCAGAAAATTTTCCGCGCACGTCGTGCGCGCGTGCGTCTATATTATACAACTATGGTGATAGGAAATGCTGCGAAGCCACGGTGCTTTAAAAACATGGATATAAAAAACTACCCGTAATGTGGAGGCATAATAAGAAAGCCTGGATGACCCAATGCATTGTGAAAGAATGGTTGACAGAACTGAATAAAGAAATGAAGAAACAAAAACGCAAAATCCTTCTTTTGATGGACAATTTGAAATCTCATCCTACTGAAAATGATTTCAGTAATCTGAAAGTAGTGTTTTTGCCCCCAAACACCACTGCCTTCTGTCAACCATTGGATCAAGGAATAATCCAGGCTTTCAAATTGCGTTACAGGAAAATGCAAATGCCGAAACTGGTGTCTAAGATGAAAGATGCACCATCAGTAAGTGTTCTCATAAAGTCTCTTAATGTGATTGATGCTGTTAATTGGATTAGCATTGCGGTAAAAGAAGTGAGAAGCTCAACAGTACAGCGATGTTTTGCAACGGCAGGTTTCCAAGTAAGTTCTATTTATTTATTTGTCATGCTGAGAATTTAAATAAGTTTTCACTTTTTACTTTATTTTGTAATGTTTGGAATCCTGTAATTAAAACAATTTTTTTTAATTGCAGGATTCTCCCTTAAACGATGACATAGAAAATGAAGACCTTAATAATAATGACGAAAATTTAGATAATATTCTTAGAACGGCAGGCATAACAAACATGAAGGCCAGCGAGTTTGTATGTCTGGACAAAGATTTGGCTGTTACTGCCACATTTGATTCTATACAGCAAATGGTGGAAGACAGGAGAGAGGAAGAGGAAATGGAAGAAATTATAGAATCACCTAGCATTTCCAGTATTAACACATATACCGAAGTTTTGACAAACCTTTGTGAAATTCAAAATTTTGCTTTAAGTCATAATGATGAGGAGTTATACACCAAAACAACTCATATTGTTATTTCTTTGGAGAAAAATATTTGCAGCAAAAAAACAAAGCAGTTGCAAATCACTGATTTTTTAAATGTAGTATAACAATGTGTATAAATTAAAATGACAGTTTCCATTTAAATTTGTATATTTGGATTTTTTAAAAATGAAACCTCTGAATAACAACCACCTCTGAAGAGCGGTCACTTTTCACTGGTCCCACGGGTGACCGTTATTCAGAGGTTACACTGTACTTTAAAAAAAAAAAAAAAACACGAAACTTTGGCCCTTTTTTGCGGCAGTAAAAGATATTAACCATTTGGTGTAATATTTTGCTAATTTATTCCTTATTACCAATGGCAACATTACGGCACTATTATGTTTCGATTATATAAATTTTGGTTTTTTCAACCCACCCTATTATAGAAGGCTTGTCAGGCCAATCCAGAATCATTCCTAACTTTAACAGGAGTGAAGATAGTGCGCTGTCTTCTAAAAAGAAAAAAAAAACCCATCCTAGCACTACATCCAATATTTCCTAAAGTCAATTTCATTGTTTTGTTCTGTTTTTATGCACCCTTTAGAATACTAAAAATACCGTATATACTCGCGTATAAGTCGAGGAATTTTTGACAATTTTCGGCAAGCAAATTGGAGGGGTCGACTTATACACGAGTCAATTAAAACAACAACAAAAAACCTTCAAATACTGCCAAAATTCTAGTTTTTTTTTCTGTGTAAGAATAATTAAATAATATTTAAAATATGCAAATAATTGTAATTTATCATTAAAAAAATATTTCATTGATTTGTTTTTGTTTACTTACCACTTTTTCGCATTGGGGAATCTCCCCTACCATATGAAGAAAAGGAAATCTTTGGCTTGATTTTATGCAAAATTGAAGTAAAAACTTAGGGGGTCGACTTATAGGCGGGTTTTTGATTTTTTGCAGAATTTGCTTTTAAAAGTTAAGGGGTCGACTTATACGCGAGTATATACGGTAGTTAAAAACACGTAGGGAGTGCTTATTTACTTTTAAAATAATTTTAAAGTAACCATTGCAGAAACCTGGCAAAACAAGAAATTCCTATTATTACAGATTTTCTTGTTATAGTAGAATTTGAGAATGATCTACATACATTTTTAATTTATTTTCATGTTAAACCAATAATAGGTAATAAAATGCTTCATTTTCAGCTGATTATGTCAGGTGTGGGATTTTTTCAGGCAACATGGGTTATTTTTTTCAAATTCTCAAAGAATACCATTTTGTAAGAAAGCAGTAAAATGAAAAATGCTCAACATTAAAATCTTAAAGATATCGCTGAAATCAGCGGCAATTCCAATGTTTTTTTACTTTTTTTTCCTTCAAAATCGTGTTCTTCAGGCTACTAGAGCTGGTTAATTACTAAATAAAATTTATTTAATTACGATTTTGATGTGAATTTGTGTATCAAAAGCAAAAATTCACAATATTGTATCCTGCACTCTATTTGCGAGTGTAACTGTAAACATAACTGAATTGTTTATTTACTTTTCTTTTCAATTTTCAACTCATTTTCAATGTAAAAAAAAAATATATTTTTTTTTTCTTCTAAAAAATCAAACATATATCACTTTATCCAAATACAGGCTTTTGGAAAACAGTTGGGTTGGGTTGATTGTTGACGGCCAATTATCTGCACTTGGGATATAGGCCCGGGGGGAGTGCCCTTCGTGGGGGTCTTTCTAAGGGAACCTAACCCATATTTACGCATGGATAAATCCACGGCTCGAAGAAAACCACGAAAACTCCGAACGATTAGGCTGACGGGCGCGATTGGGATCGAACCCAGCACCTCCCGTCTACCAGCTTCGAGAGCACAACCTCTCAGCCACTGGTGGGGCCCTTTTGGAAAACAGTACGTTTTTTAATGTTATGATTTTTTAGTAAGTTTAAAATAAAGAAACACAATAGTAATTCACGTTACATCAGAAATGCATGTTTTTCTACAGGCAGTTATACGGAGGTCAATTTCTGCTATCTGAGTAGAGATAAAAATGCTATTCTTGGAACAGAAGCTCTTCTAAACTATAGGTTATAAGTTTAAGAATAAGCAAGATTTTAACTATAGCTGAAAATTCAGAACATATTTTTTTTGCAGTAACTCACATTACATTTTGTCCATTATCAATAAAAATACTTACAATCAACTCAAAAGCAAAATTAACAAAACAAAAATCCCTATCATAATTATATTATTAAATTTTCTCATATTTTTATTATATTTACTTTTGTTTTGTTGCTTACAAGACATTCATGATATAAAATTACTAAATATTGAATATTTATGTACAGTACAGAACCATTTATCCGGAATGGTTATGGTCAGACATATTCCGGATAACTGGTTGGGCATAGCAACTTAAAATATTAAATTTATAACATCTGTTTGATCAGATTTATAAAATATTTGTGGTTGTGACATTGTTTCAGATTTCAAATTAATTATTAGATTACTCATATTAAGAATCAGATGCAAACAAGATCAAAGATTAATCAGAGTTTGAAAGAAGGCAATTCGTGAAAAACCTTTGGAAATAGAAATTCCTCTGCAAAAAAATCAAAATGTCCAATATCTATCTAAATATACTTCCATTTCAAATCCTAGATGTTGGTATCAAGTTATACCATGCATGTTGTAATGTTTCAAGCAATGCACTTGTCAAACTGGCACCATATGGCACTTTTTTACAGGAAAGATTCTGAAATCGGACTGTTGGAAATATCATTCTGGATAACTGGTTTTCCAGTTAACTGGTTTCCGGATAAATGGTTCTATACTGTATACAGTTTAAGATAATGATATATGTAACTAATTCAAGGCATACACATTTTAATAAATCATTCAGCAAATACATTTGAATAGATATAGTATTTGTAAAATTCAGAAACAATCGCCCCAAGTTGCCATTCAAAGAAAAACAACTTTATGCATATAATTTTATGTTGCCAAAAGACTATGAACATATTTCTTCCAGAAATATCCTAAAACTTTAAAAATAAATTTACTTTGCAAAATCATTTCAGCATCCTGCAAATTATTTTTGTAACAGCATAAACAGTAACCACTTTGCATCGGTATTTAATTCCAGTTTTAATCTTTAATGATTTTAATTTTTACTTTTTCGTGATTTCGTACCAAATTTTGACCAATATGGCTGAATGAAGGATTGATATGTCTTCATTATTATGAATATTTAGTACTGCATCGTTAATTATTTACTTTTCCTTATTTTAAATATTTTTAATTTTGTTAATAATTTTTATTAATTTACATAATTATTTCACTAATTTACTTCCATTATTTTAATATTTCACTTACTGTAAGCATTCATTATAATCTCTAATGCTTTACTAGAGACAAATGACTGTTTTTAAAAAATGTTAAACAAAACAGTGACCAGAAATCCACACAAGCCCTGGTCCCAAGCTGTGCGGATTTGAGGGAATCTACTGTATTTTAATTTTTTGGCTTAGATGCTGACGCTAAAAAAAAAAAAAATTAATCGGTTAAAAAAAAGAAAAAAGTCGCCAAACTTTGGGGACTGTTTTTTCTTTTATGGCAACCCGGCTATTAAGCTTGTATTTAGTTACTGGTGTTGAAATTTGTTATTGTAATCTGTATTTGCGTGGATGTTAAGGGAAATGTTTGCGCATGTCTGTATTACGTCATTGATGATGAAAAGTAGAGAAAACGTGATTGGTTGTAGAAGAACGTTCTATTGCACGTTATTGGTTGCAGAGTCGCGTATTATAGAACCATATATGGGAGGGGAATAAATTTGCATAGAAGAATGATGTAGGTAATGTATTTTCTATTAAATTTATGTTAAAAAAATTTATTTTTCGTTTATTTTGATATTTACTTTCTGGTTTTACTAATACGTCATTATTTATAAATGTTGTGTTTGTCATGAAATTAGAAACTAAATAATCGAATGTTTACTCTGATATAGTAGGGCACTTTAAAAGATTGAAATGACGTAATGATTTTAACTAAAAGTTTGTGTGAAATTAAAATTAGCATCAGCGAAGGATTACTGTAATATAGTAGTGCACTTTAAAAAATTGAAATGACATAATTAACATTTTCCATTAAATTTATGTTGTGAAAAATGTATTTTTGGTTTATTTTAATTGTTGTGTAGAAATACGATTTTCTGTTACGTTATTTATAAATGTTCTGTTTTTTATGTTTCCAAAATGGCAATGGAAAATAGTAGCTTGGCGCAGTCTTGGAAATCACGCCAACCAAACAGTCGCCAATCTTTTGTCTACATTTTAGCGTCAGTGTAACACATCTGTTCCAATTTTTTTTTGCTGGAGGGTTGCGGCAAAGGTGGGGGCAGACATTTTGGGGGTATGAAGATAATTTAAATGGCTGATTATTTATTGTTACTTGAGAGCAAACAATAGGGCAGAAGAATTCGTCAAATAAGAGTTTTAGCAATTTTGTATTCTAGGAGAGGGGATGAGGGAGGATTTTGAAGGAAAGGTTTTTTTTTCCTTCTAAATTTAGATGATTTCCTATTTGCTTATTGTTAATAGAGTACAACAAACTGACAAACAGAATAGAAGTTATTTTTATATATACATATAAATAGTGTTTTTTTTTTTTTTTTTTTTTTTTGTTAGGTGTGGCAAAGAGGAAAGTAGACATTTTTGAGGTAGAGACATTATTTAAATAGGTTATTATTTAATTATAACCAGGAAGCAAAAAATAGAGTATATATTTCTTTCTTAATAAGGAGTTTTATTTAAAGATTTTAAACTTTGTATTCTAAAGGGATAGGGAGGGAAAGAGAAGTGTATGTTTCAGAGGGAAGGGTGGTGATTTAGATCATTGGTAATTTAATTATTGTTTCAACAGAGCAACAAATAAAACAGAAGAATATTTTAAAATACAGTTTTTTTTTTTTTTTTTTTTTTTTTTTTTTTTTTGCTGGGGGGTGACAGCAAAGGGAATAAGAAGATATTTTTGGGGTAAAGAGATGCAACAAATAGGACACAAGATTTCTTCAAATAAGAATTTTAGCAATTTTAAACTTTGTATTGTGAGGGGAAAACATGAATTTTGAAGGGATGAGGTTTGTACAATAGATGAGTGCTTGGAGGGGAGGGCCAGTTGACGGCAAAGGGAGGAAGAAGCAGACATTTTAGGGGTATAAGAATAATTTAAATTATTGATTACTTATTTATTGTTATTAGAAAGCTAAAAATAGATCATAATTTTTCTTCTTAAAATTTTTCAACTTTGAATGCTGAGGAAGAGAGAGGGGAGTTTGAAATTAGATTTTTTTTTTTTGTTGTTGTTGTTTTTTAAACTTATTGTTACTAGCAAGGTAGCAAGTAACAAATGAGACAGAAAAAATTACGACTCTCAAGATTTTAAACTTTTTGGTCTGGGAAGGGAGGCAGACATTTCCTGTAGGGAGGGGGGGGGGGGATTTCTTTAAGAATGTTTAAAAACAAAAACAAATCTACCAAAAAAGTTAAAGTATGGAAAAATCGCTCCCTTAAATTTTTTAATCAATTTTTTATGCAAAAAAAGTTTGTGCTTACATTTGGGAATGGGAAAGAAAATGAAAGATTCCCTAAAAAGTAAATGAGGGGGGGGGGGGCTTACAATCAGATGTTTATGATACTTATAGGTTGTCATGATCAGGGCTTACAGTCATTTGATAGAATCGAAAATAAAATATCTAATTAATAATTTTATAGTTTTTGTTTATGCATTGTTTTTTATTTTAATTTTAGCAAATTATAATTTTGCTCGAAATTTTGAATAACTGCAAAGTAAGTTTGGTTTATATTCTAGGAGGGGTCACTCAAAGAGTTTAAGGGACCTAATAGAATTTTATGTAGCAGACCAGTAAATTTTCATGCTTACTGGTCCTTGGGACCAGTGACTTTGTTTTAAGAATTTGAACGCTGGCTTGACAAATGCGGTCGCCAAGTCGCTACTGGCGACCATGTTTTTTAGCCTGGCGATTAAGTTATTTAATCTAGAGGGGTTTTTTTGGGTTTTTTTTTTCTTTGTACAAAAGTCAACCTAAGAAATGGACACAAAAGGCATTTATTCTCTTCTTAACCCTTACTATATATATTTTTCTTGCTACAGGGTACATGCCTGGGAATAATCTACTTTTTTTTAATAGGGGTCATTTCTATACGTAGTAAGATTAACATTTAGTTAATTTATTTTAGATATTGAATTTATGAATAAAATACAAATATTTTATTTGAAAAATTTAATAAGATAGATATAAAAAAGATAATATTAGCAGTAAGATACAACATTTTTATACACATTTCATCAAAATTGCATAAAACGGTAGCGATCAATGGAAACAAATGGTTGGCAAGCAGCAGAAGGGAAAAATATTTTTGATGCCATGTTAAAGGCTATTGCAGAATTATTTCTGCCGCAAAACAAAATGTCATTTTAAACCTTTTTATGCATTTACTAAATGTTAACAAAATTAACTTTCTAGAATATGCTATATTATTTACCTTTTCTTATATCATTTATTATTCTTTCTTATTTACTATTTATTAATTTTACTAAAATAATGTTATTTACTATTATACATACTATATATATACTATATACCAGTATCACTACATAGTATAAAACAAAGTCGCTTTTTCTGTCCCTATATCCCTATGTACGCTTAAATCTTTAAAACTACGCAACGGATTTTGATGCGGTTTTTTTTTAATAGATAGAGTGATTCAAGAGGAAGGTTTATATGTATATCCATTAAATAGTGGAGAAATACTGTTATTTTTGAGGTTTTTAATGTGATGTCGTAAATAATTTCATTTTTTCCGCTTATACATTGCAAACGCAGGCTGAACCCTACAAGATTTATCAAAATAATGTACTAATTATTGTACACATTAAAAAGGTCTACAGAAAACACAAAGAGATGAAGGTTTTCAAGGTTAACCCGAAGCAAAGCGAGGGAGGGCCGCTAGTACTATATATAGTATATATACTATTTACTATTATATATACTATATATACTAGTAGTATACTATAAGTATACTATTTACTATTATATATACTATATATACTAGTAGTATACTATAAGTATACTATATATAGTATATATATACTATATATACCATTTATAACAGTGTTATAAATTTAATAAACATATACAGTGAAACCTGTAAAGTTGACCACCCTTGTAAGTTGACCACCTGTCTATGTTGACCTCTGTTGTCCGGAACCAAATTTATCCTATACAAAACTATAAGACAAACCCTTTGTAACCTGACCACCTGTCTATCTTGTATCTTGACCACTGAAATTATTGAGATTTGACTAGAACTATTATAAAATGCCCATCAAAACCCTTTATAACTTGACCACCCAAAAAGCTAACAAATCATGAATAAAAAAAAAGCAACTCTCCAAGTATTTTTCTTTTTTTTTTTCCTTTTTACCTAGAATTTCTAAAAGGGTGAAATAGTATTAACCTGGGAAATGCTTTTAGTAATGATAGGTGTAGGGAAATAATTCAAAGCTTATCTATTCTTACATTGTTGCTCTTGTGGATTTGGCTTTTCAACCCTCCCCCTCCATTCTTTGATTGATTCTTGATTTCTTTCTTCTATTCCCCATTCTCTTATCATTCCTTCCCTTCTTTCAATAACCTCAGGTGTTAGTTGGTAAGTAGAAATATTTCCACCAGTTGCAATAGTTGCAATAGCAAACACAAGGAAGACTCCTTTAACTTTTTCAGAAGCTTTAGACTGTGTACAAAATTTAATGTGCTATGCTTCTGGTAAGCAGCCTGATATTTCTGTTGCATTGAAAAACACTGGGCTGATGTAAAGTCCAAAAACCAGCGTCAAACTACAATAACAGAGTTTTTCTTGGACAAATAGGTAATGTAAATGACAAACTTAAATTTTAAAATTTTAGAATGTGTATGTGTCTTAACATGTGATTTTTTTTTTTTTTTTATAAATTATGTGTAATAACTAGTATAGTTTGAAGAATCACTAATTGGCTGTGTATTGATTGATTGTTTAAAAAAAATAATAATAGTAGTATATTAACTGATTTTAAAATTGATACAAAACTATTAATTCATTCTTGTAGTTAATCTCTTCTTTTATAAGGTGTTAGAAAAATGCATGGTAATACAATATTATTTTAAAGCCCTGTCAATAAATGAAATTTTTGTGGTAAAGAATGATATGGTATGAATATTAGGTTAAAAAAAAAGTAAATTTATCATCATCCTTTATAAGTTGACCACCTCTCTAAGTTGACCACTGAAGTGTGGCACCGCAAGTGGTCAACTTACACAGGTTTTACTGTATTACACTTTATTTATTTTATATTCATTACCATTTTTAACAATGTTATTGGATAATGTTAAATTACTGTGTTTGAAGACATGATTGGCAACGATAAACAAGACTGGTACTTGGCAACCATTTTTGGCGATCCATCTCCTGGCAAGGATAATACGTAAGTACCAAGTTAAGTACAAGCAGAGTGAAACAGCCAATCCATCCTACAACATCATTCAGTGCAAAGTTTCAGCTCAAGCTGGAAAATCTCTTGAGTTACCAGGACAGACTGAAAAGGGGATAGACCAAATGATTTACAAGAGAAGTTGAAATACCCCTTTACAGTACTTATGAAGAGCAAACTTTGATTTTCATAACCCTGCAATTTCAAATCCATAGTTTGATAAGAAAAATTTCCTTTTTTACTTAACCATCATATGTAGTATAGGGTAAGTCTTGTAATCGTTTTGAAAATCGGAAATTTTTTTTTGACGGATTGACACGTTTCAGACACTGGAGATAACAAAAAATATATTTTTAGAGAAAAAAAATTTTGCCGTCCGTCTGTGTGTCTGTAAACACTATCTCCCAAAAAAAACTGAGATAGAGACTGGAAATTGGGTATGTACTTAGCATGTCATAATGGGAAGAAGCTTATTGAATTTCAGTAACTTCGATGATCTGGAACTCTTTTTTTCGGACTCTCGAAAGAGTCGTTCTGATAAAAGGTACATAAAAATTTTCAAAATTGTTTATTTTAAGAAGTGAATAGAAAAGACAATAAAAAAACATAAATTTTGCATAAAGCATGAAGTCGATCGGATAACTAGTTGCTGAGATAGTTGTCATCCTATTTTCCACACGCTTCGATATTTCATGACCCTGTATTTCCTCCCAATTTCAATTCATAGGTATATTTTAATTGGAAATGAGACGCTTCATCCGATGCAATAAACCGCTAGTTAATAGGATTATTAGTTTTGGAGTTATAAGGATGTTTCTTTTAAGCAATTCAGTCATCGAGCCTTCAAAGTTTGTGACGTCATCCAGCCACGATTTTATTCGAATGGCAATGCATTTTATAAGTAGTTTACACATTTTTTATTTTAATACTTTACATTATGCATTACTCCTGAGTGAAAGAACTATTCTATTAAATAGATTTAAATTTAGCATCAGCATTTATTTTATTTTCCAAAAATGAAGTGAAAAAATTTTAAAAATGAGAGAGCATTTATCAGTATTTATTTTGGGATGCAAATAACATTTTGAATGTAGTGTTGCATTTACTTTCATAAAATAATTATTTTATACTTATAAAAGTTTTATTTAACATTATTTAAAAAAAAAAAAAAAAACCCATGAATGATGACAACACAAATGATTCATTTTATCCTTATTCAGCTATCAATGGAAAATGGATTTAAATCAAAGATTTGATTTAAATCAAGCTGATTTAAATCAAACAACTTTGGTTACTAGAGAGCAACAAATAGGCCAGAAGATTTCTTCAAATAAGAGTTTTAACATTTTTTAACTTTGTATTCTGGGGAAAGGGGGGGGGGGATATGAATTTCACAGATATTTCCTATTTGTTTATTGTTAATAGACTGCAACAAACAGAAGAGAAGATTTATATATATATTTTTTGGTAGGGGTGGGGCAAAGGGGAAGTAGACATTTTTAGGGTACATACATTATTTAAATAGGTTGTTGTTTAATTATAATCAGGGAGCAAAAAATAGAGTCTATATTTTGTAATACAGGGTTCCCAGCAAAATATGTCTTGCAATTTCCCTGACTTTCCATGATTTTCCCTGACCAAACGAGCATACACAAAATCTGCTTTAACCCTCTAAGCGTGTGGAACATAATATTCCATTCACTAAGCTCCAGGTTTCACCACAATATATGCAATGTTTAAGATAATATAATTCTATAGATTTAATGAATTTTCAAAACATTGAAGAATGATTAATACCCTCAAGGGTTACATTCATATTTGTAATTAAGTTTTATTTATAATGCTGAAAGAATCATTTTTTTAGCATTTAAAACAAACTGCAGAGAAAACAACATTACAATTTTACCCTTTTTCAAAACAAGCAGCATAAGACGAAAAATCAAAAATTTTTATCGTAATAACAGGGTTACTCTTTTCCCAGGAGAAAATTCAAGCACTTTTCAAGAAAAGTGCAAAATGAAATTCTATAAAATACAGGGTGTCCCAAAAGTCTCCGTACAACTTCAAAAATTTATTAAAAAAAGGCCTACAGCAAAAAAAATTACAACAGTGCATAGAGTAACTTAAAAATTTTTTTTCTACTACCTTAGTAAACTTCAAAATGAGATCCTTTCGTAGCACGAAGAATATCAAGACGATATTCCAATTCCATCCACGTGCGTTTCAGCATGCTAACATCAACAGTAGTTACAACTGTTTGATGAAATCCGAACAAAAGTGAATAGTCTCATGGAATTGAAACAAGAGATCCAAACAGCAGTAATTCAATCCACGAACGTTTTTCCTGCTAACATCAACAGTAGCTACTGCTGTTTGGATCTCTTGTTTCAATTCCATGAGACTATTCACTTTTGTTCGGATTTCATCAAACAGTTGTAACTATTGTTGATGTTACCATGCTGAAACGCACGTGGATGGAATTGGAATATCGACTTGATATTCTTCGTGCAACGAAAGGATCTCATGTACAAGTATACTAAGGTAGTAGAAAAAAACTTTTTAAGTTACTCTATGTACTGTTGTAATTATTTTTGCTGTAGGCCTATTATTTTTTTTGTAATACATTTTTTAAGTTGTACGGAGACTTTTGGGACACCCTATACTATAATGCAAAAAAAAAAAAATTCCATCTTTTCAAAGGAATGCCATACAACAAAGTCCAGAATGTGAAATGTCTCAAAAATGTAGAAAACTTTTGTCCATATTATGGTTTTTCTGCATTGCATTAGAAGGAATTTCTCGATATTAAAACCGACAAGAGTCTAGAGATTTTTCAGAGGCACCATGTAACGAGAGATAGTTACACTTTTCTGAAAAAGAAATTATTTCAAATAATTTTTCCCTCCATACCTTTCCATGACTTTTTAGCAAATATTTGTAAATTCCCTGACTTTACCTATATATTAAAAAATTTCCATGACTTTCCCTGACTACTTTGAAATTCCCTGACTTTCCAGATTTTCCATGACTTTCCAGGTCGCTGGGAACCCTGTAATAGGGAGTTTTAAAGATTTTAAACTTTGTATTCTGAGGGGAGAGGGAAGGAAGGAGAAGTGTAAGTTTCAGAGTAAAAGGGTGGAAATTCAGATCACTGATAATTTAATTATTGTCTCAATACAGCAACAAATAGAACAGAAGGATATTTTAAAATTTTCCTTTGCTGTGGGGTGGCAAAGGAGGAAGAAAATATTTTTGGGGTAAAGAGATAACTTGAATGGCAAATTATCTCTATATTTTTTTCTTTACTTGAATGCAAGAAATAGGACACAAGATTTCTTCAAATAAGAATTGTAACAATTTTAAACTTTGTATTCTGAGGGCAGAGTTGTATAATATAGAGGCATGTGCGCATGCTGTGAGCAGAAAGCTTTCTGCAAAATTCAAAACTTTGCAAAAAAAATTTTTAGATTTTTTTTTTTTTTTTTTAATACCAAAAAATTAGAAATATTCCCCCAATTTTATGTACGATTTATTTACTGTTTGCGCACAATTCAAAATTTAAAGTTGCAAAACATTGTTGTGACATTAAGACGCTTGCAAAGAAGTCAAAATATTAAGGATTGGGTTGTTTCTAAATGCATTGACAAAATAATGGATAAGAATTCAGCTCTTCCTATCATGGATTTTTAGCTTTATTATTATTTTTAACCAAAATAATTATTCTTTAATTAATATAAATTAATTTTAAATGGTAATTATTTTAAACTACTGTTTTTAATTTATATTGTCAAAATAATATAACATGTAATTTGATTAAACATTAAATTTATTTGCAGAGAGTTTTTGATGCAATATTTATGTGCGCAGAAAGTTTTTGGTTTTATACAAGTCTGATGAGGGGAAAACATGAATTTTGAGGGGATGAGGTTTGTACTATAGATATGAGTGCTTGGGGGGGGGGGGAGGGGGAGACAGCAAAGGGAGGAAGCAGACATTTTGGGGGTATAAGAATAATTTAAATTGGTACTTTTCGGTTAGCCGGGCGCCAGTGATATATATACATGAATATATATACACACACACAAATATACACATATCTACGTATACATAAATATACACACACATATATACATATATGTATGTATAAATATACATATATGTGTATATACATATGTATTTATATATGTACATATATCACTGGCGTCCGGCTAACCGAAAAGTACCTTTAAATTATTTATTACTTATTATATTGTTATTAGAAAGCAACCATAATTATTTTTCTAAAAGTTTTTCAACTTTCTATGCTGAGGGAGAGAGAGGGGAGTTTGAAATTAGATTTTTTTTTTTACTTATTGTTACTAGCAAGTAACAAATAGGACAGAAAAATTTATGATTCTCGAGATTTTAAAGTTTTTGGTCTGGGAAGGGAGGCAGACATTTTATGTGGGGGGGGGGGGGGGATTTCTTTAAGAATACAGTAGAACTCCAATTATCCGGACTCCGACTATCCGAATCGCTGATTATCCGAATCGTTTTCAGAATTTCAGAAAAAAATTTAAGACGGAAACGTATTGCGATTCGCAAAATAAGGATTCTGTCTACGCTCGCTATATTGTCCTTCCCTCCGCAAATCTAGTGTAGGCGCAGCGCGAACATTATTGGGATGATGAGTCACCGTCTCATAGTGCAGTTCGAGTATTGGCTGTCGTCCGTCACCAGGTGGCCGGCCCGTCCCACCTGGGTTTCAAATTCTAAATGACAATGAACGTATTGAAATTGTGAGTGAAGAAAGTGTCGAGGAAGAAGATGACCTTAATTTTGAAGTTGAATCACAGACGGAACCATCAGCTAGTGAAGTATTTGCTGGCCTTGAAACTGCGTTGAAGTGGATGGAGCGTCAGCCTGAGTGTGACCACATGCAACTTCTCACTGTCAAGCGGTTGCGCGACTTGGCTGCCCAAAAACGGATGAAGACTGTCAAACAGCTTACTTTGATCGAGATGTTCAGCAAGCAATATGACTTTCATTTAAAGTACGATACATACATACTGTACAGTACTTGTAAGTATGCTTAACATGTAAAAGTGTTGCCTTTTCATTTAATTAATTAAAAGGCCTTTTTCTTTAAAAATAGTTTTTTTCTTTTTTCCTATTTTTAACATACATACAGTAATTAATTAAAATAGACCCCTTTTCCGGAAAAAATCCAATTATCCGAATTTTTGATTATCCGAATGGGGTCCGGTCCCAATTGATTCGGATAATTGGAGTTCTACTGTATTTAAAAACAAAAACAAATCTACCAAAAAAGGCCAAAATATGGAAAATTCGCTCCTTTAAATTTTTTTAATGAATTTTTTATGCAAAAATAGTTTGTGATTACGTTAAGGAATGGAAAAGAAAATCAAAATTGCCTAAAAGTGGAGGGGGGGGGGGATGTTTATGGTACTTATAGGTTGTCATGACACAACAGCTGAAAAAGTAGAGGGTATAAATCAACCGTCACGAATAATCAAGTAAATGAAACGAAATCTCAGAATAATGTAGAGAAATCAGATGGCAATGTAGAATGCACTTCTTGACCAAATAATAATAATAATAATAAAACAGAAAACTGCAAGAGAATGAATTAAAATAAGTAAACCTACCCTCTGTGTTTCAAGTAATCCGTTGTCCCAGTGGCCAATGCCCTTGTTCAGCCGTTCTTTATATTTTTAGACAAGGCCAAGCATCCATTCTCGAAGAATTCTGTGAATGAGAGAAATATTTCAACTATTAATGGAGGTAAAAAAAAAATATATTTAAGATAAGCACTTTGTAAGTAATGATGCTGCTAAAAGAACAAAAGTA
The DNA here is from genome assembly GCA_963931845.1 of Maratus michaelseni. NCBI lineage: Eukaryota > Metazoa > Arthropoda > Arachnida > Araneae > Salticidae > Maratus > Maratus michaelseni. The sequence goes on along the minus strand of OZ007596.1, from coordinate 313,398,789 downwards.
TACTACATTTTAAAACTAGAAAGGCATTTTTGAAGAAAGTGGTGAAATGAATAAAATAGGAAGTATGAAAGAAAAATAAATTCCTAGAAACAGTTTGATCCAGGGTTGGGTTTTTGACGTCAAAAAGTGGTTTTTGACATGACACGTCAAAAACCCGTCGAAAAGTGTCAAAAACTTTTTGCGCATTTTTTGTGGCAATCATTAGTGATATTTTATATTAAATCAACCTAAAAACTGATTAAATAATAATTTATATGTTATATAAATAATGTTTATTTAGTTATGCTGTAATATAAGTTGTAATAAAACTATATATCATAATTCAAATTATTTCTCAATTATCATGCTAGGAAAAATAGCTAAAAATATTCTATTAAGTGCATTTTTCAAAGTACTATTTATATCTTTATTACTATTAAATGTTCAGTTTATTATAAAAAAATTTAGCAAGTTACAAAATAAAATGAAATATTGTAAAAAATCTCGTATTTTCTTCCTCTGGCCGAGAACTTTTTGAACCATCCTCGTACAGAACCAGGGCCGGATTTAGCCTTTAAACTACTCCGTGCAAAAGTAAAAAATTGCACCCCTATATAATAAGCATTAAAAAAAAAGTACATGGTCTTTTTTACATATTTCAGTGAACATCCAAAAAACAACAGGTAAACTCACACTCAGTAATTGGCACAAATACTTATAATATTTTTTCATTTAAAATACTTTACTTCATTAATAAAAGAAAAAACAGTTACAGGAATAACATTCAGACAAACTTTTTTTTAGTTCAGAGAATTCTTTAATTAATTCAGAAACATCTAAACTGTTACCGAGTTCATACTCAATTCCTAAAATAGCGAGGTCTGACAATCTTGTTTGAGATGTTGTTCGCAAATAGTTCTTGATTATTTTTAGTTTGGAAAAACTACGTTCTCCGGATGCAACAGTTATTGGAAGAGTAAGTAAAATTCTTAGAGCAATGCTCAAGTTTGGAGCAAAATTCATTTTTGTTATGAATTTCAAAACTTCCAAAGGTGGTAAATCTTTTTCCAATAGAGAACACACCACTGATATTTCATCACAAAGTTCCAGGCTGTTTATATCCGATGATTCTCCATCTGTTAAAAGGATTTCCAAATCTTTGCATTTGGCCAAAATTACAGTAGAGCAAACATCTTTTAGTTCATATATATGATATAAAAAACAGAAGTAACTGTTGTGATGTTGCAGCTGAGAAAATCTTTGTTCTAAAGAATTGATTGCGGTGTCAACAAGATGGTAAAAGAATTCAATTTTGTATTTTTCTTTTGCATCGATTATGGGTTCATCCTGATTTTCATAATCAAATTGTCTTTTTCGCCGACGAACTCGATGTCTCGGTATTGATTCAAAATTTTTATCTGCATCTATTTCGGATGCCATTTCGCCAGCATCAACAAGGATGGCATTAAAATGATTGTCCGATCTCAAATTCTTAAAAAAACGGTTGGAATTTTCCAAAAGTTTTATTGCCAATGCAATATCGAAATTTTTCCCCTGCATGAGTTTACTAATGGGATTGACATGATTTAAAACCTCATACCATATCACGACAGAACAAAGAAATTTGAATCGTTTTATTTGCGTAAGTAGCCCAGATGCTTCATCTCTTATAGAACTATCTATATCTTTGTTATCGTAAATGCTAAGCAATGCATCATATACTTGACCGATTTGATACCTTAGTGGCTTTATAGCATCAATTCGACTTTCCCACCTGGTGTCGCTGAGAGGTTTTAAGGTTAGTTCTTCAACGTGTTTCAAAAGAATTGCCCATCTGAAAGGCGATGAAGAAAAAAATACATACAATTTTTGGACAATATTAAAGAAGTTGGCTCCCTCTAATGATGATTTGGCCGTATCATTTACCACCAGATTAAGGGAGTGGCTACCACATGGTATAAAAAAAGCATGAGGGTTGATGTTTCTAATCATTGCTTGCACCCCTGCATGTTCTCCTTTCATGTTTGCCCCATTATCATATCCTTGGCCTCTCATGTTGGCCAAAGGCAATTCCAGATTTTCTAGCTCTCGAAATAAGACATCACAAAGTTGTTGGCTGGTTGATCTTTCAATTGGAAGAAAGCCCAAAAAATGTTCACGAATGTTGATGTGTTCTTGTTCAATCGACATATACCTTATAACGAAGGTCATTTGTTCTGTTTTACTCAAGTCAGGTGTGCAATCTAATATAATTGAGTAATATTTTGATTTTTTCACTTCATCTAATATGTGCCTTTTGATATTATGTGCAATTAGGTGAATGACCTCATTTTGAATGGTTTTACTCAAGTATGTGGTTATTTTATGTTGTTTGTTTAATGCCCTCCTTACATGCTCCTCCATGACAGGATCAAATTCAGCTAATAGTTGGACTAGCTTTAAAAAGATTCCATTATCATGTTCATACAAATTTTCGTTTGTACCTCTAAATGCCAAGCAGCTTTCTCCTAAAAGTTTGACGATCGAAACTACACGTTGGAAAACGGCGTTCCAATGCTGGGTTTCTGCATTCCAAAATCTTTGAGAAACAGCATCTACTGTTTGCGAAGTTTTTAAACGAAGATTTAATTCAAGCCACGACTTTTGGGCTTCAAAATGTTTTTTAGTAATTTCGTGATTTTCAAGGGTTTGTACTATATGTCGCCAGTCTCTATAGCCATTTTTTGCTAAAGATGAAGTTGTAGCCATTGCAAAAATTTTGCAGTAGAAGCAGAAAACTGAATCTTTGGCTACAGAATACACCAACCAATTTCTGTGAATTTTCTCTCCGTTGCTGAGAACTCTTGTATAATTGTTTGAAGTGAACCTACGTCCGCTGCTATCAGTAGGGAAATCAAAGTTGTACATTGGGGACGATGGACCAGCTTTCGAAAGACAAATTCTTTCTGCATCAGAAATACATTCAGGCCATAGTCCTGGATCAGAACTCAAAACCAAAACGACAGGACGATTTTCATCTATCTCTGTCTCCATCTGCAAGTGCAATGCATTTTCTAATTTTTTCACTTCATTCGCTTTGTCTTCTTGTTGCTCAACACGATCAGGCACTGCATCTACAGAACAGTCTTCAGACAACTGCTGTGTTAGAACAACGTCGTCCTCACTGACCTCTTCAACGTTGACAAAATCATCTTGAGTTTTGGCACTTGTACTTGGCCTAGCGCTAGCTTTGTCTTTGAAAAACTCTCCAAAAGTCACAGCTTGTTTTTTTAAGGATGCTTTTCTTTTTTGCCTTCGTGCCCTGAACTGGTTACCAGATAATTTCTTTTTACCGTCCGACATTCTGTAAGCAAAAAATTTCATTTATACAATTTTACGTAAATTAACAATTTTTCTGGAAAAAAAATATTTTGGAATTTTATTATCTAACAAAAACATATCTGTGAAAAAAGGGAACCAAGTTCTGTAAGGGGAGGGGGGGGGGGGAAGGCCAAGAAAAGAAGTAATATGTAAGTGGGTGCCAAGTTGAAATAAAATTCTATATTTATTATAAAACGTCAGGAGACAGCGACTTTTTTTATTTAACAGTTTTATACAAGCTGATTTTCAAATTGTGATAGATCCTACTTACTCAATCGATCACGAAAACACCGTCAACCGGCCTTGGGAATCGAGAAATACCCAAGTCAAAGAGAAATGAATAGCAACTTGACTACAGAAGATCACTACTCGTGGTGATATAAATATATGATCAAATATTTCGTAATCAAGTAATATTTTTAAAACAGACCAAATTAGCGTGTTTTTACAGCCTGCGAAGTCTGGACGGTGGGGGGGGGGGGGGAAGCTCGTAGGACGCAGCCACCTAGTTTGTGAATGCAACTGTGAGATAAACTTTTATTACGAAAAAACAATTTTTCCTGATTTAGAAAAGTTCAATCTACATCTTGAGAATGAATTAAAATTCTAAACATGTATGCTAAAATTTTTCCGTTTGACTGAAATAAGTCAATTTTTCCATAAAATGTGATAAATTTTATTAAGGCTGTTCTCAAATTTATAAAGGAGCTACTTTCTGACTTAATTTTTGTTCGGAAACGTATGAAATTGCAGATGTTCTTATTCGGAAACTCTGTAATCGAATGGCGATTTACATTTTTTTGATAAAGGCAGAAGCTCTTTCAGAAAATACCGTCAAAGATGTCGATTTGAACGAAATTTTCGGACGCTGTAGCGCGAGAAAGGGGTAAAACTTGTCATCCCGTGACAAGAATCTCTTATACCTTAGTATATTTATCAAAAAATGGAAAACGCTATTCGATTCCAAATCACTTTAATAATCCGGCCTACCAATTTTATGCTTTTACGTTTAAAAATGAGTCAGAAAAAACGTCATAAAGCTTCGCGTTGTTGAGCAGGGAATTTGAGAACAACCTTAAATAAATTAATGTGAGTATATTAAACAATTTAACTCATACGTATTGATTTTTAGTAAATTGCACAAAAGAAAAAAATATATACATGAATATGGAAAATTTAATAAAATAAGACTGTGTGTAAAGCTATCTAAATTATGAAATTCATAATAAACCAACTAACTTTAATTACTAAGATAAAAAGATGACGATAAAAAATATTTCACAATCAAACTAACATAAGAGGTATAATATTGTTTAAACTTTTTTTTTCTCTTTCTTTTTTTCAAGCCACTTAAAAACATACAGTAATAAGAATGGTTTTCTTAAAGTTAAATTTAGTCACACCCAAGGACAAGGATAAAAACTTTTCTCAATTAGATAAACTCTTTTCAGAACTTATTAAATAAAAACATTAAAGATAAAGAAAAAGTGAAGCTAACACACTTCCTAAAATATTCTTATATTATTTTACGACAAAACATACCTTTTGATTCTTTGTCTGTTTTTTCATAGATATTATGCAGGAGAACAAGACCCCAATGCAATCAATGGTCAATGTTTCTCAGAATAACAACTTTTTAGCTCTCCTAAAATATAAATAGCGCCAAATAGAACCCTTTTCGTTGCCGTCCCGTTCTAACCACGTGACACGCATCAGCCAATTACGATATGACAAGCAGAGAAACATAATTTCCTCGGAGCATTCCGATCATGAAACATGCTTAATGCTTAAAACTTTTGGCTTTGGAGGGGGAATAAATAAATAAATAAAAATAAAAAACGAACTTCTCGTTGGATTTGAATAAATTTTCTTTCATGTGAAAGACAGCTATTGAGGGTATTTTTTGGAATTTTTTTTTCTCCTCCTGTTTAGGCAATTTTGCGCCCCTCGATTTTTAATACTCCGTGCCGGGGCACGGATTGGCGGAGTGTTCGTCCGGCCCTGTACAGAACTGTACAAAAGAATTCGTATGTACAAGAGTGTGTCTTAAACAGGGCTTGACAAATATGGTCGCCAGGTTGCCACTGGCGACCAAGTTATTTAATCTAATGGGGTTTTTGTTGTTGTTTCTTTTTTGTACTAAAATTGACCTAAGCTTTCTTGAAATGAGCACAAATGCCACCCCCTTTCCCAATATTAAAAAATAAACTTTGAAACTATATTCACACAAAACATATTTTTAACTTTTGTTTGTAATTTGGCAAAAATAAGTTCATCCAATGTAAACTTTAAAATAATCAAATCAGAATTATTTGAGAAATTGACAGAGGTGAAAACTTCTTTTTCTGCTTCACTATTTTGTCGATGCAAGCATTCAACTATCTGGACATTTGAAGCATTCGGCAATCAGCATATTCCAAACATGCAGGTTAATTACCTCTTTACAGTATTTTTTTTTTTTTTTTGGGTGGGGGGAGAGATATGGTTTTGATAAGTTTCATTAGAAAACTTAGTTTATATTATCTATGTAACTAATAATTCTAAACAATGCCTGTTATTATTTTTCCTCAAATAATTCATAAAAACTTTTGTGCTTTTTAAAAATTATGACGAGGAAGGAGGGGGGTGGTAAATATTTTTTACTGGCTACCAGATTTTATCAAATTTGTAAAGCCCTGGTCTTAAATGTATTAAGTTGCAAGAGACTACATTGAAAAATAATACGAAATTATGTAAAAAAATAAGCCGAGAAATTATCAAACCACCCTCGTATATAATATATCTTCATTTTATTATGTTAGTTTCAGCTTAATAATTTAGAACAATTTGTTTGTTAAATTTAATTTTTATACATTATAAAATAGTGCATTTTAATTAATTTATTTATTGGAGCATATTATTTCAAGTTTGTAGCTGTAAGTCTAGCCTTAATCATTTGTTTGTGGAATGCGAATTTACAAACAAAGAACAGGTGTAACATTTTTTCTTTGTTTGGATTCTATTAACCTAGGGCGAAAATTAAAACAATATAAAAATTATATAAAATTTTATACATTAAAATGATGAAGTATTTAATAGTTTGATTAGTTTATATTTTTAATGTAACAATACTTTTAATTATTTTTTATTCTATATTTATAGCTTATAATTATTTCTTATTTTCTAAGCAACTTGTTAAACCAAAATCATGTTTTGAGTTTTCAGGGGTCAATAAGATTTTCTTTTTCTTGGGGCCCATTTTGTGAAAAATAAAAATTATTTTTGTGAAAATTAACATTTTGTTATGAAAGATGAAAGCTGCTCAAATTCAACCCAAACATTTAATAATAATAATTTCTTTAACTCCTTCTGCTAAAGTTTTCCTTTCTTGTGAACTTGTTTTCTTTGTAAATTTATACATTTTAAAACCTAACAAAATATGTATGTTCTTATGAATAGAATTTTGTGAAGGGACCTATTTTATGAAGAGGAATTTTGTGAAGGGTCTTGATTTATTAAATCGATTTTTGTGATCGATCCAATTTTGTCGTAGGATCGAAAAAAACAGCGAATTCTGTCAAAGGATCTCGAAAAAACGACATATTTCGTCGAAGGATCTCGAAAAAAAAAAAGGGCAAATTTTTTTTCGTCCTTGAAAATTTTTAAAAGACTGAGTTCCGTCCTGTGGACGGAAAACTTGCACCCATGTTTGTAAGTTTAAAAATATTCACAAGTTTTTACAGAAAATTTAGTTGACAGTAAAATAATACGACAGTATTGCATAAAATTATGCTTAAATTATAAAATAGGATAAATTTTTGAACAATGAAAATTTTAAAATCAGACTGAATATTTTAGAAATTACCAAAGAAATCAGTTTTCATAAACAAGCCAAGGAGTAAAAATATTTAAATATATAAATAAAAATTTTCCGAACCACAACAATTCATAAATAGGCTTCAATCCAAAAATATGACAAATCAAAGAAAAATATAAAACTACATGCTTGCATACTCTTTTATTTTTAAGAAGAAAAAAATAAATAAATAAACAATTAAACTTACCACTGCTCTGAGTGTTGTCGACTGCAGACTTCTTTCCAGCATTTAGCTCAATTTACATATGGATTTTTCCAAAATTACTTGCATGGTCTGGTCTCTAAAATAAAGAAATAACTTTGATAATGAAGCAATGTGTCAAATTAACATTTTAAAAACCAAGTCTTCAATATATAGAAATGCTTCCAATTTTTATTTATTTATTAGCACTAGGATTTAATTGTGATTTGAAATGAAAATGGCCTGAAATATCTGAAATTAAGGAAAGTAACAGAGTAAAAGACATTTTATTCTCTTTATAAAAGTAATTTTATAGAACTGAATTTGGAAGAAAATGATAAATTAATACACAATATTATTTAATAATGTGTAATGTGCCAATTCAAAAACAAGTTTTGGCTAAAAGAATCCATTTCAAATAGGGTCATTCCATGGTAACTTACGTTACATTTAGATAGAATAATTGGCTTCATTCATTTTAGCAATGTAACACTAAAAAATATTCAAAATGTAATGTTGATATGATTTGTTCATTAAACCTATACAAAGCTAAATTTGGTTAAAAATTACTTAAATGGAGTACTATTTCTTGAACGCTCAAAATTATATTTACTACGGTAACTTACGTTTCTGACAAAAAGAACGTAAGTTACCCTAATAAGTATAATGGCCAGTGTTCAAAAAACAGCACTCAAGGTAGGTCATTTTCATCCAAATTTCGCTTTGGATAGGTTTCATCAACAAATCATATCGACATTACATTTTCAATATTTTTTGGTATTATATTATGAAAATTACTAAAGAAATTTATTCTAAATGTAACGCAAGTTACCATGGAATGACCCAATATAGTTGTGTATTATAATATATAAAGCAGGATTACAAAAAAGTCAGCTTGAAATGTTTAAAAAGTGGCTTTTACTAATTTTACTTTTAACCGCCATTAGCTTTTACATTTTGAAGCATTTTACTTTTAAACCCTAATTATTTAAGTAAAAGACTTTATAACGTAACTAATATAGATATATTTATTTATTTAAAATGAAATATATATATATATATATATATATATATATATACATTAGTATTGAAATAACGATTTATGTGTAAAATAAAAATAAACTAACTATCAACACATTTACGTGTATCACCCAAAAATTCACTTAGCAATGGCAAGTAGATTTATGTCATTTTTTCCATGACGACTCCTTTAGAAAAATATCTTTATAACGCAAACTTAAAAACGTGAGGTAGTGCATTATATAGAATTTTGACAAAATCCTCAAACAAGGGCGACCCCCAATTTGGCAATTTTTTTCACGCACGCCAACCCAAAACTCGGCAACCTCCAAATTCTACCCAATCAGAACGCATGCTTCCTACGACAAGCTTCTTCACAAAGTAAACATCGATTTTTTTCGACTATTTACAAAGTTTTAGTAATATTTTCTTCGTGATTTTTTGATTTTTACAAACTTTTAGCAATATTTACCTGCGTATTTTCATATTTTTACAAACTTTTAGCAATATTTCGGTACTTACGTATTATCCGTGCCAGGAGATGGATCGCCAAAAATGGTTGCCAGGTACCAATCTTGTTTATCGTTGCCAATCATATTTTCAAACACAGTAATTTAACATTATCAAATAACATTGTTAAAAATGGTAATTAATATAAAATAAATAAAATGTAATACATGTTTATTAAATTTATAACATTGTTAAAAATAATAAATAACATTTTTTTTGTAAAATTAATAAATGGTAAATAACATAGTAAATAAGAAAGAATAATAAATAATATAAGAAAGGGTAAATAATATAGTATATTCTAGAAAGTTAATTTAGTTAATATCGTACTATGTATAGATATGACCCCTATTAAGAAAAGTAGATTATTCCCAGGCATGTACCATGTAGCAAGAAAAAAAATATATAAGGGTTACTATAATTAGTAATATTGGCTCCATGCCTGGCGCAGTTAGCTTAAAACTGGCATGGATAATACGTAAGTACCAATATTTCTTCCGGATATTTCAATTTTTACAAGCATTTAGCAATATTTTCCTCTGTTTTTTTGTATTTTTACATTTTAGCAATATTTTCCTCCGTATTTTTCTATTTTTACAAACTTTTAGCAATATTTCCTCCGGATATTTCAATTTTTACAAACATGCGGTTATTAACTTACATATGTATGCTATGCGTACAGTTTCCGAAAAAAAAAAAAACCCCTCTGGATGTATGGAACTCAACGTGCAGTGGTCTCCAGAATATACAAAACTCATACAAGCAGCGATTAGTAACTTATACATGAACGCTTCACGTACATTTTCCAAAAAAAAAAAAAAAAAAAAAACCCTCTGCACCTCAACATGCAGCGGTTCTAGAATATACGAAACTGATACTTCAATAAAATCAACAAAAATTCACTTACCTTTTGTTTGTATTTAATCCATCTTTTAATTAGCATTAATAAACATATACAAGCAAACGTAGCGGCATGTATCGAATACAAAAATAAACTGTCTTGTTGCCAAAACGTCTATAGAAAAATAGTGTTGCCACTACAATAATATATATATAACACACAGGAATTATCTTTCTATAACATACCACAAAACGTCAAATCGTTAAACTTCACAAAATACATTCCACAAACGTAATTCAAGAAATCCGACACACAATAATTCAATCAAAATTCTTACATCTTTGCATTGAGCTCAAAATACAACCCAATCTCCAGAACAAACAACAATAAACCAACCAATCAACCACAGTAGGCGTGGAAGAAACATAACAAACGAACGAGTAGCAAGAAAATCTCATTTATCGCTTCGCCAAGTGTCACCCTTGTTTGAGGATTCAACCAGAATTTTGCATTCTATAGATCACATTTCAAACATCACTAAGCATACCTTGTAAACACAACCAAATACGTCTGTGTAACATATTAAAATATAGTAAAGTATCTTTATATTGCAGTCCTTGGGGCCAACAGTTGTGCATATTATAAATTTTTACATAATATAGATCATTTTACACATTGTTAAATTTACTGGGACAAGTCCCATATCCTGTGCTAGATAATTTGTCGCGATTTTATGGGCGATAGATGTTCTTGTTTACGTTTATTCGTGACTTTCAACGGCTTCTCCGACCCTGGGGTTGCTTTAGTTCGGAAATCACGTTTGAAGACGGTGAGCTTGAAGCTTATTTGTTAATTAGTACCACGTGAGTAGTTACGCAGCTAAATTTTTAAATTCTGTTAGATCGCATTAGCGTGTGTGCTGCTGTTAAGGTAAGGTAATTGGGTAAACCTCTTGTTTTGCTGTTTACTTATTTTGTTTGTTTTTTTAAATTTCTTTTTGTATTTTATTAGGATTTTTGCATTAGCTGTTTATAATGCTTCCTTTATTAAAGAGGGATTGTTTTTTAGGGTAGATATTTAAAAAAAATGACCTTATGTTGCACGTTTTGCAGCATTGTCTATACAGATTCCGGCAAACAATACCATTACAAAATTATTCTTCAGTCAAGCAACGAAGTTACAAATCACCGTAAAGGCTAGATCATTTAACAACGGCTGCCGAAAAAATTAAAAACCATATATATTAACTGATTGTTAGTTTTTTGTGTAAATAATTTAAATTTTTTAGATATATTTATTTTTTTTTAATGAAACTTCCCTTTATTTTCTGAATTGCCATCTCATTTATTGTTATTTATTTATATTTATCCTTTTACTTTATATTATAAGTTGTAAGCGAGATTTTACTTGCATTAAAAGTTTCTGTTAAGTTTTTTTTCTTTTTTTCAATGTCCAAATTTATTTAGGAACGGGGGGCAGAGCCCCCCTGACAATAACAAATAGTTATTTCAAAAAGCACATTTGTTTAGTTTTTTACTCGTTAGTTTATTCAGAATGCTGCTAAAATTTGTGTAATTGCATCGTAACATTTTTTTCAAGATGGCGGAAAACCTTCGTTAAATCTTTATGTTATTTATAAATCCATGTTTTTACATCATTTTCTGTTTTTAAAAATGGTGCAAAATCATTGATTTATAAATAACAAATATTTAAAAATGATGTTTTTCTGCCGTCTTGGAAAAAATTTCATGTCGCCAAAACGGTAGTTTGGCGGAAAAAAAAAATCGTCAAATTCGCCAAGCAGCACAGGATACGGAACTCTTCCCAATTTACTTCCAAATCATTCCTTATAATGTTTATTTAAAAATATTTCATTGTAATAATATCCATTTTTTCATTAAAAAGCTCTGAATTAAGGTGATAACAATGAATTAATGTATCCAATTTAATCCTCTGGAGATAAGCAATTTGTTTACAGTGTGAGACTGCAGGTACTTCTTAACTGCAAAATTCATTTAGGGTTTAATCTAGAGCTAGCCAAAAAGCTAACTGAAAGCACCTTTTGCCCCCAAAGCATTTAGTGGATTAGCCAAATAGCAACAGCCAAAAAAATATATATCATTTCCATTTTGTTGTTCCTGCCTTTCGTAAACCTGCAACTGCCACGTGTAAAAAAATCTCAAACCGCCTCTGTCCCGGCAACTCACTTCAAAATTTGTCTCGTGCTCTCTGTGCAAGTCTCTTACAAATAGTATGACGTCATTTGCATTAAACAAGTATTCAGAAAATTAAAAGAGTTTGGTTATTTTTTGTTGATGAGATCCAAACTTAGGAAATGAAACCAAAACGGTTCATGAATGGAAGTTATTCAGGCTACAAGGGGTAAAGAAATGAAACCAGCTGATTGTATTCTTTTTCCATAAAAATGGCTGACATGATTAATTACAGAATTACTGAAAAATTACTGACAATGTGACTTCTTTGTATGAATTTGTAGCAACAATTATGTTGTCTACAGCAGATTGTGAAAGGGGATTGAGTCTCGTGTCGTGAATATAACAAAAACTGACTTGAGAAATAGACTGACAATCAAAAATTTAAGTAACTTAATGGTGATTAATTTGGAAGGGGAAGTTTGAAAAGAATTTCCATTTAAAAAAGCATTTGATGTGTGATGTATGGCCAAATCTCGAGAGGGTCAATTTTACAGAGTGGTGTACTGTTTGTATATTGTATAATTACAAATAATACTCATTTATATAGAAATTTTGTATAAATAAAAGTTTTTTTTGGCTAAAGCTATTTTTATTTGGCTAACAGTTATTGGCTGCAATTAGCCAAAAAGCTACAAATCTTTTTTTCCTAGATTAAACTCTATCATTGTTTACATCTGAAAAGTTGTGCGTTATAAAGATCTTCTACTGTACTGGCTAAAGTTGTACCACTACCCTAAGTGGGTATGTCGCCAAGATTAACATCAAACAATAGTGATGTTGGCAAAAATAGGATTGTGGTTTCAAGTGAAACAAAATTACAAAAACGTCAACTTTCAAGAAGAAAATATTTAACTTCATCAAATCAATTTATTTATCAAAATTAACTGCACAAACATTTATTGCTACCAGTTTAAAATATTTTTTTGAAATATCTCACAGTAAGCTGTCAAATAGCATATCATAACAAATATAGGGTAGATCTGCCCGTAATGAACACCCTTAAGGAATTTATTTAAAAATTATTTTTTAATTAATAGTTATAACTGTTATATTCCGCATTTTTTAATATATATTAATCTACCAACACTATTTAACCATGCTCATAGTCATATTTCCCAATGTGAATCGAAATTTAATTGTCAATAATGGAAATAAATCAAAACACTCTAAATTCCACTAATGGACACCCCACAAAAAGTAATAGATAACTGATATTATGATTGTATTTAAAACTAGAATTTAAAGAAAACATATTAATGAAATAAAAAAAGCTGAATTTTTATTGGTTATTTTTTTATAAACCAAAAATGTTGAAGGAGGCCCATTACTGGCACATCTACCTAGGTACTTTTCGGTTAGCTAGGCGCTAGTGAAATTATATGTGACCTAACCAGTAATTGACCACATGCCAGTAATTGACCAACAACACACTAAAATGTTAGAAACAAGAATTATTGTGTAGATATAGCACTTTTGAGTGGTGAAAAAAAAAATTAACATCCAATGAAATGGCTAGGAAAAAATAAATTTGAAACATTACTCTCATTAGATGTGGAAGTACAATGAATGAAGGTACAGCTTCTAACAGAATCAGAAGTGGATACTTGCTTATTAGCATTGGTGTTTTGTGAGTTGTTTTGTTAATCTTGTAGCATCAAGTTGAATTTAGTTCCACTGGTTCATCAAGTGAGGTATGTAGTCCATTTTTGTTTATTTTAAGTTAATTATTATGTATTTATTGTTAAAATGATAAATTAAATGGGGTTAAGGGGGTGGTCAACTACTAGTTGTGACAGTATTGTACTGTATCCAGTAAATGACCAAAGTGGTCAACTACTGACTTTTTGCCTATTTGCATCCATTCCTTTCCATACTTAAATTAAATACATATATCTTTGCTTAGAAAGCAATATTCACCTATTTTTCATCAGAAAAACGAGTTCTTTCAGTAGTTGACCAGTGTGGTTAATAACTAAATACTCTTGGTCAATTACTGACCAAGCACATTTAACTATCAACCACTTGTATAATGCCTAGTATTTTTAGATTCTTTTTTAGTAAGCTTCAAGCAGTTTTAATTTTAAATAATAATATGGGTCCAGGGTGGTAAAAGAAACCAATTAAAAAAATTATCTATGTAAAATTAAATAAGCTCAACTGAACTTTTTCTTCCAGATTTAAATTGATAGAAATTGAATGCAACTACCCATTTCAATCTAACATGGAAGAGAAAAAGAAAGTATTTTTCAAGTACTCTGAAGAGGACCTTAGATCTGCAATAATTGAAATTCGAGAAAAAGATGGTAAAATTAGAGAAACTGCCAGGAGATACAGCATTCCTCATTCAACTTTGCTGAATAAATTAAAAGGAAGAACTCCTGAAATGAGGAAAATGGGTCCTTCAACCATCCTAACTCCTGCAGAAGAACAACTTCTATGTAACTGGGTGATTGCCAATGCCAAAAAAGGATTTCCTCTCAGTAAACGCATGCTTATCGAAACAGTGCAAGAAATCATAATTGCTGATGGTCGCTCTAATCCGTTTAATGATAATAAGCCTGGTGATACCTGGTTCAAAGCTTTTCTTAAGCGTCATCCACAGATTTCCCAAAGACATGCTGAAAGCATTGATTCGGGTAGAGCTCTAGTGAATGAAGCATCAATTAGAAAATGGCACAATGATTTACAGAGTTATTTAAAATCTGAACATTTTAAATGAGCCACAAAGGATTTTCAATGCAGACGAATCGGGTTTCTTAACGAACCCACAATCTGGCTTAGTCCTGGCACCTAAAGGGATGGGCAATCTTTATTCTATAAATACAGGATCAGAAATACATGATGAGGTCATTTCTGTAGAATGTGCATCTATTTTTCAACTGAATGGAAAAATTCCCCATTATTCCAAATGTTTAATTTTAAGTAGGTATATCAGTTCAACTTAATGGTCAATTACTGATACAATGATGGTCATTTTCTAACTTTTAGTGGTCAGTTACTGACAAAATCTTACTTTACAACTAATATAGTAAATAAAATAATATTGCAGAAAAGAAGGCATAAAATGTTTATTTATTATTGATCCTTATAAGTGATTGTTATTTTTGAGAAAGTTTCAAGAAATATGTCCTGAAATTTAGCACAGTAAAATATATAAGGTAAAGAAACTTCCACTAAATGGTCAATTACTGGCTGGTTCACCCTATATTATATAGAGATACATTTGCTTTCAGCAAAATATCAGATATGCATATTATATATCTTTTAACTGTTTTTAAAGTGTTTGAAGTTAAAAAAGAAGGGGGAGGGGGAGACATCTTTAAACTGCTTTTTAAGTGTTTGAAGTTAAACAAAAAAAAAGAAAGGCGGCGAGTTCAAATTGTGGCTGCAAATAAATCCTCATTTTTATACAGAAAATGTCATCTAAACTTGAAAATTCTCGTAAAAGTACTCAAAGTGGTTATACTTTCTTTAATTTATCAAAATGTTAAAGACTTTACACGCTTTACACGATATCTCTATTAAAATTGACCATCATTTAAGCCTACATGAATAAGTAGGTCTCTCTACACACACTTCGTTTTTAATCAACACTATAAATATGTAAACGGAACAGTTATAAAGAATTGAATTACAAATGAAAAAGGTAATTCTTACCTTTACTGACTTCTGCTTAAATATAATTTATTAATTTGTCTGATCTTTTGAACTTTGAAGGGGGTGGGCTTTGAGACCTATAGCTACTAGGCTGTCGTCTCGAATGATCCATATACATTTTCTTTATTCACAGAAACACAGACATGACTTCAACAATTACATAAATCTTGACGAGACAGTACAAGGAAATTTACAACACCAAGAGTTACATCCGGGAGCTCCACAAAGTGTGTGCAATGGAGCTGGCGGGAGTCGAACACCGCCGGCCTTGCTTCCTACGCTATGAAGCGATTAGCGGAGTGGTGCCTTAACCACTCGGCCACGGAGGCCCCTATTTGTCTGATTCCACGTTTCTTGAGCAAAGCGAAATAAAAAACAAAAACTTGATTAGTGAGTAGGTTGGTTGGTTGGTACGTTAGCGCAGCGTGGAGAGGAAGGAAGCCAAGGAGAATGTCAATTTGCGCGTGTGCTGGACATCCACCGGCTATTTTCAAGACGCATAATTTCCTTCTCCACCGCTGATCGATGATTGGGATTTTTACGCTTTCTGATTATTTGTAAACGCAAACGTTTCAATTCCGGTATTTTAGAGGATTATGAAGATATAAGAAGATATAATATAATAAATTAATATGTATATATTATTAGATTATATAGAAATATTAGATTATATAGAGATTAGACTATATAGAAATTAATTATATTATATTATAATAATTGTTATGATACAGTTATAAATTAATTAGGTTATATAGAAATTAATAGATATTATATAAGAAACCAAGTTCAACCGGAAATGACTTAAGAAGCATTCGGTTTAACAACTAATCAGAAAGCATGATAATCGCAATCGTCTACCCGCGGTGGACAGGGAAATTATGCGTTCAAGGCCATCTTGATATAAGACGGCCTTATTGTGATAGCCCCGCTATGTTACGGTACAGCGCCTAGTTACGGACAATATAATCAGACGGTCCGTTGTCAACTATCTGCCGGATATTCACTGGATAGTTTTATAGGATATGACAACCAGGGCCAAAACTAGGGGGGAGGGGGCGCCAAATGAACATTTCGTTTGTCATTTAATACAAATATGACATATATGTGAAAATTGGATAAAAATGTCTCGTAACCCGAAAATTAAAAAAAAAAAGAAACAAATGCATTAGAATTGATAAACAGATAAAGAAAAAATATTCGCCCAAAATACTAGATAGCAAATGAATAAGAAGAAAGAACTGTTCTCTTAGGCTATTTTTATCCTATTCCAAATACCATGTCCAAAGAAGATGTCCATATGTCTTCTATCTGTAGGGAAATCACTTACCGTGTAGTAAGAATCACTAATATTTTTCAAGGTCAGTCTCATGTCTCTGTATCATTGTTCAGTGTCACGCGAAAATCCATTTTTGCCCCGGGCGAAAAAAAAGGCTAGTTTCGGCACTGTGCCAACTAGAGGATTTGCAGGATCATCGTAGATCGTCCGACGGACGATTGTGATTGTCTGGGGTCGTTGCAATTTGTTATTTATTTTTTCTTCCTTTTTTTTCTCTTTCACCATATTCCACTTGTTCAATCGACTAAGCGCTGAACTGGGCGTTCCCTATTTCGAAATAAAATTCCCGTAGGATGCCACTGATCGAATGACTGTGCATTTTGAGCACTTTTCGCGATATCGTATTTCGCAGAAAGCAAGGAAAGAGTGTTGAAAATTTCATTGAACTATAGCCATTATTGTTATACGTCTACATAAATATTGAGGTTCGGCTTAAAGTAGATATACGCGCTATTTTTTTTATTAAGATTTAAGAGAAATGCAAAAAATCATTTATTCAAAGTATCATCCTTCGATAACTACACTTATTTGCCATCTCTCTGGCAATGCATGAATATCGCGACGATAAAAAGACACGTCTTTGGGCCTAAATCATTCATCCAACCCATTTTGTACTTCTTTGAAATGGGCCAAGTGTAGCCCAGCCAAGCTATGCGCCATCGACCGGAACAAGTGATAATCGGAAGGGGCCAGGTCTGGTGAATACGGCGGGTGCAGTAGCAGATCCCATTTCAGTGTTTTGATGGTGTCCTGGACGATGGAAGTGAGATGGCCCGGAACGTTGTCGGGCTGCAATATATCTCGTTCGTGCCTCGACCCATTCAGGCCGTTTTTCGAGCAGTGCATGGTTCTAATTATTCAGTTGTTGTCGGTAGCAATTCTCATTAACAGTTTTGCCCGGTATCAGCAGCAGCAAAAATCACAAAACCTAAATTTCATCATTAAGTGTTTCCATTCGCAAAATGACGTCAGCGTTACGCACGGACGCATTTGTCCTTTATACTATAGATATAAGAGCATTCTTAATCTACCGCACCACCCTCAACACATTCTCGGACTCATTTTGGAGCACATTTGTGAAATAACACACTTTCTAAGACTCCTCGGGTGTACCAAACTGGTACGTGCCACCCATCCACTACTGGCCCCGACCTGGACTGAAATCTGATCGGCGTGATCCTCGAAGCCGAGCTTGTCTGGAGAGTTCATAGGAACAACCAGGGCCCAGCGACTAGTCAGGAGCCCCCCTTCATGAATTACTGTAGCCCAATTCGAGATCGAGAACAACTCACACGAGTGATTTCTTGTCTCTCTAGTCGGGCAGGACAACACATCTTAAAAACTAGGTTAGTAAAAGACTAAAAAAATAGGAAGAGGGTTCCGACCCCCGCCACGCTGTCGGGTGACTAGGCCGTCAGAGCCATAGGGCCGGGAGAGCGTTAGTTTGAAAGCGAAAAGTAGGATCGAAACAAGTAGTGCAATAGTTTCGTCCCGGTGGTCCGGCCAGACCTGTGTAACCGGCCGCGCCTGCTAGCTCACTCTCACTAGACGTGAACACCAGCTTTCCAAAGTCTTAACCAGAGGGCTCCCGACATCTGGCTCCAACACTCAACAACAGTTGTCTCCGGCTCCTCCCGCCAGGGGACCTGGGGACGGACAAGAGAAGTACTCATCTTGTCTATCCCCCAGAGTGCCGTACGCTGAGAGAGGATGAACTTCAGGCCGCTCGAATCACTTCCGGTTCGAGATCCCCAGGCTGCACTTAGGATTGTCCGGACATATACCGACGACAGCCGGCAGACCAGTCCTCCCGGAAGTGGGCTTACGTCGGTTACCGCTCCCTCGGAGGCCCCGCTTTGTCCTAAAACGGAATATTTCTTCTGGTTTATTTTGAATTTTATCTTAGCAAGTTTCATTTCATTTTGCTAAACTTTCGTAATTAAACTTGATATTTTCTACAAATTTCGGAGAAATTGGGAGAAAAATGGGGCTGAAGTCCCATCAGCCCACCCCCTAAATACGCCACTGACTTATATAGTTGTACATTTTTATCACTGAATAGTGCACACTTCCTAATATACACACATGTGTATGAATATCTGTGTGAATGATTTGAAATTTAATATTATATATAGAAACACTGCACAATTTTGTGGAGTCATTTCTAATTTTATGAAAATTGAATCGAGATATTCATAAAAGTTTTCTTCATTCTATTAAATAACTATCCTACGTCATTAATTCAATGATAGCCCATGACAGGTCATGATTCTAGGTTGCCACGGTGATGACCTCCTATTATTTCCCTATTACTGAATTAACAAACCAAATTTTTATGCTAAAACTTATTAATTATATCCTATAATCTACCGATAGTTTTTTTTTTTTTTTGGATAGATGTTTCCGGAGAAATAGATATTCAATGGAAAAAGAGTCTAAATAGGGATTTCAAGTTTTGAAATATTAAAACCTAGACTTATGTTTCCCATTGTAATTTTCAGTCCATGTCAACAAGAGATAAAATGTTGCCAACTTCAAATGTACTTATTTTATTAGGAAACAAATTCCATCATAATAACAAACGATATACATATATACAGTGGAGGACAAAAAAACTGCATCACCTAGAAAAACTAGTCGTTGGGGGCCACCGTAATACTGACCCATCATGGATAGCCATAATGTAAAATATAAAAATAAAAATATGTAAACTACTTATAAAGTGCATTGCCATTCAAATAAAATCGTGGCTTGATGACGTCACAAACTTTAAAGGCTCGATGACAGAATTGCTTGAAAGAAACATCCTTATAACTCCAAACATGATAGTCATATTAACTAGCGGTTTATTGCATCTGATGAAGCGTCAAATTTCCAATTAAAATATATCTTTGAAGTGAAATTGGATGAAATACAGGGTCATGAAAAATCGAAGAGTGTGGAAAATAGGATTCCAAATATTTATTGAAACTGTGAACATCTATTTACATTTGTGAAAAACTTAGACATAATTTTGTGAATTTGAATTGATCATTAACATTATATTGAAGTTCTTGTTTATATATTTGTATGAAAAATACACAGTCAGATTTTACTTTTAAATGATTAACTTTGCGAAAGATTCAATTTGGAGAGGGAAAAATTTCGTGTAAAGGCAAAGAATTTTGTGAAGGGATATGTTTTGGGATGAAAAGTCATACCAAAATAATACCATCATGATAAGAAACACCATTACACCATTACACCATCATAATAACAAACGATATATATACATACATATGTAAGTTACGATTTCTTTTTTTTCATATAAAAATGCCTTTTTTTAAAGACTATTGCGCAACACATTCATTAAACAAATTCGTAATTATTACTTACCGATCATACATAGTACAGGGTAAGGTTCTGTAATCGTTTAAAAAAAAAATTGCCGTCTGTCTGTGAACGCTCTATCTCCCGACCAAATTTAGATAGAGACTTGAAATTGGGTATGTACTTCGTATGTAATAATGGGAAGAAGCTTATTGAATTTCAGTCACCTCGATTAGCCGGAACTATTCTTTTTCGGCCTCTTGAAATATTCGTTCTGATACAAGGTATATAAAAAAAATTCCAAATTGTTTATTTTAAGGACTGACTATAAAAGATACTAAAAAAACCTAAATTTTGCATAAAGAATGAAGTCATGAGTTGCTGAGATATTTGTCATCCTATTTACCACACACTTCGATTTTTCTTGACCCTGTATTTCGTCCAAATTTCAATTCAAAGATATATTTTAATTGGAAATGAGACGCTTCATCTGACTGCTTCTGACGCTTCATCAATAAACTGTTAGTTAATATGACTATCATGTTTGGAGTTATAAGGATGTTTCTTTTACGCAATTCAGTAATAGAGAATTTAAAGTTTAGGACGTCATCAAGCCACGATTTTATTCGAGCAATGCATTTTATAAGTAGTATATTTTCATATTTTATACTAGCAAGATACGCCCGCTACGCTGGTCAATTTCTCTTAACGAACTTTTAACCAAACAAAATATTGACATTTCATAATTCACTCTCATATTTTAACAGAATAATAAGGCTACTATAATTTGTGACTCGTGCCAATATACACGTCAGGACACGTCACCCTTATCATTATCTTTTTACGCATGAAGGTTTCGCTATGGTACTCCATTGTGGAATTTGGTAATTTTTGAAATTCAACATTTTTTTGAAAAACGGCGTAATCCTTAGATTTGAAATTTATATCAAGAAAAATACAATTTTTTATCTTTCAAACGCAGTTTGTCTAACAATTTTCTGACAAATACTTTTCAAGCTATTATTTGTTTCAGTAACTTCAAATGTTTCATTTTCCGAGATTAATCTGTTGCAACAATTAGCGAAAAACCCAGTCGTCAGCAACGCTTGGCTTTTTATTAAAGAGGCTGTTGGAGAAGGGATTGTCACCATCACTTTTGAAATCTGTTCTGTAGTTCCAGAGATTCCATAGAAATTGTAATTTAGAATGATTTTAGAACGCTTTTTGCTTATTTCACACTTTTAAATTTCGATTTTTTTAAAATTATTCTTATAGAGCATTTACATCTTATAAGTAGCTACAATGCCAAATTTCTAATTTCTAGCTCCTTCAGTATACAAAAAATCGCAATTTTAGAACATTTTTCGCTCCTGCCCCCCCCCCCCCCGGGGGGTTAGTGGCACCGACATAAAATATAGCCTAATATGTTGGAGTAGGGATTATGTCACCATCAATTTGCCACCATTACTTTTGAAATCGGTTCTGTAGTCCCAGAGATTCCATAGAAATTGTAATTTAGAATGTTTTTAGAACGCTTTTCGCTTATTTCACCCTTTTAAATTTCGAATTTTTTTTTAATTTGTTCTTAGAGAGCATTTACATCTTATAAGTCGCTACAATGCCAAATTTAAAAGTTATAGCTCCTTCAGTATACAAAAAATCACAATTTTAGAACGTTTTTCACTCTTGCACCCCTCTGGTTTTAGTGGCACCAACATAAAATATAGCCTATGTTGGAGTAGGGATTGTCACCATCAATTTGCCACCATTACTTTTGAAATCGGTTCTGTAGTTCCAGAGATTCCATAGAAATTGTAATTTAGAATGTTTTTAGAACGCTTTTCGCTTATTTCACCCTTTTAAATTTCGAATTTTTTTTAATTTGTTCTTAGAGAGCATTTACATCTTATAAGTAACTACAATGCCAAATTTCAAAATTCTAGCTCCCTCAATATATAAAAAAAATTGCAACTTTAGAACGTTTTTCGCTCCTGCAAATCCCCCCCCCCCCACCTGGGATTAGTGCCACCGACATAAAATATAGCCTATGTTGGAGCAGGGGTTGTCACCATTAATTTGCCATCATCACTTTTGAAATCGGTTCGGTAGTTCCAGAGATTACCCCCTACAGACAAACAAACAAACAAACAAAAAAACAATCTTTACTCCTTTATAATATTAGTATAGATTTGAAGCTGCAGTTTCACCGTCAGTTGTCCTATTTTCTCATTTTCTACCTCATTCTATTCCTTTTGTCGTCTTAAAATGGAACTGTTGTCATAAATATTTTTACATTTCTCTTTTTATTATACTTTTCCGTCTTTTCAGTTTTTAAAAATATTTGAAGATGCAGTTTCACCGCCAGTTGTCCTATTTTCTCATTTGCTACCTCATTCTATTCCTTTTGTTGTACTTAAATGGAACTGTTGTCATAAATATTTTACAATTGCTCTTTTCATTATACTTTTCCGTCTTTTAGTTTTTAAAATATTTGCTTTTGTGCTGCCCTGTATATAAAATACAGAATTTATACACACCAAGTAATAGCCAAAAAGTGAGTTAAATTTAAAATCGCGCTTAGCAACTTAAAACGCACTTCCAAGAATGATTGTTAACAGACAGTAGAGAATTCTTTTGTGTGTCCCTGTAAATGAAGGATGACTGCTATACACACACTATTCCGTAGTAAGCCTCTTGTAATGCACCTTAGTGATGTATATAAATTTCAATGCGTTTAAAATAGTGAAACATTATTTAAATAAACCGCAAACGATTTTTCTCCATAGACGTAATGTAACGGAATTCTTTTGACTGTCCCTGTAAAGTAAGTCTAAGTGCTATGCACACCCTGTTCCATATTAAGCTTCTTGTAATGCACCTTAGTGATATATATCAATTACAATGTATTTGAAATTGTGTAACATCATTAAAATAACCGCAAATGATTTTTCCCCATAGACCGTAATGTAACGGAATTCTTTTGAGTGTCCCTGTAAAAAAACTTTAAGTGCTACACACTTCCGTTGAAATAGGGAACATGCTATAGATAACGACTCTAACATATAAAAATTGCAGGGCAATCCGAGCCTATTTACGGGAGTTAGAGCACGGACAGACAAACCGAAGTCATAAAAACTTTTCAACTAGGTTGGAAAGTGTTAAAAAATAGAAAACTGGCCAAAGCTCGTGATTCAAAGTACTTGCAGCCCACGCATTTAAATCATGGACAATAGCATTAGAGTGTGATTTCATTTGATGAAGTGAAGTGTTCAAACTGAAATCCTACATATATATATATATATATATATATATATATATATATATATATATATATATATATATATCTACTATATATATAAAACACAAACGGAAATTTCGTTCCGTTCCTTTATAACTCGAGATCCGCTGAATGGATTTTGATGGAACTTGCACTGTTCGAGAGATAATTTTTCAGGGAAGGTTTTAGTATATAACACAACGTTCTACGTATATTAGTTATAGAATTATGATGTATAATTCTGTTATTTTGGCCGAAAAGGTTACCACTGCTAATTTTTTGGCGATCATTACTGTTGCAGAAAGAAATGAAAAGGCTATACATGTCGAAAAATAAAAGGAAAACTGTTACTAATTTTATTAAAAAAAAAAAAAAAGAAAGACAAGAGGGGGAAATTCTGCTATAAGGCCGAATATAGATTGCCACACACGGCTTTTATTTAAAAAATAAACTAGCTGTAACTCAGAATAAAAACGCAATGAAAACAAACAATTTTAAAATATCTAAATAACAAATAAAAATTTCCCTGTTAAAGTGTTGAGTTGTTCAATAACCATTCAATTTAGAAAAATATTTTTCTACCACTGAGCAATTTTTTTTAATGAAATTTAATTCATGTTGCTATGGCAGCAGACGATAAAACGATATCTTTGGAATAAGGGAATAAATAGAAGAAAAAATTTTGTTGATGTTTGTGATAAAATGTTTTTCTTTATTTTTTAAAAATGTATATACATAATTCACTTTTATATTTTAACAGAATAATAAGTTTACAATAATTCGTTACTCATGCTATGGCCAGTATACAGGATACACGTCGAGCCACAATGCCTTTATCATTATCTTTTTACGCGTAAAAGTTTCGCTACGGTTACTCCATTGTGAAGTTTTGTAATTTTTGAAATCTAATATTTGAAAAACGACATAATCATTAGATTTGAAATTTATATCAAGAAAAATACAATTTTTTACCATTCTAACGCAGTTTGTAAAACAATTTTTGTGACAAATACTTTTCGAGCTATTAATTTTTTAAGTAACTTCAAATGTTTCATTTTCCGAGATTAATCTGTGGCAACGATGGATTGCTGTGACTTTTCATAAACATGAAAAATGATAGAGATTGGTTTTTCGCCTGTGAGACGTGGCGGAGGTAGGTTGCAGCTGTGTGTCCTGTCTCCGTGCGGTCCCTCTCGCCGAAATTTTGGTACTTGGAGTTTGCTTTTTTGGATTACAAGCAGGTTGTAGCTTTTATTTCCTTTCTTACATTGGTTTGTGTACTTTGGAGTTTGTTACTGCTTTTCACGTGCTCGGTGTATTTCCGCTGTTGCCTTCGTTCTTGTTATTATAAAGTGGTTGAAGTGGTATTTTCTTTGGTCATTATATTTTGTGCGGCTGGAGGTATACTTTTACCCAGCCATGCAGTCTGATTTTAGTGTCACAGAAGCCAGTTCTAACGACCCTGTTTACTTTATACAGGATTGTATCAGCCCTGCTCAGCAGGTTGTGTATGCGTTTGCTAATGGTGTTACCCGGGTTTGTATATTTTTGGAACCACTTGAAGGACAAATCCCTAGAAATAAACCTTTTTTACTAAAAAATGACATAGACAGCAAAATTCGTTCAAATGCACCTCTCCAGCTGAGATTCACCAGGACTGGAAAGTTGCTGGTTGAAACTTCCGACGTCACTTGCGCTCAAGCAGCTGCGGAAATTACTTCCATTTTGCAAGTTCCGGTTAAATCGTACATTCAACAAGACTCTATTACTTCGCGTTTCGTTATACATAATATTGACAAGTCCATACGTTTGGAAGACCTTGGAAGGGAAATCCAAGCAGAGAATAATGTAAAAGTTAAAGAATTGCGCCGTTTCACAAAGAAAGACAACACAGCTCTCTACCCCACTGAAACAGTTCTTGTTACAATTTTTGGTACCACTATCCCTCGTGAATTAAAGATGTTTTATATGTTGGAAAAAATACGCCCATTTTATGACAGACCTCGTCAGTGCTTAATTTGCTGGAAATACGATCATGCTACGGGAAAATGCAAAAATGCGTCTATATGCAGAAAATGCGGCGAAAATCATGAAGCCACAACGTGTAGTAGTAATATAATTCGGTGTGTCAACTGTCAAGAGGATCACCCAGCGTCAGACTCTAAATGTCCTGCTCGCCAAGCTGAAATGGAATTCCTAAAATATAAAACAAATAACCATTTGCCCATCACTGAAGCCAGAAGACTGTATAAAAGGGCAAATACGCCAAAAACCTTTGCTGAAGCAGCTAAACCCGCCGTCGACCCCGTAACCAACTCGTTATATGTCACTAAAGTGGAACTTGAACAAACCATGGATCTCCTCTTTAAACGCATGCAAGAGCACATGGAACTGTTAATGAAGCAACAAGCTGAACATTTTTCAAGAGTACTCGAAGCCCTAACAAGCTCCTTCCTTATGGCCGGCACTAGTGCAATTCAGAGCAAGAAACCATCCACCGAACAGCCTACACCCCCTCAGGAAGATGCCAACAGGAGCAAGAAACCAAAGTTGATAAATGTAGTGCCTCCCCCTCTGGATCCACACCGTCAGGATACTAGAAATGTTAATGGAAAGACTTTAGCCCCTATCTTAACCTCTGCGAATGGTGCTCTCAACGAGAGAATGGAGGAAACTTAGCACCCTCCAACTTCTCGGGTTTTTTTTTTTTTTTTTTGTGTCATCTCCGCCGCTTTTTTTGGGGGTTTATTGGACTTTTATTTTACTAGAACTTTTTCTTGTCATGAACCAGTCAACATCTCGTTTTTCTGTGATCCAGTGGAATACTAGGAGTATTAAGAATAAAACCCACTGGTTGAATTGTCGGCCTTTTTCGAAGGCAGACGTCTTCGTTTTTCAAGAATCTTTCCTTAAGGCAGGGGATCCCTTCTCTTGCCCGGGGAAGGTAATGTATCGTCTGGACCGGGTTCGTAGAGGTGGTGGCCTGGTTACGGCAGTGAATAGTAAACTCCCTTCTGCCCAACTCAGTTTAGATTCCCTGTGTTCCCGGGATGTCGAAGTCCTTGGTGTTCGTATTTGGGTCAACAAAGGTTGGTTGACTGTGGTTAACGTGTACGCTCCCGAGGGAAGAGTTAGCGAAGCATGGCTTCAAGACCTACAGAACGCCCTACGTGACCCTTTCCTTATTCTTGGGGACTTCAACCAAAAGCATCAGGCTTGGGGCGGCTTGTCAAACACGCCAGGCGCTGAAGAGATTTTTAACTGGTTGATCAATAATAATGTATGTATGCTAAACATTAACCAATTCACCCATTTTGCCTATTCTGGTGCACGCTCCCTTATTGACCTTTCTTTTTCCAGTCCGGACCTTTTTCGCATCACAGATACCTCTGTTCACCCTGACCCTTTCGATTCCGACCATTGCCCTATCATCCATCAAATCACCTATCCCACCAACAGCTATCTCCGCAGTTCTACAAACTGGGAGGCCGTAGAGGCTTGTTTCAACCGTGATTTGGAAGCCCATGCTATTCCTGCTTTAGAGCAGTTTCAAGGGCTTTTTCGTGAAGCGGTCAATCGTCATTCCTTTAAATATACGGTGCAACAGAAAGATAACCCCCCTTGGTGGGATTCGCGCTGTGCATGGCTCCTCGGTCAAAAGAGGAAATATCTACGGCTGGCTAAAACGAATTTGTCCAAAGAATATTGGAAATTATTTAAAGTCCACTCCGCTAAGCTCAAGCGCTACATGAAACAACATGCTCGTGACTATTGGAGCGGTGTCTGTGAAACAGCGGCCAAAAGTACTCTCTATCAAATTATCAAGGCTATAGGGAAAAGACGCACTTCGGAATCAAATCTTCTCCTGACGGACGCAGACGGAGAAATCCTTGATCGCACGGACCAAGCAAACGCCTTTGCAAACCTCTTCAGCAATACCTGTTGTTTCGAAGGCATCCCATATGATCTAAGCAGTAATGATGTTTTCTGGGACGCTCCACTTACTATTGAAGAGCTTAATCTCGCAATTCTACGCACCAGAAACACTACCCCTGGGGAAGACGGTATCCCAGCACGTGTATACAAGGCCCTCACGGACGATAACAGGGCGAAACTTCTCAGCCTCTTCAATGACAGTTTCATGACGGGGGAAATCCCGGAGTCCTGGACTTCAGCGCTTATTTTACCCATCTGGAAACCAGGGAGACCTAAAGATGCCCTAACCAGCTACCGCCCCATTGCCCTCACCTCGGTGGGGTGCAAAATAATGGAACGCATCCTTCTCCAACGGCTTCTGGACTGGATTGTACCAAGGCACCTTTTTAACGAACGGCATTTTGGTTTCTTACCGAACAGTGACAGTACTAAAGCCTTAAAGCTTTTCTATACAGATGTGCATCGCGCCAGACTAAATAAGGAATACATTGTAGCACTAAAGCTTGACATAAATGCTGCATACGACTCGATCTGGAGAGAGGGTTTAATTCAAAAAATGACTCACTTAGGAATTACTGGCAGGACGGCTTTGTGGATCTCCAAGTGGATCGGTCTCAGGAAGATCAAAGTTCGGTGGAGGGGTGCTACTTCCTGTATGAGACAATCAAACGTTGGCGTGCCTCAGGGCAGTGTTCTCTCCCCCATTCTGTTTATGATTTTTCTCTGGGACCTGTTTGAGGTTGCTGATTCTGGTGTTCGTATCATCGTCTACGCCGATGATATTCTTCTATACGCCTCCCACCCGTGCCTGGAAACTGCTATCACAAAGTTGCAAGACATCCTCAACAGAACTAACATTTGGTGCAAACATTGGCGGTTGGAGCTCAGACCTGACAAATGTGCTGCTATCAATTTTTCTCGGCGCAAGGCCACACCCTCTCGAAACCTCATTCTTGCTGGTTCAGATATCGAGTGGCAAACTACTGTTAAAGTCTTGGGAGTGATTTTCTCTGACAACTTTCTGTTTAATCATCACATCGCTGACATCCGTCGTAAATGCATGAAACGCCTAAATCTGCTGAAAGCTATCTCTAGTCCTCAATGGGGGGTGAAAACGGTCAACCTTATCCCTTTAGTTAACTCCCTCATCCGCGGAGTTATCGACTATGCTTGCCCGGTGTACGGTGCTGCTGCTCTATCGTCTCTCCGACATTTGGATGTAATTTACAACTCCGCTCTGCGATTTGCTACTGGCCTACCGAGATGGACCCCCATCCTCAAGCTGTATCGTGAATCCGGCCAAGTTCCTCTTCGGTTCCGTCGCCAATATCTCACTTATTCATTCTACCTACGCTGCACAAGTGCTGTAAATTTCGGTCGCTCTCTCCCGGATGTCTTACCCGCAGACTTCTCCTGGCCTACAAGCCATGGTACAGTGTCGCCGCACATGTTGATCACTTCCTACTGGCCGCAAGGGAACATCGGGGATTACTGTGAAATTTTAACCGACAAGCTCCCGTTTCAAAATACAAACCTCCCACCTGCTGCTATAAACCAATGTTTCAACCTTTATGTAAGCGATCTCGGGAACCCCTGTTGCTTAATCGCGACGGATGCCTCAAAAAATGATTATAAAACCTCCATTGCTGCTGTCAATGTCACCGAAAATATATCCAGGGCTTATCTTGTACATCATCTAAATTCTGTCTTTACTGCTGAAACTTTGGCCATTAACCTAGCCGTCCAATGCTTTCTCACCCGGAAATCCGACTACCTCATTTTTACAGATAGTAAGTCTGCGCTCGAAGCTTTAAAACATATTACTTACAAATCCCCTACAGTTATTCTTCATCTTTTCCAGACACTGTGCAGAGTTCGGGGTACCGTGAATAAACTGATGCTTGTGTGGGTCCCAGGCCACATGGGAATTGCTCCAAATGAAAGAGCAGACGTTTTAGCCAAAAATGGCCCGTACGCGATCAACATGTATAGTGGGATTGCCCCGGATGATCTCAAAAAGCACCTTAAGCATCAGCTTATTGAAAATTATCAATTGTGGTGGAATAATAGCAAATATGCAGTTGACTCTCCATATCTGGGACCACAGTTATACGAGTGGACGAACAACAGGAGGGAAGATATTTTCACGTCTCGTTTCCGGACCCTCACTGCTGTCACTGACCATCGTTTACATAAATTCCAATTAAAAAATTCTCCTACCTGCTCCCTCTGTTCTGCGGACGACGGAACAGAATTTCACTACATTTTCCAATGTCGCGCATTTGACGCGGAAAGGTCTCTACTTTTGGAATATATGTCGCCGTTGCACTTGACCCTGGATGGCTGGTCGGATCTTTGGTCCTTTTTGAACAAAAATCGTCGTGGTTTTCGGCTATTTCTGAACCTCTTCCTCGGGAGCGGTCGTTTTTAACTCCTCGTCGTCTGTATCGTTTTTGTCATGGCGGTTGTTGACATGTTGTTTTTAGTTGTTGCTGATCTTGTTGAGTTGTACGGATCCTTCAGTCCAGTGGGACTTTTTGGTATTCAGGTTGTTTTTTGTCATCACTCAGGTTTTGACTTGTTTTGGTGGGCAGTTTGTACTGTGTAGTGTTGGTTTTGTTTTGTCTGTCTTGTCCTTAGTGTCTTTTGCATGCTCTCTGCACCACAGATATATCAGTGCTTGCACTGGGTTTGTGGAGTGTTTTTTTCCATCCCCCTGTGATCAGTTGAGGTCATGCCGGCGCACAGCTGCAGCACATACCTCAAAGCAATCAAAATCAAAATCAAATGATAGAGATTGAAAGAATAAGCCACCCTGTGTGTGGCTAAAAAAAGAAAGAGAAAGAAAAAAAGTTTTGATGAGAGAATATTATAAAACGAAAATATTTAATTTAAACATGATTGGGAATGTTCGTAATGCTTAAAAAATTACTCAAGGGGCAAGATTTCTATATTGAAACAATATTTGGCGATATATCTTTTGTTTTTGGCGATTTTGATTTTACTTTTGACCCACAAACAATTTGATTTTAAGCCAAAAGGTGTCTTTTTTTGTTGCTGAAAGAATTGAAATGGCTATACATCTGGAAAAATAAAAGAAAAAACTGTTACTAATTTTATGTAAAAAAAATAAAGAAAAGAAAAGAAAAAGTAAAACAGTTTTGATGAGAGATGTTAAGCCAAAAGGTGTTTTTTTTAAGTGTACGATTTCATTTTTGCAGTTTTTTTTTTTTTTTTTTTGTACTTTTCAGTTAGCCGGGCGCCAGTGATATATATATAAATGTATACATGAAGACACATATATCTACACAAATACATGTATATACATACATATATCTACACTAATACATACACTTATATGTATGAATATATACATATATATATATATATGTATATATATATATACATATATATGTACATATATCACTGGTGCACGGGTAACCGAAAAGTACCTTTTTTTTTATTCAAATGCAAACTATATTAATGGCAATATACTTCTATTTACTTCTACATATATGAAATTTCGTTCCAGCTATGCTTATAACTGGAGTTCTGCTGAATGGATTTTCGTAGAACTCAAACTGTAAGATAATTCTTCAGGGAAGGTTTTATTGTATAACATATCGTTCTACGTGGCTTAGTTATAGAATTATTCTGGGAAGTTCTATAATCATAGATCAATCCGATTATGAAATATTAGCCTTTTTAAAAGATTTTGCCGAATGGCTTTCGATGGAACCTACACTGTTAGATAATTTTCTAGGGAAAGTTTTGTTATATAACATATCATTCTACGTTGCTTAGTTCTAGAATTATAGGAGGAAATTTGAAAATTGGGTGACCATTTTTTTTTATCAAATATTAGCCTTTTCAATATTTGATTCCGATTATGAAAGATTAGGCTTCTGAAAAAGTTCTGGGCGGATTTTGATGAGAATTGTATTGTTAGTTACATGCTGTTTCAGGAATGGTTTTAATGTACTACATATTGTTCTACGTTGCTTAGTCAAACAGTTATGTGGGAAGGTTATATAGTCAGGTGAACCGGATTCCGAAAGATTAGCCTTTTTGAAAGTTTTTACTGGGCGTATTTTTTGCGACTTGCATTGTTAAGTAGATAATTTGTAAGGATGGTTTTAGTATATTTTATATCGTTCTGTTAGTTTTAGAATTATATGGAAAGTTCTATAATCAGATGCACCCGATTATCAAATATTAGCCTTTATAAAAACTTCTACTGAATGGATTTTGTTAATTAGTTTGCTAACTAACAATAGTTCGACAACTTTTAGTGATGGTTTTTAGTATATTGCATATAGTTTTATCATTCTTTAGCAAACCTTAACTGTAAATGACCAAATAAAAGAGTTGGTCCTTAACAGCTATAATTTTGACTGCACATTAGAAAATATAATAGCGCAATCACGTCATTTTTCAGTAATGTGGAAGGATATTCCAGGTAAATATACAGAGTGCTTTCAAATACAAGGTCAAATTAAACAATATATTTCGTTTGATTCAAGGTTCATTTGTAGAAACCGACCAGCGCAGCGGGCGTAGCTTGCTAGTACTGTAATAAATGCTCGAAATTAATATATTTCAGATTTGTATTATATCATCTACAATGTAATGAGCGTTTTCAGCGTATAAAGAAATTAATAAATTTATGAGAAAAAAATGTAATCTACTATATATATATAAAACACAAACGAAAATTTCGTTCCGTTCCTTTATAACTCGAGTTCCACTGAATGGATTTTGATGGAACTTACGTTGTTCGATAGATAATTTTTCAGGGAAGGTTTTAGTATATAACATATTGTTCTACGTACATTAGTTACAGAATTATGATAGAAAGTTCTGTTGTTTTGGCCAAAAAGGTTACCATTGCTAATTTTTTGGCGACCATTATTGTTGCAGAAAGAAATGAAAGTCTATACATCTCGAAAAATAAAAGAAAAACTGTTGCTAATTTTATTAAAAAAAGAAAGAAAAAAGAAAGAGAAATAAAAGATAAAAAAAGAAAAAAGAGTTTTGGTGAAAGATAATATTATAAAACGAAAATATTTAATTTAAACATGATTGGGAATTTTCGTAATGCTTAAAAAATTATTTAAGGGGCAAGATTGCTATTGAAACACAATATTTGGCGATGTATCTTTTATTTTTGGCGATTTTGATTTAACTTTTGACCCCAAACAATTTGATTTTAAGCCAAAAGGTGTTTTTTTTGTTGTTGTTGCTGTTGTCGCAGAAAGAATTGAAATGGCTATACAACTGGAAAAATAAAAGAAAAAACTGTTACTAATTTTATTTAAAAAAAGAAAGAAAAGAAAAACAGTTTTAATGAGAAATTTTAAGCCAAAAGGCGTTTTCTCACGTGTACGACAGCATTTTTGCAGTTTTTTTTTGTACTTTTCGGTTAGCCGGGCGCCAGTGATAGATATATACATGTATATATACACACACATATATATATACACATAATATATACACACACATATATCTACACAAATACATATATATACACTTATATGTATGAATATATACATATCTATATGTATGTCGTGTTTCCAAGTTCAAATCCGGGAAAAAGGCAGTCGTGCTCGTGATAAATAGGGTTAGCGATGTGATTGGTTTCCCTTTTAGCTCGCATCAGGCGGTAGTGTGGTATCATCAACAAGAAATGTCAGTCCATATTTTTGTCGAAGAACCTTTTATTTCCAGTTTTAAGACATCTCTTCAGGGAAAATGCTCATTAGCCAACGCTAAACGAAAAAAAATACAACGTTCCATTATTTTCTAGAATCCGTCCCGATTCTTTTAGCAAACACCAGCGTCGAAAAAATCCTCTCCGAATCAGGATGATCGTGTTTTTAAACTAGCTTGCGTAATAATACAGAATACGTCACGTGACCCACTTCTATCGAATCAAAAGGTCTCTTTTGGAACTTTATCAATATTTCCGGTGGATTTATTTTGTTGTAAAATGCAAAAACTTTCTACGCCCTTCCCGAATATTCCATAATCTCGTACCAGATGCCTGTCATATCAACAAACGAGCTTATCTGTTTTTGAGGCTGTAGCTAAACTTCGAATTTAATACGTAATAAAAATAATAAGAAGAAAAGAAAATGAATCTTTATAAAAGGAAAAAAAAAAAAGAATTAAAGTTTTTCGGAAATATTTTAATAGACATTTGATATTTAATAATAGGATAACTTTATGAAATAAGGTTTTTTGAGCGGAATATTTTAAGAGATCCGATATTTTAGCATTTAAATAAAGAAGTTATAGCAATTTGACCACACGGGAATAATACTAATGAATTTTAATAATGAATTAAAATAAAGATGTTCTATTTAAAGAATAAATTAAAAAAGCTATCGCCATTTTTAGAATAACTACATTCGAATAAATATTATTAAGTGGATTAGGAATAATTGGCTTTACATATGGATAGTAAAAGGCTATTTTAAGAATGAGAATTATTTTAATAAGCTGGGTTATATACCGAATATTATTGAATGGACAAATTTTATAGAATAATTGCGGAAAAAATTTAAATTTTGTAATATTATCCCCCCTCCCTAAAGATTTTGGATGAAGTTAATAGTTAAGTAACTATAAATTCAGACAATATAAATTTAATACTTTAGAAATTTGAATTTTGACTAGTATAAATTTAGAGACTGCCAGCAAGGAGATGGGGAATTTCTGAAGAACTGGAAGACAAAAACAAAAACAAAAATAAAATAATAGTAATCAATTAAAATTAATAGATAAATAAAAATAAAGCTACGAGCATTTCCCCTGTAAAATAATACAAGAAATGGTTACAATCTCACTTACCATTTGTAAGTGCACAAGAAAAATACAATAACAATAAATAATAAATATTAATAAACAAGAAAAACAGGATAATAATAGTAACAGAATTTTGCTTTTACCAAGTTCACAAGCTTTAGAATAAGTAGTCACTAGCAAATTGTTAAAACAAAGTTTTTAAAAAAAAATTCGACTTAATTCAAATTTGAGTTCATTAGATCCAACTGTTTTATTTCAGTCTCTTTCTTGGATCGTGATAAGTCCTCATTTTGTTTTTTTTTAAAAATGGTTACTGCAGTCCCTTTCTTAAAAATACAGTTTTTATGTAAAGGCTGAAAATAAAGACATTACTCCATCAAAATTTTAAAACTGTAGTCATTCTTACCAATACTTTATAATGACCTTATAATGCTAGCACTTGTCACAACATCTTCTCTTAAGTATCACATTAATTTTCTCACATAATAAACAAGTCAAATTATCTCTTGGTCGTTTATTGTACTTGGAATATGTTATCTTTGTTATATTCCTGTGGGATTTGTTATATTTCTGTTGGGATCCCACCATCTTTAACTAATATTTGTCAAACATTTTTTCACTAATAAATAATATAACTCTTCAATAATATAAATAAATGCTATAATAAAATTCAATTCATAAACATAACAATAATAACTTTCAATATAACTAATACTTCTCAACATATGTAGTAATTCATAATATAATTCAATAGTAGAAATAATAATATAATAACATCAGTATAATTTAAGAAAATATCACAGTTTGTTTATTTATTGTTAGGAAAAATATTGGTTGAGGATAAAATAATTACATAGCAAATAAATAAATTTCTTATTTTTTTAATTATATAAGAAAGTATTTTTGCCAGTCGAAAGTATACAAAAAAAAATATATAATAATTTCAAAATCCAAATAAATTTAAATCTAAATATTTAGAAATTGAACTCTCAACCATTAGTTCCTTACAATAATTTTTTCCTCTGATACCCTTTTACAAAATTATACTGTTAAGTTATAAGTATTCATATCCTAAATGCAGAGAGTTGTTTTTTTGGCAAACTTAGAATAAATAAAGACAATAAATAACAAATAAAAGATGTTAATTTTAGCTGAGAAATGGAATACAAAGGCAATTAGTTTAGATACTTAATTTTCTATTGTCACACCAAAACAATCACTGTAAAATCACATCATCACTATCCAATCATTTATATAATTATAGAAATACTTATAAACGGTTACTATTTGATTATCTATTGAAGTAAATAACATAATATTAAATTTTTGAAACAATTGGTTTAAGAAAAAGTAAATAAAGTAAAAATAGTTTATTTTGATATAGAATTAAAACATTTAATTTCATTTTTCAACATCAATTTGACAATTCCTAAAATCAAAATACACATCTTATGCCTGCATAAGGTGTCTACTCAACCTCAAAAACTCTCAAAAACAAGTAATATTCTCGTTGCGCACCAAGAACATACCTGATAATGTTGAAAATTATTGTAATAAGAGATATTTAAATAATTAGAATTTACTCTATTGTTTTTACTTTAGTTTGATTTTGTGATGGTGATTGTGATGTCTGTGTTGGTTTTGATTGTTGTTTGGGTTGCTCATGAAATAGTCTGAAATTATTTGGTGAAAAATATGGTCGTAATTTAGACACATGTACAATAACTGAATTTAATTTAGTCTCATAATTAAATTTGTCTATTTCATAGGTCACATCAGAAAGTTTATTTATTATTTTGTATGGCCCAGAGAAAGTAGGTTCTAATTTTCGAGTGTTAGGATATTTAAATTCTTCACAAATTACATAATCTTGTATTTCTAGTGGAGATTCAACAAATTTTCTATCATAGAATCTTTTACTTTTAAGGTGGAATTCACAAGTTCGCGCTTTTGCAATTTTGAGTGCTTTATTAACAGGAGGGTAATAATTTTGTTTTAAAGGAGATTCATAAGGTAATTGACCATAAAATAAATAGGCAGGTGGGAATTTGGTTATGGAATGTGGTGTGTTATTGTATTCTTGGATGACTTGGTCTAATAATCTAGTCCAAGGTATTTTAGAAGAAATGGAATTAACTTTACATTTAAGTCTAGTAACTATAGTTTGGTTCACTCGTTCTACCTTCCCATTGGTTTGGGGGTGATGTGATGATGTAAAACGTTGTTGAACATGATATTTTCTGAGGAATTTTTTGAATCTTGGAGACCTAAAAGATTTATGTCTATCGCTAAGTATTGTTTTAGGTGCTTGAATATTGAAAATTTGTTTTAAACAGTTAGTATATGTTTCGGTAGTAACACTTTTGGATGGAAAAGCCCAAACAAATCTAGTTGCATGATCTATTATTATGTGTAAGAATTTTTTTGTTGAATTGTAATAATTAAATCCACCCACAGTATCAATAGAAAGACATTCAAAAGGTTGATCTGTGGCTGGCATAGCTTGTAACAAGCCAAATCTTTTTTGTTTTGGTTTTTTATTTCTCTGGCATGTATCACAATGTTTAACAAATTGTGTAATATCTATTGTCATGTTGGGCCAATAATAGTTTGGAGATATTAAGTTAAGCATTTTTTGTATTCCTAAGTGTCCAAAATTATCATGAGCAATATGTAATAATTTTCTCCTGAGTGACATTGGTACTACTATTTTTTTGAATCCTTTTCTCTGAATAATTATAATCCCATTCTCTTTTTTGTATTTTCTGTCACAAACATTATCTTTATCTTGCATCGCTATAATTTCTTTTTTGTCCAATAATAAACTTACATGTTGATTAAGATAAGCAACAGGATTTCGTGACAACATGTCCGCTTCGACATTTGTAGAACCTTTTTGATACTTGATCTCATAATCGAACATGCTAAGTTTTAAAGACCATCGAAAAAGTCTACCTCTTAGATTTTTAACATTCTTTAACCATACCAGAGATGCATGGTCGGTATGGATTGTGAATTTAGTACCATGAAAATAGTGATAAAACTTATCAAGAGTATCTATGATAGCAAGGCATTCCAATTCAGTTATAAAGTAATTTTGTTCATAACTCTTCAAAATTCTAGAATGGTAAGCAATAGGATGCAAAAAATTATCTTTCCCTGGTTGTTTTAGAACTGCACCTACTGCTACCTGAGAGGCATCTACAAACATGTGGAGGGGTAATTTTGGGTCATAAATTTTTAAAATTGGTTTTGCAATTAGAGTATTTTTTAATTTCTCAAAAGAGTTTTGACATTCTGAGTTCCATTCCCATATTGTGTTTTTCCTAAGTAATTTATTGAGGGGGTATCTAATTTCAGCATATTTATCTATGAATTTGTGATAAACATTAATGGAACCTAAAAATCGTTGTAGTTCTTTAACATTAGAGGGAGGTTTCAATTTTTTAATTGTCTCAATATTGGTATTAGCTGGAGTTAAAGTCCCATTGGTGATCTCATAGCCTAAGAAATTAATTTTATTTTGATTTAGTTTACATTTAGAAAGTTTAAGTTTAAGGTTTTCTAGTTTACAGATTTCAAAGATTTTTGCTAAGTCATTTAAATGTTCTTGTAGAGAGGAGGAGAAAATTATGATATCGTCGAAATAATGGCAAGCAAAATCGATTTTATACTTATTGAGGATTCTTCTAATGGTTCTATTAAATATCGGGGGGGCCTGTCTTTATACCAAAGGGGAGCACCAGCCATTCGAAGAGGCCAAAATTGGTGGCAAAAGCTAATTTTTCTGTATCGGCTGGAATATTGTATTCTGCCCCCGTCACCTTGGCTATGAAAAGAGAGGAAGGTAAAAAGACCCGACTATGTATAGATTATAGGAAATTAAATGCAATAGTTAAAAACGATGCAGAACCTTTACCTCTTATCGATGAAATTTTAGATAAATTGAGTAGTGCCCAGTATTTTTCCACTTTGGACTTAGCCTCTGGCTACTGGCACATAAATTTATTTCCCCAATTAAATCTGAATTATAATCATTAATATCGCGAAAATTTTGAGGAGTCATTGAACTTCTGTAATCAGGCTGCACGTTACAATCCTTGTAATTAGCTGCAAAAAAGTCCTGAGTATTCACAAAATTTTCATTAGTATGGAAAAACTGGCACAGTATGTGCCAGTAGCCAGAGGCTAAGTCCAAAGTGGAAAAATACTGGGCACTACTCAATTTATCTAAAATTTCATCGATAAGAGGTAAAGGTTCTGCATCGTTTTTAACTATTGCATTTAATTTCCTATAATCTATACATAGTCGGGTCTTTTTACCTTCCTCTCTTTTCATAGCCAAGGTGACGGGGGCAGAATAAGGACTATTGCTTTCTTTTATGAGACCAGCCGCTAACAAAGATTGAATTTGATTTTTTATTTCTTTTTCTTCTAAGGGGGAAGTTCTGTAGGGCCTCAAAGATATAGGTAGGTCAGATTTTAGTAAAACGCGTTGTGGTTCAATATTTATCTTACCCACATCATATTTATGTTTTGCAAAAATATCCCTATAATTTTGAACTATTTCCCTTAAATCGCCATTTTCAATTAAATTTATTTCCCCAATTAAATCTGAATTATAATCATTAATATCGCGAAAATTTTGAGGAGTCATTGAACTTCTGTAATCAGGCTGCACGTTACAATCCTTGTAATTAGCTGCAAAAAAGTCCTGAGTATTCACAAAATTTTCATTAGTATATGGTGATACTTTGTCATCATTATATCCATTTAAACTCTCATTACTATCACTATTTGTTAATAACTCATCTTTACATGAAATAGTATCTTCATTATAAGTTGTTATCAAGTTACCATCATTAAATAAATTCAACTTGTCACAATCAGAAGTTATCAAGTTATCCTTACCTTGTTGTAGTTTTTTTACAGTTACAGTATTAAAATGAAGTGATCTCTCATCATGTATGGATATACTCCTATTTATAATCTTCCTTCCCTGTTTTACTGTACAATTCTTACAATTTATATTTAAATTAAATTTTGAACATTCTTTTAACCCCAAGATGCAGTAATCTAAATCTGTATCACATACTAAAAAGTTAACATATTTTTGGATTTTACCCACTTTAAGAAGAATACTACACTTTTGATTAATTTGTAAAAATCCCTTTGCCTGACCAATAGTAACTGGAGGAACAATTTAAATTTTAGCATTCAATTTTTTAACAAACTTTAATGGTAAAATTGCGATAGTTGAACCGGTATCGACGACACATGGTAAATTATAATTATTCGTATATCCATACACAATTAATTGTCAAATATTAGGAGTACCAATTGGAAGAGTATCAGAGGGTGTTGAGTTGTTATTAAAAATACACTCTTTTTCCCAGTGAAAAGCATTCATTACACCCTTGTTTACACAAATTCTACATGGCCTAGATGGGTACTGGTTCTGAAAATAATTGTTTTGTACTCTGTTTTGAAAATTTCTAGGTCTTTGAAAATTATAGTTTGGTCGAGGAACCCAGTTTCGAGGAGAATTAAATTGATTATTGGGCCGATTTGACTGAATCCAATGCCTAGGAGTATTAATTTGTTGAAAATTTGGTCTATTAGGCTGCACACTATATCGAGGAATGTCAAAATTAGTTGTATTAGGTTTACTTGGTAATGATGGACTTGTAACAGCAGGGGTGGAAACTTCCACAAATTGCTTAACAATTCTATACCATTCTGTTGTACTCTCAGGAGGGTTAACAATTAGATAATTTTGATATTCTGGTTTTAAACCATCGGTTAATCCTTGTAGTAATATAGTTTCACATAAATGCAATTTCCTACCAATTTCAATTTTCTTTCTAAAATAAGTTTCTAAGTTATTTAAACTATCCAATTTCAAAGCAGAAAATTCAGAAAATTTCGGGATATTTACCCTAATAAAATTCTCAGTTAAGATATCAGCTATCTGTTCGTATTTAGTGCAATTAAGGCAATCATTAATGTAAATCTTAAGAGCTTCTCCCTTTAAATTTTGAGAAATATTTTTAAACTTCCAATCATCATCCTTCTTTTCTTTTTCACAAGCATCATCAAAGTATTTTAACCACGCCTGTATCTCAACTCCTAAATCTGGATCAAATGCTATAAATTTTGGTTCTGCCATAATATTTAATCTAACAAAAGAGTTAACTCGATCTTCTTTTAAATATCCGGATCTTAAAAAGATTAAATTTTAAACTTATAACACTATATACCATATAAATAACGAAATAGATAAAATAGTAAATAAATATGTAATTTACGATCTCAGTAACATTTTAAAAATAATAGATTTTTTTTTTTTTTTTTTTTTTTTTTTTTTTTTTTTTTTTTTTTTAAGAATATCTGTTCTTAAAACATGAAAATATAAATTATACCGCTGTCTATAATATTACAATGACGTATCACACGAAATCATCAAATAAATTAATTAACCTTAACAACACTTAAATATTTGCAACAGAAATAAATTTTAAAAACAAAAATTTAATCAGTATAACATAGTATATAAAACCTTTAAATTTCAAGCAGACTATTAAATAAAGAAAACATTTTAAATATAACATAAACTAATAAATATCAACATATAAAGATACAAATAAATAAAAATACCAACTTACAGTTACTCTTGAGCATATTTCACAGGATCACACATCTAAAAATCGTGACACATCTAAGAGTTTCACACATCTAAAAATCGTTAATTTCTTGATAACACAAAAGTTCTGCTTTTTCGCAATCCTTTAAAACCAACACCATGAAGACGCTTATGAAGATGAATAGTATATTCTCTAGCAACAACTTCACTTAGGCCAACTTTTCCTCTTCTTTTCTCTTTTAGGCTTGACCATTTTTAATTTATTATAAAAGTACAAAATAACAAAACACCAGACGTAAACGTGCTGTAATGGCGTAGACGTCCTCGTAACATATTCTTCTAATCGGCAAATTTCACGTTTAACTACACAAATTTTCTGTTGATCACCAGCATCCTGTTCGACTTATTATATTAATGTCGTGTTTCCAAGTTCAAATCCGGGAAAAAGGCAGTCGTGCTCGTGATAAATAGGGTTAGCGATGTGATTGGTTTCCCTTTTAGCTCGCATCAGGCGGTAGTGTGGTATCATCAACAAGAAATGTCAGTCCATATTTTTGTCGAAGAACCTTTTATTTCCAGTTTTAAGACATCTCTTCAGGGAAAATGCTCATTAGCCAACGCTAAACGAAAAAAAATACAACGTTCCATTATTTTCTAGAATCCGTCCCGATTCTTTTAGCAAACACCAGCGTCGAAAAAATCCTCTCCGAATCAGGATGATCGTGTTTTTAAACTAGCTTGCGTAATAATACAGAATACGTCACGTGACCCACTTCTATCGAATCAAAAGGTCTCTTTTGGAACTTTATCAATATTTCCGGTGGATTTATTTTGTTGTAAAATGCAAAAACTTTCTACGCCCTTCCCGAATATTCCATAATCTCGTACCAGATGCCTGTCATATCAACAAACGAGCTTATCTGTTTTTGAGGCTGTAGCTAAACTTCGAATTTAATACGTAATAAAAATAATAAGAAGAAAAGAAAATGAATCTTTATAAAAGGAAAAAAAAAAAAAAGAAAGAATTAAAGTTTTTCGGAAATATTTTAATAGACATTTGATATTTAATAATAGGATAACTTTATGAAATAAGGTTTTTTGAGCGGAATATTTTAAGAGATACGATATTTTAGCATTTAAATAAAGAAGTTATAGCAATTTGACCACACGGGAATAATACTAATGAATTTTAATAATGAATTAAAATAAAGATGTTCTATTTAAAGAATAAATTAAAAAAGCTATCGCCATTTTTAGAATAACTACATTCGAATAAATATTATTAAGTGGATTAGGAATAATTGGCTTTACATATGGATAGTAAAAGGCTATTTTAAGAATGAGAATTATTTTAATAAGCTGGGTTATATACCGAATATTATTGAATGGACAAATTTTATAGAATAATTGCGGAAAAAATTTAAATTTTGTAATATGTATATACATATATATATATATATATGTACATATATCACTGGCGCCCGGTTAACCGAAAAGTACCTTTTTTTATTCAAATGCAAACTATATTAATGGCAATATACTTCTATTTATTTCTACATTATGAAATTTCATTCCGGCTGCTTATAACTCGAGTTCTGCTGATTGGATTTTCGTAGAACTTAAACTGTTAGATAGATAATTTTTCAGGAAAGGTTTTATTGTATAACATATCGTTTTACGTAGCTTTTAGTTATAGAATTATTATGGGAAGTTCTATAATCAGATCAATCCGATTATGAAAGATTAGCCTTTTTAAAAGATTTTGCCGAATGGATTTCGATGGAACCTACACTGTTAGATAATTTTCTAATGAAAGTTTTATTATATAACATATCATTTTACGTTGCTTCGTTCTAGAATTGCAGTGGGAAATTCAAAAATCGGGTGACCATTTTTTTAACCAAATATTAGCCTTTTCAATATTTGATTCCGATTATGAAAGATTAGCCTTCTGAAAAAGTTCTACTAGACGGATTTTGATGAGAATTGTATTGTTAGTTAGTTAGATGCTATTTCAGGAATGGAGTGTACTACATATTGTTTTACGTTGCTTAGTCAAACAGTTATGTGGGAAGGTTATATAGTCAGGTGAACCCGATTCCGAAAGATTAGCCTTTTTGAAAGTTTTTACTGGGCGTATTTTTTGCGACTTGCATTGTTAAGTAGATAATTTGTAAGGATGGTTTTAGTATATTTCATATCGTTCTGTTAGTTTTAGAATTATGTGGAAAAGTTCTATAATCAGATGAACCCGATTATCAAAGATTAGTCTTTATAAAAACTTCTACTGAATGGACTTTGTTAGTGAATTTGTTTGCATTGTTAGTTCGATAATTTTTAGTGATGGTTTTATTATATTGCATATAGTTTTATCATTCTTTAGCAAACCCTAACTGTAAATGATCAAATAAAAGAGTTGGTCCTTAACAGCTAAAATTTTGACTGCACATTAAAAAATATAATAGCGCAATGACGTCATTTTTAGCACTTTCCAACCTAGTTGAAAAGTGCTTATGACTTCGGTTTGTCTGGCCGTCTGGCCGGATGGCCGTCTGTCCGTGCTCTAACTCCAGTAAATATGTTCGGATTGCTCTGCAATTTTTATATGTTATTGTCGTTATGTGCCCTATTTCAACGGAAGTGTGTAGCACTTGTAGTTTTTTTACAGGGACACTCAAAAGAATTCCGTTACATTGCGGTCTATGGGGAAAAATTATTTGCGGTTTATTTAAATAATGTTTCACTATTTTAAACGCATTGAAATTTATATATATCACTAAGGTGCATTAGAAGAAGCTTAATATGGAATAGGGTGTGCATACCACTTATAGTTACTATACAGGGACAGTCAAAAGAATTCCGTTACATGACGTCTATGGAGAAAAATCGTCTGCGGTTTATTTAAATAATGTTTCACTATTTTAAACGCATTGAAATTTATATATATTACTAAGGTACATTACAAGAGGCTTACTACAGAATAGTGTGGGTACAGCAGTCATCGTTCATTTATAGGGACACACAAAAGAATTCTCTACTGTCTGTTATAACAATAATTCCTGGAAGTGCGTTTTAAGTTGCTAAATGCGATTTTAAATTGAACTCACTTTTTGTCTATTACTGGGTGTGTATAAATTCTGTATTTCATATACAGGGCAGCACAAAAGTTCGAGAACACATTTCCGTTTATTGACAGAAACTCCAGAAGGAGAATTTCAAACTGTGCTACGCGCTTCCTAACTAAACTAAAATTTATCATCCTATATAGTATATATACAAATCTATAGATCACATACAGGGTTGAATAAAAGTACTCGGATACTTTTCCGAATATTGTATCTGTTCGAAATTCCTGAAATTATGTTTTTAAATAGGTTATGCGTTTTCCAAATTGTTTACTTAGATGTTATCTTTTAGCTTATTAAACGGTATGTTTTGTAAAATTATTTTGGAAGCGTTGGAAAGTGCTACATAATCTATGCTTGGCGCATGATTTTTCGTTCTTGTTCAGTAATGTGGAAGGATATTCCAGGTAAATATACAGATTGCTTTCAAATACAAGGTCAAGTAAAACAATATTTCGTTTGATTCAAGGTTCATTTGTAGAAACCGACCAGCGCAGCGGGCGTAGCTCGCTAGTATATATATATAAATCAAAATTTGAACGGAGGGTGGTTTGGGAGTCATGATCG
This sequence comes from Maratus michaelseni, assembly GCA_963931845.1. Taxonomy (NCBI): domain Eukaryota; kingdom Metazoa; phylum Arthropoda; class Arachnida; order Araneae; family Salticidae; genus Maratus; species Maratus michaelseni. The sequence continues at coordinate 313,354,169 of OZ007596.1, read as the reverse complement.
GTGACAAGGAGGGGTTCAGGGAGACGGAGCCCCCCTAAAGTAATGTACTCTTATTCTGAAAAAGTACAGTAATAAGTAGTTTATCCTATCATTGCATAACATTGTGTTAAATGTGATGCTTCTAAAATTTCCGGAACTTTCGATAAATCTGATTTTATTATAAATGTATAAATAACTTTGAAAATTTGAATTTTAGGATGTCCAATATGTATGCAGTTCTTATTAATCTAGTCGTTGGGGACCACCGTAATACTTACCCATCATGGATATGCCTAATATAAAATAGGAAAATAAAACATGTGTAAACTAATTATAAAATGCATTGCCATTCGAATCAAATCGTCGCTGGATGACGTCCTACACTTTAAAGGCTCGATTACTCAATTGCTTAAAAGAAACATCCTTATAACTCCAAAATGGATAAACCCTTTAAATAACAGTTTACTGCGTCGGATGAAGCCTCTCATTTCCAATAAAAATAGATCTTTGAACTGAAATTTGGATGAAATACAGGGTCATGAAAAAATCGAAGCGTGTGGGAAATAGGATGACAAATATCTCGGCATCTCATGATCCGATCGACTTCATGCTTTATGCAAAATGTATGTTTTTACTTACCCATACGTAGTATAGGGTAAGTATTGTAATCGTTTTGAAAATCTAAAAAATTTTTTTAACGGATTTACACGTTTCAGACACTGGAGATTCCGAAAAACATATTTTTAGAAAAAAAAAATTTGCCGTCCGTCTGTGTGTCTGTAAACGCTGTATCTCCCGAAAAAATTGAGATAGAGACTTACAATTTGGTATGTCCTTAGTATGTCATAATGGGAAGAAGCCTATTTCATTTCAATAACCTCGATTAACCGGAACTATTTTTTTCGGACTCTCGAAATATTCGTTCTGATAAAAGGTACATAAAAATTTTCGAAATTGTTTATTTTAAGATATGAATATAAAAGACAATAAAAAAACATAAATTTTGCATAAAGCATGAAGTCGATCGGATCATGAGTTGCCGAGATATGGGTCATCCTATTTTCCACACTCTTCGATTTTTCATGACCCTGTATTTCATCCAAATTTCACTTTAAAGATATATTTTAATTGGAAATTTGTCGCTTAATCCGATGCAATAAGCCGCTAGTTAATAGGATTATTATTTTTGGAGTTATAAGGAGGTTTCTTTCAAGCCATTCAGTCATCGAGCCTTTAAAGTTTGTGACGTCATCAAGCCACGATTTTATTTGAATTGCAATGCACTTTATAAGTAGTTTACACATTTTTATTTTAATATTTTACATTATGCCTATCCATGATGGGTAAGTATGACGGTGGCCCCCAACGACTAGTTTTATTGTCTTTTATTGTCACTCCTTAAAATAAACAATTTCGAAAATTTTCATATACCTTTTATCAGAACGACTCTTTCGAGAATCCGAAAAAAATAGTTCCGGTTAATCGAGGTTATTGAAATGAAATAGGCTTCTTCCCATTATTACATACTCAGTACATACCCAATTGCAAGTCTCTATCTCAATGTGTTCGGGAGATAGAGCGTTTACAGACACACAGACACATAGAAGGACTGCAAAATTTATTTTTCTGAAAATATGTTTTTTTTTTTCGGAAATCTCCAGTGTCAATCTGTTATTATTATTTTTTTTTTTTCGATTTTTAAAACGTTTACAAGATTTACCCTATACTATACGCATGATGGGTAAGTAAAAATGATTGAGATTAATGAACAATGATTTGTAAGGGCTGACGTTGAGGCCTCTGATCTGTAGATTTACTAGTTTTATGTTGAAATCCATTATTCAAATAGGAGATATAATTTCATTTAAAAAAGAAATTTGAAAAATGTTTGCATTCCCATAGGAAAGCATTATGACCTACAAAGAAATGTTCGAAATTTTTCGAACAAATGAACCAAATGTAACTAAAAACCCCTGACGGCTCGGCCTACAGGCACAGGTAGATTTCGAAGACGCAGACCCCGCCTGTTTGTTGGGAATTGTGAAAGAAATGACCTTTTTGCCATGATGCCTCAGATGGGACCGCGCACTTCGAAATCTAACTGGTTTGCAGGCGGAGCCGGCAGGAATTTTTTTAAATTATTTTTTTTGCTATAAGGCTATACTGATTTTTTTTTCTTTTTTTTTTTTTGTGCTATTAATATTTTTTTTTTTTTACTATTTTTTCCTATAAAAAACCGTGTCAATATAAAAGTTGTAGATAATATTAAGAGGATTTATTATAAATTTAAGCGGATTGGATATCTTGGGAATGGACAAAGTTATGATTTTTTTTCTTTTTAAACCCCTACCCCCCCCCCCCCCCCCCCCCGCCCCTTGGGACCATTTTTAATGATACCAAAAATCTGGCCTACATAAATTCTCGGCCCTTTTCCTAGAAGTAATAATAACTTTAAACGGATCCGATACGTATCATAATTAAGAAGTTATGGAGTTTTTTCTGATTTCACAAAAAGCTACCCCATCCCCACCCACGCCCCCCTGGTTCGATTTTGCCCATGAACGAACTGGACCGAGATTGTACGTCCCTTGATTTTAAGTATCCCTTTGGAAGAGATTTTTGCAGAATTATTGGAGTTATCGTGCACATAAAAAAGTGACATAGATAGATAGATAAAGTTTTGAATTGGGGGTGGTTTTGGGTTCAGGGAGTCATAATCGGCGTAGATCTGCAAAAAATTTTCAAAAATTCCAAGTTAGGGGAGAATGTAATAGGTTGTAGTATTTCTTACAAAATCTACCTAAAAACTATACAGCTCATTCCAACATACCTACCAAAAACCAACCCAATCGTATCATTTTTGCGGCAGATATCGCGGAACAGACAGACAGACAAACAGACAGACGGACACGAAAAACTTTTCGCGTCTCCGCAGCTAGCCTCCGCTGACGTTTTGGCAATTATCATAGAGCCGCGAAATTTTGCGTATAATTAATTTTCTTGTATACTTTTTTTCTGAACCGAAATTTAGCCTGATTTTTGTCATAGCGTATTGAAAAATTAAATTTAAATTTTCCCGGTAAATTTAGTGAAAGCCATTAATTATTCTCCTAAATTTGAATAAACCTTTAAATTTTGGTTCAGTATAAAATATAAATAATATGAATGAACAAGTGGGTAAGTGTGATCAAAGATCGCTCAAAGGGTTTTGTGTTTAATATTCCTTTCAAAAAACTTTATCCTTTCTTTAATAAATTCAAATAAATTGTCATTTAGCAACAGTCATTTTTTTATAAAGTAAAAATTTGCCAGTCTATTTTTTCGTTTTTTCGCATATCTAAACCGGCCCGATACCGGGCGAAGCCCGTTATCATATTCTGTCATAATAATATCTGTCACGAGGACTAAACGTGATATTTCAAAAATAATTTCAAAATTAAACATGTTGTACACCTTCAAAATGTTAAAATAGGCTAATATTTCCATAATCGGGATTTTATCCTGATTCAATACGTTCCTCAAACTCATCTATTTACTATTCTCTATGACTCATATGGATACTCGCTTTGTGTTGTTCTCAAACATTTGAAAAATTCGTTAAACTTCCGATAGGACGCCAGATTTTCTTTTTAATTCTCTAATGACGTGATATTAATCTGCTTTCTGTACATACACATATTCATACTCCTTGTATTATTGAGAAATGTTTGAAAATTTCCATTTTATTACCAATAGTGTTAATCTTTTTCTTTCAATGGGTGAAACTTTGTATTTCATTTTCCACGTGGAAATCTTTCAATAGATAATTAATTACTGTAGAAAGAATTTCATTGTGGATTTTTAACTTTTGGCACCTGCTTTAACGAAAAATGTTTAAATTTAACAGGAAAAGGCTGTTAGAATTTTTTTTTTTAAATCTCTATTTATTAAAATGATAGGATTTTTTCAATTTTTAATGTTTTGAGCTTCATAGCTGTGGTATTCAGCTATATATACGCAAAGTTTCAACTCTGTAAGTTACATAGTTTCTGAGAATGGCTCTGTGACGGACAGACAACGGAGCGGGAGTAATAGGGTTTCGTGAGATGAATGAAACCCCTAAAAATTAAATGTTTAACTATCTGCAGTTGAATTTTTAAAATATTGAGAGAAAAATGCATATTTTTTTTATTCATAATTTTTAAAAGACATCTTTATCATTTAATTGGCGAAACGTCAGTTGCCTCACTGTGGAGAGGCGAAAAGTTTTTGGTTTCCATCTGTTTGTCTGTCTGTCGATAACTGCCGCAAAAATCGTCCTATTAGTTTGATTTTCGGTGGGTATGTTGCTGAGGTACCCGGAATGAACTGTAGTTTTTAGTTCATTGGGTTCATTCGTTCGAAAAACAGAGAACATTTCTTTTTAGTTCATCATGCTTTCCTATGGGACTGCAGACGATTTTCCAATTTCATTTTTAACTGAAATGAAAATCGCCTAATTTGAATAATGGATTTAAACGTAAAATTATGGATGTTAAATTTTCGATAGGGAGGTTTTAAATAGATCCAATAGCTTTGAAAATTGGCCGATACATTTATTAGAATTTAGAAATGAATTCTTTAAATTACTGGTAAAATTTTTGCATCTGTTCGGGAAATATAACACATTTTACTCTCATATTTTTTACACTTTTTAAAATGTATTTCTTTTTACTGTGCACTTTAATTTATGAGTTGCTTAGCAGCCCTATTTCAAAGAATATCCAAATAATGAAATTCAAGTAACTCGCACTATTTTGTTGCAATATTTATGTATTAGGTTAGATTTCGTAAGAAATACTACCTATCGCATTCTCCCCTAAGTTGGAATTTTTGCATATCTAGGCCGATTATGACTCCCAGAACGCAAAACCACCCCCAGTTCAAAACTTTATCTATCTATCTATCTATCTATCTATCTATGTCACTTTTTTTATGGACACGATAACTTCAATAATTCTGCACAAATCTCTTCCAAACGGATACATAAAATCGAGGGGCATAAAATGTCGGTCCAGTTCGTTAATGGGCAAAATCGAACCAAGGGGGGGGGGGGAATGGGGGCTTTTTGTGAAAACAGAAAACCCCCCATAATTTTTTAATTATGATACGTATCGCATCTGTTTAAAGTTATTCTTACTTCTAGGAAAAGGGCCGAAAATTTATGTAGGACAGACTTTTGATGATATTAAAAATGGCCTTAAGGAGGAAAAAAAGGGGAGGGGGTAGCAAAAAGAATTCATAACTTCGTCCATTCACAAGATATCAAATCTGCTTAAATTTTAATATAAATCCTTTTAATATTATCTAAAACTTTTATATTGACACGTTTTTTATAGACCCCAACCATTATAGAAAAAAAAAAATCCTGCCGGCTCCGCCTGCAAACAAGTTAGTTTTCGAAGTGGGCGTTTCCAAATGCCGCATCATGGCAAAAAGGTCATTTCTTCCACAGTTCCCAACGAACAGGCGCCCCACGTTCTGTGTCTTCGAAATCTACCTGTGCCTGTAGGCCGAGCCGTCAGGGATTTTTTTTTTTTAATCTAAAAAGTTACAAGAATAAGAAGTTCATAAAAATGTCGGAATATTAAAGCATAAACCGTGTTTAATTTACCGTTTCTAATTTCTGAAACCTTCGAATTATTTTATATGCCTATAAATATATATGTAGTAATTTAAAAAATGTAATTTGCGGATTGTAAGATGCTCAATAATATAAAAAGTGAGATTAAAAAACAATGACTTTTACAGCTGACGTGGAGGCTCCTGATCTGCAGATTTACTAGTCATATATACTTTTATGCTGAACCTAAATTTAGCCCGATTTTTGTCATTGAAGAAAATTGTGTGTTGATAAATTAAATCTAAATTTTCTGGTAATTTTAGTGAAAACTGTTAACATAGTTGCCAACCTCCCGATTTTTTTTTCATACCAGTATTTTTATGAAAAAATATTTGTTTCATTTAATCGTGCAATTTCTGCTATTTAATAAAGCTAAAATTTTTGTATGATTTTACTGGTATTCATATATAGTTAATTATGCTTAAGAATTGGAATATACTTTTAAATTTAGTTTCAGTATAAAATATAAGTCATGTAAATTAAATTAAATGAAATATTAAATATGTACATACTAGGGGGCTCTGCCCCCTGTTCTGATTTCACAGCCTCTTAAAACCTGGTAATGTATCCTGTTTTAAAAAGAGGATGATATCACGAGCGGCGACTTTCTTCTGTAATCAGCTTATAATGCTTTTCATTTAACTGGTTATAATGCTTTTTCATTTAATTCATCTTTTTTATTTTTAATATTCATGTGTAAACACAATTTTTATGACGTCATTTTCTTTTTTTCCTGCTTTCAACACGTGATCATTTAATTATTATTTTAAACTTTCATTATTGTTTTTAATAGTCTCGCGAAAATACATTTTTTATTCGAGATAAAACATAATCCTTTGCGCTTATTTAGAAATTGACAACACTATAAAAAAATGACTTTTTTAATAAAAGATTTTTTACTCGCTTTTTAAGGATTTTTTGAGTTTTTATGGTCCGACCGTGATCATTTTTTTAAATTTCTGAAAGCTTGTTATACTTCGCGTCTGGTGGTATGATTTTCGAATTTGTAGGATGGCTAGAAAAAAAGAAATAGCTCCTCAAAAAATTTCCCTAGTAAAAAAGCGATTAGAATAACCCGGAATATCTACGCAGAATTTGATTGGTCCATTTCGTTTTTGGCTCAGTTCCAGATTACCTTTTTTTTAATGTATACATATTTAATATTTAATATATACTGCAGTAGTATTTTTAAAATATTGCGAGCAAATTGCATATTTTGTTAGTCGTATTTTAGGTAGATTATAATAATTTAATTATATTATAATCTACTATAATAATCATAAGGTAGTATAATTATAATAATTTAAATAGTAATTCGTAAGAAATACCACCTATTACATTCTCCCCTAAGTTGGAATTTTTGAAATTTTTTTGCAGATCTACGCTGATTATGACTCCTAGAACCCAAAACCACCCCCGGTTCAAAACTTTATATATATATATATATATATATATATATATATATATATGTCACTTTTTCATGGACACGATAATTTGAAAAATTCTGCACAAATCTCTTCCAAACTCATACCTAAAATCAAGGGTCATAAAATCGCTGACAAATTCGTGAATGGGCAAAATCGAACCAAGGGGGGGGGGGGAGAAATGGGGGGAGGGGCTTTTTGTGAAAACAGAAAAAAAAAACAATTTTTTTAATTATGATACGAAAATATCTAATTCGTTTAAAGTTATTATTACTTCTAGGAAAAGGGGCGAAAATTTAGGTAGGACAGATTTTTGATATCATTAAGAATGGCCCCAAGGGGAGGGGGTGGGGAAGGGGGTTTTTAGAAGAAAAAAATTCATAACTTCGTCCGTTCAGAAGATATCAAATCCGCTTAAATTTATCATAAATCCTCTTAATATTATCTAAAAATTTCATATTGACAAGTTTTTTATAAAACCAACCCTTATAGAAGAAAGAAAGAAAGAAAAGAAAGAAAGAAAGAAAGAAAATTCCTGCCGGCTCCGCCTGCAAACAAGTTAGGTTTTGAAGTGGGCGTTTCCAACTGTCTAATCATGGCGAAAAGGTCATTTCTTCCGCAATTCCCAATAAACAGGCGCCCCCACTGTCTGCGTCTTCGAAATCTACCTGTGCCTGTAGGCCGAGCCGTCAGGGATGTTTTTTAAAAAGAGATTTTTATCGGTATCATTTAATTAATTAATATTGTTAAATGCAGTGGAACTTCCCTTTAACGAGGTCCCTATTTAACGAAGTTTCCTGTTTAACGAAATTTTCTGCAGACCCTCTTGACTTAGCACATCATCAACATGTAAATTAATCTCCATATTACGAAAAATGTATTCTATATAACGAAGTTTATTTCACTTTGGTGCTTGTACAGAAATTAAACGGAGAGGTTGCTGTTGCGATGAATGTATGAATTTATTTCAGCGGACTGTATGAAAATGAACATATTTGAATTATTTAATGAAAACACACACATTTAATCACACTTTAATGAAAAAAGAAAAGGTATGCTTCGGTTTTTGTTTACTTCTCTTTGTTTTGTGTTTTTTTTTAGACATTAACCTAATTAAATTATTCTTATATCTACATTGCATAAAAACGAGTCGTTGGGGGCCACCGTAATACTTACCTATCATGGATATGCATACTATAAAATATTAAAATAAAACATGCGTAAACTATTTTATAAAATGCATTGCAATTCAAATAAAATCGTGGCTTGATGACATCTTAAACTTTAAATGCTCTATTACTCCAAAATTAATAATCCAATTCACTAACGGTTTATTGCATCGGATGAAGCGTCTCATTTCCAATTAAAATATATCTTTGAACTGAAATTGGAATGAAATACAGGGTCACGAAAAATCGAAGCGTGTGGTAAATAGGATGACAAATATCTCGGCCACTCATGATCCGATCGACTTCATGCTTGATGCAAAATTTATGTTTTTGTGTTGTCTTTTATATTTACTCCTTAAAATAAACAATTTCGAAAATTTTTATAGACCTTTTATCAGAAGGAATAGTTCGAGAGTCAAAAAAAAAAAGAGTTCCGGATCATCGAGGTGACTGAAATTCAATAAGCTTCTTCCCATGATGACATACTAAGTACATACCCAATTTCAAGTCTCTATCTCAATTGGTTCGGGAGATAGAGCGTTTACAGACACACAGACAGACAGACGTACGGCAATTTTTTATTTCTAAAAATATGTTTTTTGGAATCTCCAGTGTCTGAAACTTGTCAATCCGTCAAAAATTGTTTTTCGATTTTCAAAACGATTACAAGACTTACCCTATACTACGTAGGATGGGTAAGTAAAAATGACATCCCGAATTAAAATACATTTTTCAAATATTTCCATTTTATGTGTACTTTTAATTTTATGTGGGTTTTGTGTATACAAGTTTCATAAATTTAATTTGATTTCTATTTAACGAATTTTCTTTATAACGACGAGACTTCGTTAAATGGAAGTTTCACTGTATATGTAATTTGATTTTTTTTTTTTCAAACCACAAGAATGTTTGAAATTATATGTATAAAAAAATTGTATTTAATTCATTACTTTTGAAACTACAGAGTCTTTCGTTCTGGTTTAATAATTGTCTTTTTCATGCTGATCAACGTGATTCTCCCCCCTTAAGACGAAATTCCGTTATATACAGGTTTTACTATATTGAAATTTTCCAGAATTTTTGGATTTATTAAAGATAAATTTATTTCCCTTTTTATTCGATTTTTAAAAACATCTCTATAACCGTATCGTATTTACGAAATTAATATTTTTGGAATACTTACGAAATTCGTATTTACTTAAAACGAAAAAAAAAGGAAGATTAGTTCCCAGGAAGATTCGGTCTCCCGGAGCTTTTGCTCGCGACCGAAAATAAACAACACTTGGCGCTTGCGCATTGGAACCCACGCTCCGGAATTTCCGAGAAGTTAGCCCCTGATTTCCGGGGTTCTCTGTTTTTCTCCCACGCGGAATGCGGTCGGGCATGCGCCATCCTGGAACGCCCTGGCCGGGGCTGCGGGGCGCACGCTCGGAAAAACGCCGGGGCTCCCTTTTCCAGGCTTTTCCATCTGGGATCTCAGTCGAAGCGGTTGCTGCGTTAGAATCGTCTGCTGTCAAATTGTTATTCCGTTCTAAAAAATGTGTTTCTCTGGTATTTTCGGACTAAAATTCGATAGTTTGTGACTTTATCTATCGACATACAAATAAAAGTCTACTCGGATTAACTCAGAAATAAGATCTTAGAACAGATTCGGTGTCTTTAGTGATTACGTAATTCGAATCGTCTGCTGTCATATTGTTCTTTCGTTCGAGAAGAATAGCGAAATGTGTTTTTGTGACATTTTCGCATTAAAATGATATTTTGTGTCCCTATCTATCGACACAAATAAAAGTCTACTCGGATTAACTCAGAAATAAGATCTTACGTAATTCGTATCGTCTGCTGTCAAATTGTTCTTCCGTTCTAAAAAATGTGTTTCTATGGCACTTTCGCGAAAAAATTAGATATTTTGTGTCCTTATCAATCGACACAAATACGAGTCTATTTGGAATAATTCAGAAATAAGATCTTAGAACAGATCCGGTGGCTTTTTTGATTACGTAACTAAAATCGTCTGCTGTCATATTGTTCTTTCGTTCTGAAAACAATTACAAAATGTGTTTACGTGTGATTTTCGCATTAAAATTGGATATTTTGTGAACCTATCTATCGACACAAATACGAGTCTATTCAGAATAATTTGATAATAGACTTTTAAACAGAATCTTACAGATCCAGTGCCGAAGAAATAGGCCTGAACTTGTGTTTTTTTCCAGTGGAACAACAACAAAAAAATTCTTTGGAATAATGGATGTGGAATAATCGTGATACATGGATGACAGATCTATAAATATTGAGTAAGTATGGATTTCGTGTATTTTTAAAACAGTGTTTGTATGTAGACTTAGTATGATACATTTTGTGAAAACATTTTTCTTACACTGTTAAAAAACGACAAATGTTTCTTAATCTATACAAAAAAATAATTATAACCCATGATTCCGAAAATATACAATAAACTCTTCTAAATTACCCACGATTCAGAAAAGCGTCTGTTATCTTTAGAAACCTCCTCTATTTTCGAGATTTAAAGAAGTATTTTATAAAAACAAGGTTTCTTTGGCTTCTTACTGATTTTCGGAAAGGTTTCCGAGTTGTTTTTAGGGTGTATTCATCAGTGTTTTTTTTCTTTTTTACTTTCTTCTATCTTCACAAGAAGAAAGTATTGGAATCATGAAAATTTTCGACTTCCGGTTTTCGACGGAGTGATACGTTTTAGAAGGTCCTTAACACGATTGGACTGTTTTTAGAAAATGTCTGTCTGTCTGTATGTATGTGACACAAATTTGTGGGCACTCTCTCTCAAGAACGAATGCACGAAATTTAATAAAACTTTATATTCAGTTGGTCCCTGATATAAATGGGTGCTGATTCGTTTTTGGTGAAAATCGCCCAATAGGTGGCGCTGCTAGGCTGAATTTTTCACGATTTCCGCAATAGTTCAACTTCATGAACGAATGCACTTATTTTCATCAAACTTCAGATTCCGTTAGACCTTGACATAAATAGACGCTGATTAACTTTTGGTGTAGATATCCCAAAAGGTGGCGCTGCTATACTACTTTTTTCATGATTTTTACATTCGCTATATCTCCAGAACGAATGCACGGAATTTCATGAAATTTCAGATTCTCTTAAACCTTGGCATAAATAGATGCTGCTTACGTTTTGGTGTAAGTAGCTCAACAGGTAGCGCTGTTGTGCTACTTTTTTCATTATTAACACGATAACTGTATCTCAAGAACTAATGCGCGGATTTTCATCCAACTTCAGATTCAGTTAGACGTTGACATAATTTGTTGTTGATTAGGTTTTGGTCTAAATCGCCCCACAGGTGGCGCTGCTATGCCGCATTTGGCAGGATGGACACGATTTTAGCGATAGTCCTCTCTCAAGACCTAATGCACGGAATTTAATAAAACTTGAGTTTCAGTTAGACCTTGATATAAATGGGTGCTGGTTCTTTTTAGTGTAGGCGAAACCTGCGTGAGATAGAAGAAAGTTTTTAGATTGGCACATCCGATTAGTTTTCGTATTTTTATTATTGTTTATGTCACGAAACCCTATTACTCCCGCTCCGTTGTCAGTCCGTCACAGAGCCGTTTTCAGAAACTATATAACATAAAGGCATGAAAATTTGTGTGCTTATAGCTAAATACCTACTATGAAGTTCAAAATATTAAAATTTGAAAAAATCGTATATTATTTTAATAGGGAGAGAAAAAAAACAAAAATATAAAAGCCTTTTCCTATTCAATTGAAACATTTTTCGCTATAGCAGTTGCCAACCATTAAAAATCCACATTAAAATTATTACAATAATTAATTTTCTATTGAAAGATTTCCACGTGAAAAATGAAAATGAAATAAAAACTTTTACTAATTTTGAAAAAGATTTAATATTAAATATTAAATGCTCTATTACTGAATTGCGTAAAAGAAACATCCTTATATCTCTAAAAATGATAATCCTATTAACTAAGAGTTTACTGCATCGGATGAAGCGTCTCATTTCTAATTAAAATAGATCTTTGAAGTGAAATTTGGATGAAATACAGGGTCATGAAAAATCGAAGAGTGTGGATAATAGGATTCCAACTATCTCGGCAACTCATTATCCGATCGACTTCATGCTTTATGCGAAATTTATGTCTTTTTATTGTCTTTTATATTCACTCTTTAAAATAAACAATTTCGAAAAATTGTATAGACTTTTCATCAGAACGAATAGTTTGAGAGTCCGAAAAAAAGAGTTCCGGATCATCGAGGTGACTGAAATTCAATAAGTTTCTTCCCATTATGACATACTAAGTACATACCCAATTTCAAGTCTCTATCTCAATTTGTTCGGGAGATAGAGCGTTTACAGACACACAGATGGACGGCAAAATTGTTTTTCTAAAAATATGTTTTTCGGAATCTCCAGTGTCTGAAACGTGTAAATCTGTCAAATTTTTTTTTTTTCGATTTTCAAAACGATTACAAGACTTACCCTACGTATGATGGGTAAGTGAAATTAAGTAGAAATTGGGTACTTTCGTGTTATAGCGGCCCCCAAGGATGAAATATTTCTGTTTCTGTTTTCATTAATATATTATAAATTTGGTACTTTCGTGTTATATTTTGTTTCTGTTTTCATTAATTTTTGTAAATTTGGTACTTTCGTGTTATAGCGCCCCCCCCCCCCCCTAGGATGAATCGCCCAATTATAAAACATGTATGACATTATAATAATATATGTTATATATACAGAATTTCTTGACGTATGTCGCCAATTTATAGTCATATAGGATGCATATATGATGTTTATATATGATATAGGATGTATATACGACCTAATAAGACGCAAATAATATGTGTATAATGACGCATAGGGCACCTATAGGAGTGTTTGGAATATATGCATCCATAGGATATACCTCTATAAGCTTTGCGATGATCTTGGCGAAATCATAACTGCAACCTTGGCATAAGGCATAATAACAATTGTGGGGGCCTCTATAATACGAAAGTACGGTAATATATATATATATATATATATTAAGCTTTCTGAACATTTTCCCAATGGTTATTGTAATTTGTTAAATTATACATATATATATATTTTTTTGTATTTTTTAAATCTCAACTATATACTTGTTTCTGATGTTTCTGAAGATAGTGAACGCATTTCGGAAAAGTGTGCTCCATATAGCTTCAAAATTGACCGGATCTACTATCTATATTATACTAGTAAATCTGCAGATCAGGAGCCTCAACGTCAGCTCTGAAAGTCATTGTTTTTTAATCTCATTTTTCATATTATTGAGCATCTTACAATCCGAAATTTAATTTTTTTTTATATTGTATACATATTTATAGGCATATAAAATACTTCGGAGGTTTCAGAAATTTGAAGCGTTTTATTAAACATGGTTTATGCAATGCTATTCTGAATTCGTACGAACTTCTTATTCATGGAACTTTTTAGATTAAAAAAAATAAATAAACTTGTATTAAAATAAATTCTTCATTTATGTCAATAGAATACAAAATTAATTTATTTTGATAATAAAATAGTGCAGAAAAATAGTGGGAGTTACTTGAATTTTATTATTTGGATATTCTTTGAAATACGGTTGCTAAGAAACCCATAAATTAAAGAGCAAAGTAAAAAGAAATGCATTTTAAAATTTGTAAAAAAATATGAAAATAAAATGTTTTATATTTCTCGAACAGATTCAAAAAATTTTCCAATAATTTAAACAATTCATCTCTAAATTCTAATAAATGTATCGGCCAATTTTCAAAGCTATTGGATCTATTTAAAACCTACCTATCGAAAATTTAGCATTCGTAATTTTACGTTTAAATCCATTATTCAAACAGGCGATTTTCATTTCAGTTAAAGATGAAATTTGAAAATCGTCTGCATTCCCATAGGAAAGCATTATGACCTAAAAAGAATTGTTCTATATTTTACGAACAAAGAAAAAAAAAAGAAATGCATTGGAAGTTTTTGTAAGAAACGAGAAATTAAAATGTTTCATATATTTCAAATTAATACGTAAATTTTCACAATAATTTGTGTAATTAATTTCGAAATTCTGATAAATATAGTGACAAATTTTCAAAGCGATCGAATTAAATTAAGATCTCCATTTCGTAAATTTAGCATCTATAATTTAGCATTTAAAATTACCCCAATGCGTGATTTTCTTTTCGGTAAATGTTAAAATAAAAAAATCGTCTGACTTCCCATTGAAAAGCATTATGACTTAAAACAAAATGTTCTCTATTTTTCGAATGAATGAACCCAATGTAACTAAAAACTATACAGCTAATTCCTCCCCAACATACCCACCAAAAACCAACCTAATCAGATGTTTTTTATGGCAGTTATCGCGGAACAGACAGACAAACAGACAGACAAACAAACAGACAGAAACCAAAAACTTTTCGGGTCTCAACAGTGAGCCTTCACTGACGTTTCGGCAAAGAGACAAATGTGTCCATCAGTAACTTTGACGTCATTTTGGCGTTGGCAGACGATTAAATTTCGCTTTTACTGCAATTTTTTAAAACTTTCCAACTTAAGTTGAAAAGTGTTTATGAATTGAGTTTGTCTGTCTGTTGGTCCGTGCTCTAACTCGCGTAAATATATACGTATTGTCATGCACTGGATATAGGTTATGGAGGTTTACTATGACATGTTCGGTATTGAATATGAAGTATAAAGCACTTATAGTTTTTTTACAGGGACACTCAAAAGAATTACGTCACATTAGGGTTTATGGGGAATTTGATTATAAGAATGCGATTAAGGGGGCCGGGACATATTACAAAAAATATATATACAGTGTCTCACATAAGTGATGGGACACTTGTGCTTTACAAAAGGAAACTAATCAAATAAATTAAAAAAACATGTACACATTTTTTTTGTGGGTGTGTTTCATACTTAAATTTAGTAAAGATTATTACATAACATACATTTTGTCAAAATATTAAAATATTAATTTAATAAAAATACAAATGTTTAGAACGGAGCAAAAAATAGCTCACATAAGTGATGGGACACCATTATATATGCAACAAAAATCGCCTGAAATAAGCAATAAAAATATTTTTTGGGGTTTTATTTTTACTTAAAAGCAATTGGCAATAATTTATAAAATCGTCTGCAGTATTTCTCTCCAGTTTGTTTTGGAATTTTTGTGTTTTTTAGCTCTGTGTAGTCATGAATGCTAAACGAAAAGAAACTTCGCCTGAAATTCGAAAATTAGTTATTAATTTGCATATTGAACGTGGAAAATCTATTAGAAAAACTGCTGAAACAGTTAACTTGAGTCGTTCAACAGTTTTCAATATCATTAAACGATATAAAAAGAATCATATGATTCAGGATAAAAGAAGACCTGGCTGACCATCAAAGCTATCCAATGGAATAAAGCGAATTATCGTTCGAAATATTAAAAAAAATCCAAGAATTAGTGCTTCAAAAGTTGCTGCTGATTTACAAGCATTATATGGAATAATTGTTAATCCTGAAACTATTAGAAGGGTAATTCGATCTGCTGGATATCACGGTAGAGTAGCCAGGAAAAAATTCTTCGTAAGTGAAAAGAATAGAAAACTCAGACTAGCTTTCGCAAAATCCAACATAAATAAGAATTCTGATTACTGGAATAAAGTTATATTTGCTGATGAGAGTAAATTTAATATATTTGGTTCTGACGGTAGAATCTTGGTGTGGAGAAAACCCAGGGAAGAACTTCGCAAACAGAACTTGGTACCAACAGTAAAACATGGTGGAGGAGGAGTTATGGTATGGGGGTGTATGTCGTCCGCTGGAGTTGGTAATTTTGTTTTTATTGACAGTATAATGGATCAGTACAAGTATATTGATATTTTAAAGCAAAATTTGAAATCTTCAGCACGAAAATTGAACCTTCATAACGATTTTAAATTCTACCAGGACAATGACCCCAAGCACACTGCTCTGAACGTTAGACTCTGGCTGCTATATAACTGTCCTGAAATAATAAAAACACCACCACAATCTCCAGACTTAAATCCCATAGAGAATATTTGGCAAGAATTGGAATCAAGAATTCGCAAACACACCATTTCTTCAAAACAACAACTAAAATCGGTGCTTCAAGAAGAATGGGGTAAAATCACTCCAGAAATCACAAAAAAAATAGTCGAATCCATCCCAAAAAGATTAAATAATGTTTTAAAAGTAAAAGGAAATGCAACAAAATATTAAAACCTTTTAAAAAGTAAAATTTTTGGATAAATATTTGATGGAAAAGTAAGTGTCCCATCACTTATGTGAGCCATTTTTTGCTCCGTTCTGAACAATTGTATTTTTACTAAATTAATATTTTAATATTTTGACAAAATGTATGTTATGTAATAATTGTTACTAACTTTAAATATGAAACACACCCAAAAAATTTTTGCACATGTTTGTTTATTTATTTTATTGCAGTTTCTTTTTATAAAGCACAAGTGTCCCATCACTTTTGTGAGACACTGTATATATTTATTGAGTTAAAATTTTGAAATTTTTTTGTGATGGCTAACCATATTGTTTGTAAACAAAATCACATAATAAAACTTCTCATAACTTAAAAAAAAAAAAAAAAATTATTTAAAATTTATTAAAAAAGTGGGGTAGTTTAAAATCGTTATCACTCGAAATATTATTTGTATAATTTCAATTAGTTTTTTCATTTAAATAAACAAAACTATATAAATTTTAGTTTTGATTCAGCATTTAAAAAAATATTAATTACAAAAGAATTATAAATATTTAAAGAAAAAACTCTTAAAAAATGATGTAACTTTAAAAAAAAAAAATCATATTTTCAAAAGTAAATATTTTTTTTCGAATTTGCTGAATCCAAATTAAAGTAAAATAACTGAAAAAGACATGTTCCAAGTTTGAACCATTTATCTTTAACTGTTTTTGAAAACAAACTGTGAAAAGAATCAGCAACCAAACTATATCATCAAGGTCTAATTGAATCTGAAGTTTTATTAAATTCTATGCATTAGTTCTTGAGATAAGGCTATTGCTAAAATCGTGTCAATCCTGCAACATGCAGCATAGCAGCGCCACCTACTGGGCGATTTTTATCAAAAACGAATCAGCGCCCATTTATATCAGGGACTCACTGAATATAAAGTTTTATTAAATTCCGAGCATTAGTTCTTGAGATAGAGCGCCCACAAAATTTTTGTCACATACAGACAGACATTTTCTAAAAACTGTCAAATCGTGTTCAGGACCTTCTAAAACGTATAAATCCGTCGAAAACCGGAAGTCGAAAATTTTCATGAATCCAATACTTGTAAAGATAGAAGAAAGTAAAAAATAATTTGAGGATTGTAAGATGCTGAATAATATGAGAAGTGAAATTAAAAAACAATGACTTTCAGAGCTGACGCTGAGGCACCTGATCTGCAGATTTACTAGTCCAACATAAGACAATAATTTTTCTAAATGTTTGCGCCCATGTCTGTTTAGCCATATAGGATAAAAAGCAACAAGAATGAAAAATCAATAAATCGATAAAATCAATAATGAATAAAGTTAAAAGTGGATGCCTGGAAAATTTGGAAAGCGTTCGAAAACACAATTTCAGTCGGGAAGGAAGACATTGCTTGTCTCGTTTATTAAAAAACATTTTAGATACCGCTCTTCTTTAACTGTAATCTTCGCTTTATTCATTATTAATTATCGATCATGCGTAGTATGTAATCGTTTTGAAAATCCAACAAGAACGAAAAATCATGCATCAAGCATAGATTATGTAACACTTTCCAACGCTTCCAAAATAATTTTACGAATCATACTGTTTAATAAGCTAAAAGATAACATCTAAGTAATCCGAATACTTTTATTCAGCCCTGTATAGGATCTATAGATTTGTATATATACTACATAGGATGATAAATTTTAGTTCAGTTAGGAAACGTGTAGCACAGTTTAAAATTCTCCGTCTGGAGTTAAATAATACGGAAATGTGTTCGCGAACTTTTGTGCTTCCCTGTATAGGATCTACAGAATTTATACACACCACGTAATAGACAAAAAGCGAGTTAAAATTAAAATCGCGATCAGTAACTTAAAACGCACTTCCAGGAATTATTGTTAACATACAGTAGAGAATTCTTTTGTGTGTCCCTGTAAATGAACGATGACTGCTATACACACACTATTCTGTAGTAAGTCTCTTGTAATGAACCTTATATAAATTTCAATGCGTTTAAAATAGGGAAACATTATTTAAATAAACCGCAGACGATTTTTCTCCATATACGTAATGTAACGGAATTCTTTTGACTGTCCCTGTAAAGTAACTATAAGTGCTATGCACACCCTATTCCATATTAAGCTTATTCTAATGCACCTTAGTGATATATATAAATTTCAATGCGTTTAAAATAGTGAAACATTATTTAAATAAACCGCAAATGATTTTTCCCCATAGACCGCAATGTAACGGAATTCTTTTGAGTGTCCCTGTAAAAAAACTATAAGTGCTACACACTTCCGTTGAAATAGGGAACATGCTATAGCTAACGACTATAAGATATAAAAATTGCAGACCAATCCGAGCCTATTTACGGGAGTTAGAGCACGGACAGACGGCCAGACAAACCGAAGTCATAAACACTTTTCAACTAGGTTGGAAAGTGTTAAAAACAATTTTTGACAGATTGACACGTTTCAGACACTGGAGATTCCGAAAAACATATTTTTAAAAAGAAAAAAAAATTGCAGTCCGTCTGTGTGTCTGTAAACGCTCTATCTCCCGAGTCAATTGAGATGGAGACTTGAAATTGGGTGTGTACTTAGTATGTCATAATGGAAAGAAGCCTATTTCATTTCAATAACCTTGATTAACCGGAACTATTTTTTTCGAACTCTCGAAAGAGTCGTTCTGATAAAAGGTCTGTAAAAATTTTCGAAATGGATTATTTTAAGAAATGACTATAAAAGACAATAAAAAAAAAATATATATATTTGCATGAAGAAGGAAGTCGATCGGATCATGAGTTGCCGAGATATTTGAAATCCTATTTTCAAAACTCTTCGATTTTTCATGACCCTGTATTTCATCCAAATTGCAATTCAAAGATCTATTGTAATTGGAAATGAGACACTGAACCCGACGCAATAAACCGTTAGTTAATAGAATTATTGTTTTTGGAGTTATAAGGATGTTTCTTTCAAGCCATTCAGTCATCGAGCCTTTAAAGTTTGTGACGTCATCCAGCCACGATTTTATTCGAATGGCAATGCATTTTATAAATAAATAGTTTTTTTTTATTTTCATATTTTATATTATGCATATCCATGATGGGTAAGTATTACGGTGGCCACCAACGACTAGTTTTATGTTCAACCCGTAATCGCGCGAGTTCTAACCAGTTCTAAATATTGACTGCAATGTGAGATATACATATTACGTACACCACGCTGCAATACTAAGAAGCTGTAGCGGGTATTACGGTAATTCTTTTACCTCGCATGCAAATAATGAGCGATTATTTAATGGCGCTAAATGATTGATTGCCTTTTTTTAAGAATTAAGAAAAACATTTTATCATAAACATCAACCAAACATTTTATGCTATTTATTCCCGTATTCCAAAGATACCGTTTTATCGTTATTTCAATACTCCGGGTGGAATGTCACCTCCTGAATTCAACACTGTTTAAATGTGTTATTCGTTTTCCAGAACTGTTGACCTTTCGCCTTTTTTAACGGTAAAGTTGTGTTGACATATTTTAAAAAGTGTTACATAATCTATGCTTGTATGGTTTTTCGTTTTTGCTTAAATATGAAATCGAAGCCAAATGACATCGATTTGAATATTACAAACAATGTAAAGTTTAATTTGGCTAGCTATCAGTTCGCACTTAAAAAAAAATAAAAAAATAAATAAAGTCAATTCCTACTTAGGTCAACAAAGAAAAAAATTATTTTAGTTACTTTTTATTAAATAATTACAATTACTATAAATATGTATATACATGTGACATAATCCCAGTATTAAGTGGCAAAATAGAAATTAAAATTGAATGAGTGAATTAATATTTGAAAAACACTGTCTTAACATCAAGTGTCATCCACTACAAGTTTAAGAAAATTTATTTGAAGTTGAATGGATGAATAAAAAGTATTTTATTAACGACTGAAAATATAAAACTAAAATTAATTAATGAATTACATTTAATTAAAAACATAAATTGGAAATTGTACGTCAAACGTGACAAGTGAGGTGCGTTCGTACTATTATAAATAATCAGATCTGGATGATTTTTAATTCCGTGAAATGGATTTTATTGTTTTCAGATTATTTTCTGTCATAAAATAAGTATCTCGGTCGCTTGACGATCAAACCTCGGAGGCTCCTATAACAAGAAAGCACCAATTTTTATATAAATATAAAACTAAAATTAATTAATTAATTAATATTTGAAAAAACTGTATCAGCATCAAGTGTCATCCACTGCAAGTTTAAAGAAATGTATTTGAAGTTGAGTGGATGAATAAAAAGTATTTTATGAACGATTGAAAATTTGAACAAGTTATTATAAATATATTTAGGGAGAGGGTGAACTAACAGTAGGAATTGAAAAAAAAGTAAATAAATAAAGAACACGTGGTCGTTACTTACGTAAGAAGTAAAACTTGTAAAAGTCTTATCTTATAATCACAAATGTGTGCGTCAGTAACGATGACGTCATAACGACGCGGACCGGGGCTAACGAGAAAGACGGGCTACCGCGCTTCTTCAATTTAGAGTAGTCACGTGACGCTCCCGGTCTCAGCTGAGCTAAGCAAACCAATTGACATATTATATTTTAGATTACTATTATATCCGAGTTGTTTTTTAATTTGATAAAATTTGTTACTGCCCCCAAGCAGCACAATCATGATTATCAAATCTTACATATATTTCAAAACACTGGGATAATTTTAAGTACTAATTAAAATAATTTGTAACCAGGTATCAAGTTGTTAAAACTGAAAAACAAATAATTGAGCCCTTTATATCTTACAAATCATTGTGAATACACCAAAATATAACACAAACTACGTAAATATAATTTATTTAACATTTCAAAATTGAAGCACAATTGACGATTTTGGAAAAAAAAAATTGTCGATTATTTTTTTTTAAATTTTCAAACAGATATTTTATACCCTAAGTATCAATATTTCTCCACCAAAATTATAGACGGTCATGGGATATATATTTTATATAATATATAAAAAAATTTAAAGATTTAGTAGAAAAATAAATATTTAAAACAAAATGAAATGTGCTCAATACTAATCTCAGAGAATAAATAAAATATTTTTAACACACAAAATATATAAAAATTAATATTTTTTCAATAATTTTTTCCTGCCAGAGGAATGGTGATTAAATCTTATAAAAAGTTCAAAATACTATCATAATTTTAAGTATATTAAATAAAACAAGAGGGGAAAATTCTGCTATAAGGCCGAATATAGATTGCCACACACAGCTTTTATTTAAAAAATAAATAAACTAGCTGTAACTCAGAATAAAAACGCAATGACAACAAACAATTTTAAAATATCTAAATAACAAATAAAAATTCCCCTGTTAAAGTGTTGAGTTGTTCAATAACCATTCGATTTAGAAAAATATTTTTCTACCACTGAGCAATTTTTTTTAATGAAATTTAATTCATGTTGCTATGGCAGCAGACGATAAAACGATATCTTTGGAATAAGGGAATAAATAGAAGAAAAAATTTTGTTGATGTTTGTGATAAAATGTTTTTCTTTATTTTTTAAAAATGTATATACATAATTCACTTTTATATTTTAACAGAATAATAAGTTTACTATAATTCGTTACTCATGCTATGGCCAGTATGCACGATACACGTCGAGCCACAATGCCTTTATCATTATCCTTTTACGCGTAAAAGTTTCGATACGGTACTCCATTGTGAAGTTTTGTAATTTTTGAAATCTAATATTTGAAAAACGACATAATCATTAGATTTGAAATTTATATCAAGAAAAATACAATTTTTTACCATTCTAACGCAGTTTGAAAACAATTTTGTGACAAATACTTTTCGAGTTATTAATTTTTTAAGTAACTTCAAATGTTTCATTTTCCGAGATTAATCTGTGGCAACGATGGATTGCTGTGACTTTTCATAGACATGAAAAATGATAGAGATTGAAAGAATAAGCCACCCTGTGTGTGGCTAATAATTTATAAACAGTTATAATGTCAAAAGTAAAAACTGTAAATACAAAAAAAAAAAATAATAACACATACTAGATACTATGATTTATTTCTCTCTATATTAAAAAAAAGTAACCACCGCTGCCGCCGCTGTCAATTAAGATTTTGTGCCTTGAAGTCTTTCTGGACTAATATCTAGAAAACTATTGCATGTAAAATTTTAAAAATTGGTAGTTTTATAAAGAAATGTTCGATAAACACGCTGAAGCAAACAGTTTTTAAATCGAAGAATTATTTTAAGAGATATTTAAAATCAAAGTTCGTCAAAACAATTTTTTGAAAAAAGTTTTATAGGAACGAAAACTATCCGCAGGAATTTAACCGTAATTTGTAAGGATATAGTTGACAAGTTTGCGGAGTGCAGACTGCAATCACTTTTTTAATTTGAGTAATTTTTTCAGGTTATATTTCAATTTTTTATTCAAAATTTTCATTATTTTAACGAAGATTTATTTCATATTTCATAAATTCCATTATTTGAACCGTTGCCAATTTTTTATTCAAAATTTTCATTATTTTGACGAAGATTTATTTCATATTTCATAAATTCCATTATTTGAACCGTTGCCAATTTGTAAAATAGCGCACGTAATAAGATTCCCTTTCAATTAAGAAATGTATTTACACGAGACTATTAAAAACAGAAATAAAACTTTAAAATAATATTTAAATGATCACGTGTTAAAAGCAATAAATGTAGAAAATGACGTAATAAAAATATACTTGCGCGTGAATATTACAAAGAGAAATACGAGTAACTAGGGAAATTCACGTCACATTTAAAATGATAAAAAAAAACAATATTTCCAAACAATTTCAATTAATTATTATATTTTCATGAGAGATCAATTTATTTCGACATATCTTTTACCCATTATTGCAAATTTTAAAACAGCGTAAATAATAATATTTCCTTTCCAATGTCAAAATTCTTCTATTTGTTTATTTGGTGTTACAGTTTAACGATAGTTTTTTTTTTTTTTTTTTTTTTTTTTTTTTTTTTTTTTTTAATGAAAATTGATTGACGGGGTAATGGAGAAGTATCAAAAGACAAATAAGCGTTGAATTAAAAATTCCCCAATGAAAAAACTAACTCGTGTAACGCATCTGATGTCAACTGAAAGTGACGCGACGCCACGATTATGCACGTTTGGCGCTAAATCATATATTTTGGTGACAGTTACAGTTGTAATCTGTTTCAACAGCAGTTGATTCGACCTTAAAATCCCTCAGTCAAAGGAAAATGAATGGAAACCCTGTTACAGCAGATCGCCACTGGTTGTTTAATTATAATACAATCTTCCGTAATCGTTTTAGAGATGATCAAATCAGAGTGTTTTTAAATCATGCGGTGTCAGAACGGGGGTTGGCGAGCGCAACTCGTAGGGGGCAGAGCCCCCTAGTAGCATATAAAAATTTCAAAGCTGTAGAACAATTTAAGTTATTGAGAAAAAAATACTATTGTCGAAAAAAGAGAGAGAGAGGAAAAAGGTGGGGGGGGGGGACTTTTATACCCTAATATCAATATTTTTGCATGAAAATTATACACGGTCTTTGAACACACACTTTATATAATATATAAAATTTTCAAAATTTTAGTTTAAGTATTTAAAAAATGTATGTGAAATATGGTCAATATTTATTTCTGAGCATATAATATATTAAAACGAGAAGCAAAAGTCTTAATTTTTCAGTGCAAATTCGGCTTTACTTCGCAAGCCTCAACTTTTTTGAGTAGTGGATAAAGCTGGGAACAGAATTAAGAAGAATCAAGACGGTTGGGTAATGAACAGCTCGCCTATTGACCTTCACTGCTCACAACCCTACCCCTAGGAAATACTCCTTCTAAATTCCTGTTCATTCCATTTTTATTCCCCCTTCGTGGAGGGAGAATCCATTCTTCTACCTGCTTTATTTGAGAGAGTGGTGAACAAAAGGGAAAGGGAAGGGATGCGCTTTCACTTTTTTGAAGGCTGGAAAGGTAAATGGGAGGGGGGAGTTCTTCCCTTCTATAGAATTTGGGAAAGGGTTGTAAAGAATCCACGATGTTGTGTGTTTTTGAAATGGGGTAGCGTGGAACCGTTTCACAATGGATTACCTTCATTAAATATTTCAGAACAAATTTTATTTAAAAAGCGTTCTTGAAATTTCTAGAGGTAAAAATTATTTACAACAATTTTTTTTAGCTGAGTTCGCTCGACTTGTAATTTATAGCAAATCACCAAATAGTCCAGTCTTTTACAGTAGTTTTAGAATCTTAAAGTCTTAACTAGTGCTACTTTTCACTCTCCCCGAAAGGTCAAATCCAAGGCTGTTGCCTTGACTTCAGAGAGATCGCACTCTCTCATTCAAAAATCTGTCAGCAAACCTGTCCTTCCCTACTCAGAAGGGAAACCGTCCTGAGATGAGTGTTTTCCACCAACACTCGTTCTCCTGCCGAAACTCTAACTAACCTCCTCTCGATCCTCTTCTCCGGTCCGTTTGCTCGAACAAAAGATTCTCCGATCACCAATCAAAAAAGTTTTAGTTTACGTCATTGGATAAAGCCTTTTTAGGGAGGTCTTACTGAACTTTTTAAATGTTCACGCAGGAAATTCCCACGATCTGAGACCCCACATATAGACGGTCAGATCAGAGAAATATTTGCTGTCTAGCAATTTCAGTTTCACAAGATTGATCGAAGCTCATCTTTTCCTATTGTAGTAACCGGCATTCTTGTCACCCCACAGCTAAGCGTGAGAAAAGTTTTCCAACTCTTGGGAACTTCTATCTTTGATTACTCTGCCTAATTAGCAGACTGTGAGAGATTTACTGAAATTGTTACAACACCCCCACCATCAAAACATTTTCCGGGTTAAAACGCGGAAAATCTGCAAAAAAAGGGTTAGCTCAACATATCTGAGTGGCTCAAATAACATTACAATTTAACCTCACAATATACATAAGTGACCCAATTTCTTATATACTGTTTACCATTGCTTGAACATCTAGCTTTAGAGACTTTTTTTTTTTTTTTTTGAAAGATACTTTTTTACTACACATGCCAAAATAACAATAAAACTAAAAATAATCAAATATGTACAAAAGATTGGATTTTACTCAAATACTTACTACTGAATTTCTTTACTTGTGTTTGCCGAACAATACGTTTTACACAACCGTTCAATTTCTTTAACAAGAGTGTCACAAAGGCGTAAATTTCCACTGTCCCTACTCTCTTTCAACAGAATTTCGAAGGATTTTAGAAAACTCTTTGTGAATCCGCTCACTTCCTCCAGATTAACTTTCGAATGATAACCCTTCCTGTCAACACTCACTTCCATATTTTCGCGTTTATTTTTCGAATTACCCTGCCGGTCGAAAACCAACTCATCTACTTTCCTTGACCTTTTCAAAAGGGTTTCTTTTTCCCCAATACACTGAGAACGGTGGTTCTTCATTTCGGGGGGGAATGACGAAAGAATTTCTTCCTGCCCTTGTGGATCTGTTAAAGGGTTTATCTCAATCCCCGGGTTCTCAAAACTGGAATTAGTTTGCGATTTTTGCTTTCGCTTTATCTTTTCATTTATTAAAGCCTGCGTCTTATTACCTAAGATATAGTGTTTAATTTTAGAGTGTCTAGGCAGGATTGCCGCTTTCGTATTTACATATCCGAGACCTTTTATTTCCATTTTTATACGTGCCACTCTAAATCGTTTTGGATATTTATCAAATGTCTGTTTAAGCCAAACATATTCATTGCCTAATTTGCTCTTATTTACCAAATTCCATGGGCAAACACAATACGAGCTACCTGAATCTCTAAGTACACACGCCTTCTTCCCATTTATTTTGTTTTCACTCAAAAAAGGTCGGAACAAGCTTTTGTCTTCGCTTATATCGCCTAAGTGATTTATGCTCTCGAAAGATTTTACTTCCGTAATATCCCTTTGTCTTTTCGGACAACGTGCCATTAGGTGAAATTCGCTTCCACACGTATGGCAACGTCTCTTTCGTTCAAAGATACGTTCCCTGTCTTTAATTTCCTTGTCTCGCCAATTTATTTTTTTGTCGGAATTTTTTTCTTCTCCAGAATTTCCCTCGAGTTTCGTTTCTTCAGATTTCCTATCATAAAAAGATCTCGCATTCTCTTTTTTATCTGAAATCCCTTTCACTGCTTCGTATTCGTCCAGACATTTTGCCAAAACTAACGGGTCTTTGTAGTTTGCCCACGAATCAATGAAATGCTCTTTCATTTCACTAGAAGCACGGAGCTTGATCTGGTCAGTTATCAATAAATTTTTCAGACTACTGAAATCCGTAACATCTAAACCATTTAACCAACCCTCTAAATAACTATTGAGTTCAAAAATAATATCTTTCCATGGAGCATCTGGATTGCGTGGATGTTTCATTAATTTTTGACGATACGATTCGGGACTCATACGGAATCGTTCAAGCAAAAACTTTTTGACGTATTCAAAGTTATCCGTCTGATCTTGCGGTTCCCTTAAAATTAACTCTGCAATTTCTACCGGCACTAAAGCTAATAAATGCGTCACTAAGTCACCTGTCTCTATTTCCGCTTTGGTCGCCTGTCGTTCGAACAAATTTAAAAACAAAGTTATATCCGAGCGTTCTGGATCAAATCGATGCATGATTGTTCGAAGCGGCAATTTAGGTGGGCGTTCCGACCCGGTACTGTTAGTTGAACTACGTCTATTTGCATCTTGCGTCAATCTAAGTTGTTCTAACGTAAATTCGCGTTCTTTTTGTTTTTCCTCTCTTTCTCTTTCTTCTTTCTCCCTCTCATATTCCCTTTGTTTTTCCTCATATTCCCTTTGTATTTCAGCCTTTTCCCTTTCTTTATTCTCTTCTCGATCTTTTATGATATACGCAGCTTGCGTGAATGCAAAATCTTTATCGTAATCATCGGCAGCTTCGATTTTTTGGATAATTACCGGTATCCTGTCATTTTTCCCTATTTCCACTCCCAATTCTTCCGCTAAATTCTGCAAATCAATTTTCCTGCACTGTTTCAGATCAGTTACTTCTTGCATTTTAAAATTTTATGTAAATACAATATAAAGATGAAAATGATAGTTTCGCTCGCTAACTTATGCAATAGGGATTCTAACACTTTATGGAAATTTTTCTGCAACTACCCACATAATACTAACAATTTTAAATACAATTCAATTTGAGGAATAATAAAAATAGTATACATATAAAAATAGACTTTCAATATTGTAAAATTTTCAATACACTGACACGTTTTGGTGTCGATCATACACATTTAAAACAAATTTAGAAATTTGAAATTCTGTGCACATAATTCAACCAATACTTGATATTTCTGACCCCGCAGGTAACAAAATGACCACTTTTTGCAACTGCTAAAAAATTTTCCTAACATCACATATTCAAAATATTTGATTATCAACAACATCTATTGTTTCACTAATAATATAAAAAAGTACACCTTTGAAATCTTTCAATCATGAATAGACAATCGACTTATTTGAAAAATCAAAATTTTTATCTCTTTTTTTTTTTCGGGAAAAAAAAATTATATATATACACATTTAGCCTGACAATCCTTATATTATTTTACTGCCAAAAGAAAGTTCACACTATCAAATTTTATGCTGATAACAAATATACATAAAATTTTTCCAAATATGTTAAAAGTTATTAGATTTAAAAATTTCTCATAATTTATCATATATCAATATTCACATAAAAAATTTCTCAGAAATGAATTTTCCTCACTAAAGAATATATAAACAAAATGAGAGCCACTCAAAAATGAATTGAGCTTACCTTTTCTACAGTCTTTGTCTGCATTATCTGTCGCCGGTTTCGGGTCTGGCCTAGACGTCGTCGATTTCACAGGTTATCTCGGTTTGTCGACTCCTGATGTTTCCTAGAAAGGGCTTCCTTCGGACTTGTTCTCTGTAAGCACGGGCTTGCTTCCAGGACGGAACTGCGGTCTGTTGTGCCAATGCAAGGGCTTGCTTCGGTCTCTGCTTTCCTCTCCTGAACTGGCGTCAGATCTTGCGCGCTTAGATGCGGGCGGGCGTCACTGCTACTGTCTGGACTCTCTTCACTAATGCTAATAAATTTTTGTCGAAATATCCGACTCGCTTGCCACCAGCTGTAAAGAATCCACGATGTTGTGTGTTTTTGAAATGGGGTAGCGTGGAACCGTTTCACAATGGATTACCTTCATTAAATATTTCAGAACAAATTTTATTTAAAAAGCGTTCTTGAAATTTCTAGAGGTAAAAATTATTTACAACAATTTTTTTTAGCTGAGTTCGCTCGACTTGTAATTTATAGCAAATCACCAAATAGTCCAGTCTTTTACAGTAGTTTTAGAATCTTAAAGTCTTAACTAGTGCTACTTTTCACTCTCCCCGAAAGGTCAAATCCAAGGCTGTTGCCTTGACTTCAGAGAGATCGCACTCTCTCATTCAAAAATCTGTCAGCAAACCTGTCCTTCCCTACTCAGAAGGGAAACCGTCCTGAGATGAGTGTTTTCCACCAACACTCGTTCTCCTGCCGAAACTCTAACTAACCTCCTCTCGATCCTCTTCTCCGGTCCGTTTGCTCGAACAAAAGATTCTCCGATCACCAATCAAAAAAGTTTTAGTTTACGTCATTGGATAAAGCCTTTTTAGGGAGGTCTTACTGAACTTTTTAAATGTTCACGCAGGAAATTCCCACGATCTGAGACCCCACATATAGACGGTCAGATCAGAGAAATATTTGCTGTCTAGCAATTTCAGTTTCACAAGATTGATCGAAGCTCATCTTTTCCTATTGTAGTAACCGGCATTCTTGTCACCCCACAGCTAAGCGTGAGAAAAGTTTTCCAACTCTTGGGAACTTCTATCTTTGATTACTCTGCCTAATTAGCAGACTGTGAGAGATTTACTGAAATTGTTACAGGGTCATTTTCTGGGGAAGAAAACATATTTATTTTACAACCAAATACCAATAAATCTAACTGATCATAAACAAAATGTAATCGTAATAATATTAGTTGTGTAGCACTCCAAAATAATTAGAGAAGCATTATTATAAAAACTTAGTTATGTATTGAAGTTTATAGAAAATTATAAGGAGCTTTGAGAATTACTTAAAAAAAAAAATTCGTTTGTAGGATTTAAATCTATATTAGTCCCTTGACATGTTCTCTGCCGGCGTATTGCTTTATTTAGATGTATTTATTTTGGGATGGAATTTTTTCACAGTTGTTAACATATTTTTATCTAAAAAATGACATTAATGTCGCTATTTTCAATTATTCAATATTAATTTAAATGGTATGAAAAATTGTATAAGAGAGCTTTTTAAGTTCTGTTAATAATAAATATTAACGTAGACATATATTAATAATATTAATAATTCAGAACTAATTTTAAAGGTACGTGCATGCAATTTTTTACATCAAAAGTTCTTGTTAAAAGTTCAAAAATCTAGTTATATCAAAAGTGCAAAAAATGTCTAACTGACCAAATTCGTCTAAGGAGAATTGATAATTTTTTTTTTCAAAATTATTTTTAAAAAAGTCTTTCATTGATATAATTTATTTCTTACTTAATTTTGAACCCTTTGGCAATTTACATTTCCACATAATCTCCATCATGTAAAAGAAGAAAGAAAAATCATGCATTCTGAAACACTAAGAGAAAACTTTAATAAGGCATTTGAGAAAACCCATTTGAAAAGCAGATTGCAGCAATTACCGTCCACAGCCGGTAAAGTTCTCCAATTCCTTTCTGCAGCTCTGTATATAAGCTATACATTTGTATATACGTGGTATTACGAATGCTGCAATTTAGCTACAATATGCAACAATGCTACAGTATACTACAATTTAGTTTAGAAATAAAACACATAACACAGATAGAAAATCATCTTCAGCAATTTCTACCAATAGACGGAAACATACTTAAATTATTTTGTACAGCCCTATATATTACCTTAAGATTTTTATACACGCCACATATTAAGCTACAGTTTAATTTAGGAAAATACACGTTGAAATCACACTTCCAGAAATTATCATACATATGCAGCCATGTATTCAGCTCTTTGCGTGATTTTATTTATATTCAACAAAATTTTCTTGGTATACTCGAAAGGCATAACTCGATTAAAAGCCCATTTTAATCAATTTAAGTTGATGCACCGTAATGCTTACGAATTTTTCTGTGTAGCCCTGTATATGATCTGTAGCATTTATACATACCTCATAGCATTTAAAAATTTAGTTAAACGCAAACCTTACTAATATCCGACTTCCAATTATGGCTTATAAACAATACTTCAGACACAGAACTGTACCCGAAATATTCTGTGTGTCCCTGTAAATGAACGATAAATGCTATGCACATAAGTATCTTGTAGTATACCTCAATAATGTATATCAATTTCATTATATTTGAAATAGCGTAAAATAATTAAAATACGCTATAAACCGTTTTTCTCCCGTAGACCAATATTTAAAAGAATACTTTAAAAGAAGCACTGTAAATGAAAGAAAAAAGCTTTCCACTCCATATTCTACAGAAAGCATGTCTTAGTGCATCCCAGAAATTGATATCAATGTTTGTAATAGTGTAACAGGATTACAATTTTACACATTAAACCATAATGCAATGGAATTCATTTCGGTTTCTAATTATAAGTGTTAGACGTACCATGTTCGATAGTAAGCATCGTGTAGTGTATCAATTTCAATATATTTGAAATAGTGTCACATCATTAAAATGCACTGCAAACAATTTTTCCAAGTAGACCAACCCGTGTAACGGCATTCTTTTGAGTGCCCCTGTAAAAAAAGTATAAGTGCTACACACTTCATTTTTAATACCGAACATGCTATAGTAAACCCCAATAACATATATCAATTGCATGACTATCCGGATATATTTACGCGAGTTTTACAGCTCGGACAGTCAGACGGCAGACGGACAGACAGACAAACCGAATTCGTAAACACTTTTGAACTATGTTGGAAAGTGTTAAAAGTTAAAATGTGTTTCAATCTTTTAGGGACATCCTGTATATATATATCAGTCCTGATTAATGATACATACACAAAGACAAATATGGGAAAATATGGCAATACTTTAAACAGAAATTATGGGGACAATGATAAGCATATACAACTAAGCATGTCGGATTTCCTTGTAAAACAAAGTTTGATTGTTAGAAATTCATACACAACATAACTGAAATTATATGGTACAAATGTAAAAGTTTGAACTAATATCTGGCAATTTGTTCTTTGTGCTCACTCAAAATCTCAATTTATTGATTTATTATTTTATTATAAACAAAAAAAATAATAATAACACATTTATTAGTGGAATTGTATTCAATTTGTTAATAAATATATTAAAATAACACTTCATTCATATATACATTTAAAAAATCATGAATTGCTTAAAGGAACCAAAATGCAAAGTATCATATGTATAGTATTCTTAATATTAATCCGTAATAACGTGTAGTATTCTGAATATTAAATCTTTAAAAATAATCTGAACTTATTAAAAATTTCGATTTGTTTATATTAATAAGCGAAAAACTTTTAGAATAAATAGTGCAAGTAAAGACATATTCATTTAAAATAAATTAGCTTTACTTATATTTAAACAATACAAAACAAACATTATCATATAAATAAATGCATAGGTATCTTTCAAAAAAAAAAAAAACTACATCGCCAAGATCAGTAATGCAGTGATGAATTCAAGGGGTGATATTCCCTACAAATGATTTCGTATTTTAGATTTATTAATGGTCTAGATATGAAAAATTATCCCGAAACTTTGTAATGTCCTCCCACCGGAGCTGCCCTTAGAAAAATATATATAATCAATAATATACTCTCACGATTTTACTCAGCTGTTTTATTTCATATAAGTAAAGTTACCGTCATTCTGTTAACTAAATTATCATATTTACAACGATTTAAAGTATATAACATTGCACAATTAAATGTTATGCATATTACATCAAAACGGAAAAATGGTTAATATACTTACATTCGATAGATTATCCTAAGTATCTCGTCTTTATATTAATTGATGAACCAAAACTTAATAAAACCTCTTAACACAATTAAAATAAAATAAACGAATCGCAATGAAAATTGCGTTTGTATTTATTAATAAATCTTGGAACAATTGGTTTTAAACACACACGAAAATCAAAGTAATGGAATTCCTTTGTGTTTGAGTACAGCTGCGCGTCAAAGGACATTTTCAGTAAGACCGCGACGGTCACGTGACTTTCAACCACGGTAGCCCTCTGCGTTAGCCCCGGACGCGGACAAGGTTTAAATGCATAAGTTACAACAATGGAGCTAACAAGATTATAATTCATTATATGTCTTATATCGCAATATAAACTTGGAAAATTCAATACCTGTCTTATTATCGCAATATAAACTTAGAAAATTCAATACATGTCTTATCATAAAATTATCCATAAAATCAAACAAGAACGAAAAATCATGCATCAAGCATAGATTATGTAACACTTACCAACACTTCCAAAATAATTTGGCAAATCTTTACCATAAGGTGTAAAATGATATCTAACTAAACAATTCAGAAAACGCATAACCTATTTAAAAATCCAATTTTAGGAATTACCACCATTATTCGAAAAAATATCCGAGCTCTTTTGTGCAGCCCTGTATAGGATCTATAGATTTGTATATATACTACATAGGATGCTCAATTTGAGTTCAGATAGGAAACGCGTAGCACAGTTTAAAATTTCCCTTTTGAAAATTCCTTGAATAAACGTAAATGTACTGCAGAAACTTTTGTGCTGCCCTGTATAGGATTTATAGAATTTATACACATCCAGTAATAGAAAAATATGAGTTCAATTTAAAAACGTGTTAAGCAACTGAAAAAGCACTTAAAGCAATTATGGTTAACAGACAGTAGATAATTCTTTTGTGTGTCCCTGTAAATGAACGATGAAAGCTATATTTTAAATATTCTATAGTAAGCCCCTTGTGATGCACCTTAGTCACCTATATAAATTTTAATTTGTTTGCAATACTTAAACATTCTCAAAATAAATTGCAACGATTTTTCTTCATAGACCGTCCTGTAACGGAATTAATTTAAGTATACCTGTAAAGGAACTATAAGTGCTCTGCACACCCTATTCCATATTAAGCTTCTTGTAATGCACCTTAGTGATCTATATCCATTACAATGTGTTTGAAATTGCGTAACATCCTTAAAATAAACCGCAAATGATTTTTCCCCATAGACCGCAATGTAACGGAATTCTTTTGAGTGTCCCTGTAAAAAAACTATAAGCGCTACACACTTCATTTTCAATACTGAACATGCCATAGTAAGCGTCAATAACATATATCAATTGCATGACGATCCGAGCCTATTTACGTGAGTTAGAGCACGGACGGACAGACAGACAAATCGAATTCATAAACGCTTTTCAACTATAGGTTACAAAGGGTTAAAAAGCGTAGTTTGTAAGAAAATAGACCCAATACAGCCATATCAACTATCAGGCGTTTATGAAATCCCGTTCACCAGAGCAGATGGAATGTTACGATATTATACAGGAATGACCACTAGCAAGTTTAAAACAAGACTAAACTATACTATATGTTATTTCAATTGGCTTCTCAAGGTCAGTTTCCCGGTAACTATGGTAACACCAAATTTGGCTGACTGACTGCTTTACTTTTTCCCATGACAATGATGAAATGTAGTGGAAAGAACGGGCGTCCTTGAGAAGCCAATTGAAATTACATAGAGTACAGTCGTTTGGGACCACCGTAATATTTACCCATCACGGATATATGCATAATATAAAATAGGAAAATAAAACATGTGCAAACTACTTACAAAATGCATTGCCATTCGTATAAAATCGTGGCTGGATGACATCATAAACTTTAAAGGTTCTATTACTGAATGGCTTGAAAGAAACATCCTTATAACTCCAAAAATTATAATCCTATTAACTAAACAGTTTACTGCTTCGGATGAGGCGCCAAATTTCCAATTCAAACATATCTTTGAATTGACATTTGGATGAAATACAGGGTCATGAAAAATCGAAGAGTATGGAAAATAGGATGACAACTATCTCGGCAACTCATTGTCCGATCGAATTCATTCTTGATGCAAAATTTATGTTTTTTCATTGTCTTTTATAGTCCCTCCTTAAAATAAACCATTTCGAAAAATTTTATAGACCTTTTATCAGAACGAACATTTCGAGAGCCCGAAAAAAAAGAGTTCCGGATCATCGAGGTGACTGAAATTCAATAAGCTTCTTTCCATTATGACATACTAAGTACATACCCAATTTCAAGTCTCTATCTCAATTAGTTCGGGAGATAGAGCGTTTACAGACACACAGACAAACGGCAATTTTTTTTTTCTAAAAATAGGTTTTTCGGAATCTCCGATGTCTGAACCGTGAAATTTTTTTTTTCGATTTTTAAAACGATTACAAGACTTACTCTATACTACGTATATGGCGGATATCTAATAGGACAGAAGTACTACAGCACTGGCAAGACTACATATAGGACCGAGATATTAAAAATTGATTTTAAAAATAGTTAAATAATTTATCCATCAAGGCTTTATTTAACATCTATTATCCGTGAATCAATAGAAATCTATATGCGTAATGTGAACATTTGCAATGAATCCGCCTCATTTGAATTACATAAAATTTGGCACGAGACACTTTTCAGTTTTAAAAAACCAATAAAGAAATATTAATTGTCACGTTTACAGTTAACTGTTTCAAGCAAGCACCTACTTTTTTTACACATAACATATACATATTTTCAGTCTATGTAGTGTGTGTGTGTGTGATTGGTGTTCATATTTAAGTTTGTTTTATTTTATTGTTTATGTGAATTATTGTTATTTTACATCTCGTGATTTATGTTTTTAACCCGGCAGCACACGCGCTGGGATAAAATGTACCCCAGCTCACAACTATTACTTAAAAATGTGCGAAAATCATTCGTGATCATTCTGAGCTTTATAGTACCTTTTCAAGCGGAAATATATCAAGATGTGGCCAAAAAGAATTTACCTCCGGTTGTGAGATTTTCCATTCTTTTGTTATAAAAATGTTATAACGTAACCCATAATGATAGGAAAATGTTAATGAAAATGTTTATGTAAAAAATAGAGTGTGCAAATAATAATATAATTGTTCTTTTAAACGTTAACAACTCTTGCACATACAGTTTCTATATATCAGTTTTATATTTTTTTATATTTTCATGGCTGAATTTGGATTGGAAAAGCTTTGTATGTAATGATATGCAAAAAAATCTTAGTGCGAGATGTTATGTTTTTGTTTTGCTTTAAATATAAAAGAACCTCTTATTTTAAGTTAAATTATGTTCTGTATTGATTTACAGTTTATTTCAAAATATAAATTTTTGTTTATAATCAAACCGGGAGGGGGGGGGAGGTGAAATTGACACGAGAAAACCCATTGGAGTAAAATTTATCCCGCGCGTGTAGTAACGTAATGGAAAAGGGCGCGTGTTCTGACGGGTTGAGTTTATTTTCAAAAATTTGCGAGAATACTTTTATATGTCATTAGATATCTTGAAAATGGCGCCGTATGTACGCTAAAACATAATGTCGATCATTAAAAGGTTTGTATAAGCCTTTTGTGTTTATCTTTGTTTCTCTCTTAAGCATTTTATCTCTATTTTAATTAAATGTTTCATCTTAATAATTCAAACAATCGCAATGTTTATCTCTATGTGGAATTGGTAAATGTTTGGGCTTACGTTTCGTGGCGCTTATTTCGATTCCGAATTACAAAATTCGGTATAAAAAAACGAATTTAAAATATTTTCGGTACTTCTCTATTATCCCGTCGACCACTTTTCATAACAAAAAACGATTGCCAAACGGTAACGCCCAATAAACGGGAGAACGTTGCCATTGGAATATCAAAATAAACAAATAAATAAAATAGAAAAATTTAAGGCCCCAATTGTTATTTTAATGAATGAAATAACGAATAAATCAGTAAAACAGAATGAAAAATACACGCAAATGTCGAATTGAAAACCACTGGATGACATAACAAACGTGTATAATATCATGACATCCAGTTAGAGTTGCAACGGCTAGAAAAAACCCGGTTTAAACCTGGGAATAAACCGTTTTTTTGGGGGAATAAACCGGGTTTTTTGGGAATAATCCAGGTCTTTTGGGAATAAACCTGGGAATAAACCGGGTCTATTGGAAATAAACCCGGGAATAAGCCAGATTTTTGCAACTCTACATCCAGTCAATGGGACTGCCTTTTTGGCGTTTCATCTTGCAGTGTGGCGATCGTTTTTTGTTACGAAAAGTGGTCAACGGAATAATAGAGAAAGTACCAATTTTTTTCTTATGCAGCGAGAAACCCATATGCGGGTTCCGTTTTTAGACTTCAGTATTCAAAGGGTTAAACTTAACTTCTTATATTTTACTACATTTAATAAAAATGTATTTAGGTACTTCTCTATTATCCCGTCGACCACTTTTCATAACAAAAAAACTTCTCCCTTTTATTGGGCGTTACCGTTTGGCGATAGATTTTTGTTATGAAAAGGGGTCGACGGGATAATAGAGAAATACCTGTATTTATTTTATTTTTTTAAAATTCTTTATTTTTTCAGAATTTTCTTCACCATTATCAAATCCTATTTTAAAAAAATCGTCTGTTTCAACAATTTGGCATTTTGAAATACAAAGACTGGTCGATTTGCTGCAAACACATATTCTTTTAAGAGTTGCATTTTTCAGATCTTTGTCCTCTTATAAAACATAACCTACATTTGTTCAGGATTGGCCTTTTGTACTAGTTATGTTAGGAGGGATATTAGAAGTAGTTAAATTCCACTTTCGAAGACAGCTTCCTTCGTAGCAATATTTCAGCGTTCGGGCGTTTGCCGTATTTTAAATGCTATTCCCCTTTTAGACTTCAGTATTCAAAGGGTTAAACTTAACTTCTTATATTTTACTGCAATTTTTTTTTATGTATTTATTTTTAAAAAATTTCGTAGAATTAATTGGGATTTATTTTTTCAGCATTTTCTTCACCATTATCATATCCTATTTAAAAAAATTAGTCTGTTTCAACAAGATTGCGGGAAGAGTTGCATTCTCCG
This sequence comes from Maratus michaelseni, assembly GCA_963931845.1. Classification (NCBI taxonomy): domain Eukaryota; kingdom Metazoa; phylum Arthropoda; class Arachnida; order Araneae; family Salticidae; genus Maratus; species Maratus michaelseni. The sequence continues at coordinate 313,316,456 of OZ007596.1, read as the reverse complement.
GGTGTTTGTCCTTTTTTAAAACAACATCTACATTTGTGCCTACATTCTTCGAAGTTTAAAATATTTTCTTACACGACGAGAGACCCATATGTGGCCGGGATTAACATATGGGTTTCTCGTCACGCGACCCAGAGTAATTAAAGTTGATTGCGTTTGAAACATCGATTTTGTGGAAAACGTCGACTGGCTATTTTTTCCTTCAGAAATAATTTCCAGGACTCTTTTTCCCTCCTTCTTCCCTACGCGGCCGGGATTAGCGTAGGGAAGATATAACGCAGGGAAATGTTGATTTCTCTAGTAAAATTTAGTAGTTGCATTTGAGTATAAATAAATAGTGGGGTGTGATGGAAAAAGTTACCCTCACCAATGGTTTTTTCTATGATTTGAAACAGTATCGATTATTCCCTATTGTTTATCCCTATTTGTTTCTGAAATAATTTCTACGACCTACCCCCCTCCTTAATCTCTAAACGGTCCCCTATGCGGCCGGGATTAGCATAGGGGACTTAAAAAAACTTCAGTGAATGTGGTTTTTTCTATGATTTCTTTTCGAAACAACATCGGTTGTTCGCTATTTGTTTCTGAAATAATTTCTACTACGACCTCCCCCATAATCTCCAAACGGTCCCCTACGCGGCCCGGATTAGCGTAGGGGACTTAGACTAATTTCAGTGAATGTGGTTTACCTAGCTCATCCAATTGGTGACGATTGCTTTTTTTTAAAAGTCTTTGTGTGCTAATACAAATTCTTAAATCAAGTGCTAAAAAAATAAAAAAAATAAATGTTTATTTCATTTGAGCCAATGAATAAAAAGGTGTTCTCATAAAATATTTGCTTACACATGCTTACACGTGTTGCTTACACATGCTCCGAAAATGGAGTCACACCCACGAACAAAAAGTGTTTAAAAATGTGCCTCTAAAAAAATCTTGGATTTTTCAAAAAGTGTTTTTCTGAAGGAGCAAAGAATAAGTGTGTTTTAAAACCTATGGTGTTCCAAGCTGTGTTGGATTACCGATTTTGGATATACATATCTGTGGATACTCTTTTGTTGGATATGATTTCTGTCTCTGGATGCCTTTTGGATATCATCGAAATCATAAGATAGGATAAAGGTAAGATATAATCCTTTTGAAGACAGAAGTTCACAAAAGTAGCGGAAAGCGCTCCAAAAATTTCGAGTATCAAAACTTTTTCTTAATCACTTTTGCTGTTGTAATATTTCGCGCCTTCAGCTTCCTTGTGTTAAAGTGGGGCTCTGAAGTATTTCGTTGTGTGTTGTGTTGTGTTTGAATCGTTGAAATTTGGTCTTGAGGGGGTGAGGGAGGGGGCGTTGCATGCATAAAAACCTGTTTTAACACGGCTATGCATGTCTTTAGCCATACCGCCTGTCTTACGGTTCGATTGTTTTTCACGAAAGTTACTGTGGCTAATTTGGAGTTACAGTTTAAGTTGTTTTTATTTTAATGTTTATGTGAATTATTGTTATTTGATTTCAGTCTATATAGTGTGTGTGTGATTGGTGTTAATATTTAAGTTAGTTTTATTTTAATGTTTATGTGAATTATGTGATTTCAGTCTATATAGTGTGTGTGTGATGGGTGTTAATATTTGAGTTTGTTTTATTTTAATGTTTATGTGAATTATTGTTATTTGATTTTAGTCTATATAGTGTGTGTGTGATGGGTGTTAATATTTGAGTTTGTTTAATTTTAATGTTTATGTGATTTATTGTTATTTGATTTCAGTCTATGTAGTGTGTGTGTGATTGGTGTTAATATTTAAGTTTGTCCTATTTTAATGTTTATGTGAATTATTGTTATTTGATTACAGTCTATATAGTGTGTGGTTCGGTCAAAATTAAATTTGAGTTCAAATATCATAACCCATGACCAAAATGACCCACTAATTGAATTTTCTCGAACATGTGACCTAGCCTAACAGTTTTCTCGTGCCCGAAAACCATAGTATGCAAAATTTAGTGTAAATAGTCTGAGCCGTTTTTAAGATAAAATAGCTTGACCCATAATGACCCAAGACCAAAATGACCCACTAATTGAATTTTCTCGAACATGTGACCTAACCCAACAGTCTTCTCGTGTCCAAAAATCATAGGATGCAAAATTTAGTGTAAATAGTCTGAGCCGTTTTTAAGATAAAATAGCTTGACCCATAATGACCCATGACCAAAATGACCCGCTAATCAAAATTTCTCGAATACGTGACCTAGCCTAATAGTCTTCTTCTTGCCTAAACCTGTAGGATACTAAATTTATTACAAATTCTCTGAACCGTTTTTAAGCTAAAATAGCTTGACCCATAATGACCCATGACCAAAATGACCCACTAATTGAATTTTCTCGAACATGTGACCTAACCCAACAGTCTTCTCGTGTCCAAAAATCATAGGATGCAAAATTTAGTGTAAATAGTCTGAGCCGTTTTTAACATAAAATAGCTTGACCCATAATGACCCAAGACCAAAATGACCCACTAATTGAATTTTCTCGAACATGTGACCTAACCCAACAGTCTTCTCGTGTCCAAAAACCATAGAATGTAAAATTTAGTGTAAATAGTCTGAGCCGTTTTTAACATAAAATAGCTTGACCCATAATGACCCAAGACCAAAATGACCCACTAATTGAATTTTCTCGAACATGTGACCTAACCCAACAGTCTTCTCGTGTCCAAAAATCATAGGATGCAAAATTTAGTGTAAATAGTCTGAGCCGTTTTTAAGATAAAATAGCTTGACCAATAATGACCCAAGACCAAAATGACCCACTAATTGAATTTTCTCGAACATGTGACCTAGCCGAACCGTCTTCTCGTGTCCGAATACCATAGGATGCAAAATTTAGTGTAAATAGTCTGAGCCATTTTTAAGATAAAATAGCTTGACCCATAATGACCCATGACCAAAATTTCTCGAATACGTGACCTAGCCTAATAGTCTTCTTCTTGCCTAAACCTGTAGGATACTAAATTTATTACAAATCCTCTGAACCGTTTTTAAGCTAAAATAGCTTGACCCATAATGACCCATGACCAAAATGACCCACTAATCAAAATTTCTCGAACACGTGACCTGCCTAATAGTCTTCTCCTTCCCTAAACCTGTAGGATGCTACATTTATTTCAAATCCATTTTTAAGATAAAATAACTTGACCCATAATGACCCAAGATCAAAATGACACACTAATTGAATTTTCTCGAACATGTGACTAAGCCTAACAGTCTTCTTGTGCCCGAAAACCATAGGATGCAAAATTTAGTGTAAATAGTCTGAGCCGCTTTTTAGATAAAGTAGCTTGACCCACAATGACCCAGAAATGACCCACTAATCGAATTTTCGCAGATATGTGACCTAGCCCAATGATTTTCTCGTGCCCGAAACTCGTAGGATACAAAATTTAATCAAAATCGTTAGAGCCGTTTTTAGATAAAATTAATTTGACCCGCGTTGACCCGCGTTGACCCAAAAATGACCCACTCATCAAACGTTCTCGAACATGTGACCCATCCCAATACTCTTCTCGTGCCCGAAAATGGTCGGATACAAAGTTTCTTCAAAATCGTTTGAACTGTTTTTTAGATAGAATTAGCTTGACCATGACCCAAAATGACCCAATAATAGAATTTTCTCGAACAAATGACCCAGCCCAATGGTTTTCTGGTACCCCAAAACGGTAGGATACAAAATTTCGTAAATATCGTTAGAGCCGTTTTTAAGATAAAATTTGCATATATATATATAACCACACACAAGATTTGCTCGTATTAGAATATATGATATGATACGTGAATTGTGCAGTGCAATAACAACTGATATTCATATTTATTTATTTATTTGTTTTTAGGTTAAGTTCCTGCATCTGGTTGTCTGGATTATTCCAGAATGGAACTAATGGACAGTTCGTTCCTGCACCAGACTGGGAAGTGAATCGCTGAAGAAGTTTAGAATATTCCAGAATGGGACTAATGGACAGTTCGTTCCTGCACCAGACTGGGAAGTGAATCGCTGAAGAAGTTTAGAATATTCCAGAATGGAACTAATGGACAGTTCGTTCCTGCACCAGACTGGGAAGTGAATCGCTGAAGAAGTTTAGAATATTCCAGAATGGGACTAATGGACAGTTCGTTCCTGCACCAGACTGGGAAGTGAATCGCTGAAGAAGTTTAGAATATTCCAGAATGGAACTAATGGACAGTTCGTTCCTGCACCAGACTGGGAAGTGAATCTCTCAAGAAGTTTAGAATATTCCAGAATGGAACTAATAGACAGTTCGTTCCTGCACCAGACTGGGGAGTGAATCGCTGAAGAAGTTTAGAATATTCCAGAATGGAACTAATGGACAGTTCGTTCCTGCACCAGGCTGGGAAGTGAATCGCTGAAGAAGATACCTGCAAATGAATGAATCATGAAATCGCATATTGAATGAATCTTATAAGATGAACGAATATATGATGAACCATATAACATAGAAGAATTGTGTAACGAATTCTATAACAAAAATTAATCCTATAAGATAACAGAATGCAGAACAAATAGTATAACTAACGAATCTTTCGCAATCATAGATAAACGATGAAAACGAAAATTCACATAAATGCTGAATCATGTACCATCATCAGATGACGAATTGCAGTGTTAACTTTACATTGTTACCGACTAACTGAAATAGTATGATAACAAAGAAGAGTAGTGCAAGTGAAACGGACAATGACGAGTTAGACGAAACTGACGAAAAGGAAGAATGTAAGAAAAAATGGAAGCTTGGAAATTCATACCGCATAAATAATATAACTTATCTTATTTTCGCCTTCAATATATTCTTCCCTATTATCACCAATTCAAATTTATAAAAAAATACTTCAGATGTCTTATATAGGAAAGAAAATACGGGTTTCATTTGATATTAACCATAACGACGGTGCAGTTAAGACTATTTATGCGCGGCGCTCAGTTAGTAACCGCATTGCGCACGATAAAAGAAGAGAACGATCCTCGTGCCAACATAATTTCGCACATGCAACCCAGAAGCATCGTCACTGTTTTAAAAGAACTGTTCTATTTTGGGTCTTTCCCGCCAATCTTGAAGAAATTTATTTTAACCATGTGAACGGACGAAAAAATAAACAATCATGACACCCACAATCATCAAGTGCCAAACATCATTATACATTGACAGAAGTCTTCAACTACTTCACAGAAACTTCAATTACCTCACAGAAACTTCAAACCCTTCACAGAGAATACGCACATAATGTTAATAATCATCAGCAGGGTGACAAATTAGACGATACTGACGATTCGGAGTAATATAAAGAAAATGGAAAATTTTACCATATAATTTACTATAACTAACATATAACATGTCTTATATATTTCGTAATTATGATCAGTTCAAATTGAAAAAAAAAAATAGCTTGAATTTACTAGCAATGAATTCACGATCGTTCCAAATTACGTTCTGAATGCCAAATTAAATAACGACATTTATAATCATACTTTTAACCAAACTAAAAAGACAACACATTTAATGCTACAAAATAAAATAAATCACAGAAAACGTTTAAAGTACTCTTCATAAGTACAAAAACGGAAGCTGTTGTTCACGTACAAAATATGCATTTGAAATAATAAATCAAGATACGTCACAGTAGGAACATATATTCTGGTGGAACTGTACGTTTAGGGGACTAAATTTTTACATCTCAAAACTTCTCCCATCATTCTTCAATTACTTCACAGAAACTTCAATTACTTCACACAAACTTCAATTACTTCACGCAAACTTCAAATCTGTAATCATGTAAATCAATCTTTTAGAAAAAATTCTTCTGTTATATAAATATTGCAAATAGATTTAAATTGTTTTAATATATTTCGAAATATGGGATGGGGGTCTGTATCTATTGAAGGATTAACGAGTTTTGATTGTAACATTTGCCGGGTTTAAAAGCGAGATTAGGCTCTTCTGCCATGATCGTCCAGTTTCACACATCTAAACAGGGTTACAATCTCTATAATGTAAACTATTCCGGAAAAATGGGACTATTTTAGGCTTTGAATTTGCACAACATATTCTTCTGTGGTTTAACGACTGTGCCAATATTAATTGACTTGAATAAATTGAAATAAATAAAATCATCATTGCTTCATTTATTTATTACATAAGTACCATCTGTTCAGGAAGATTTGTAAATTTTTTACTTCTCAAAACTTCCCTCATTATTCTTCAATTACTTCACAGAAACTTCAATTACTTCACAGAAATTCAATTACTTCACAGAGAATACGCACATAAAAGTGAAGTAAAATGAAATCACCCACTCGTGGAGATCCCGCCATTGTGCATATAGAAACTTCATCCAGTGAAAACCTCCTAAAATGAACATGAATCCAGCTCATTGTTATTACTCCAATTACGGATATTGAAGATAGAACTGTTTACAAAATTAGTACAAAGTTAGATTTTACATTATTAACATTTCAAAATTAGTACAAAGTTAGATAGTAGTTTACTGATCGAAGAAATTACCATTTAATCGACGATGTATGCTACATTGCTACTATACGCCTACTACTATACTGTACCACAACGTATGACTGCTAGTACCTGGCTACTGATATACTTACTATACTACCTTCAACAGCGTTCACGGAACCTGAACATAGCACTGCTATACTACTAATACGCACAGTGTTTGCATAACATCACAGAAAGCGGAAACGGAACCTCAACATAGCACTGCTATACTACTAATACGCACAGTGTTGACATAACATCACAGAAAGCGGAAACGGAACCGCACAATCAAGTGGGCGTGGCATCCCCCATGCACCGACCCTTGTTCCGACGCCTCGCCCTTTGCGCATGCGCAATGGTGCTGTCCTCCTACCTCGTGCTGTTCGTGGTGGTGGTCTCTCGCAAGGTGGACAGGACGGCCGAAGAAGGGTTAAGAAAGGCCATCGTGGCTGACCACGGCAGACAAGGCCAACGCCCCCGCATCATCCGCCGCCGTACAGTCCAGGTCTGCGTCATTCCAGGCTTCCGGAGTCCTCCCGGTCCCGTGACTGCTCTGGCGTCGTTTCCTGGATCCGGAAACACGTGGATACGGTTCCTGGTGCAGCAGGCAACAGGTAAGCGCTATCAAAGATATCTGAGACAATTGATTGTGATATACAGGGAATAAAAATTGAATGTAAATTTTTTACTTCTGAAAACTTTCCTTATCATTCTTCAATTACTTCACAAAAACTTCAATTACTTCACAGAAACTAGTTTTAGCCGTCGTAATGAGAGTGCACGTGTTTGAAAGATACAAGTTAAGCTGTTTGAAATATTTTTAAAAAGGTTTGGTATTTATACTGGTTATAAAAAATAAAGTAGAAATTTGGTACTGTCGTGTTATAGCGGCCCCCAAGGATGAATCGCCAAGCGTTCATTTTGATTAAAAAAAAAACATTTTACTAACAGAGTGCGGCTGTTTTTTTTTTCTATAAATTTTAGTATACTTTTAGTGTTTTATGGCTAAGCTAGGATCATGTCCGATTAAAAACTCTCTCATACATCTGAAGAAATTGCTGTTTCCATGGAAACGTTACATTTAATCTGTTGTCTCTTCAGAATTGGACAACATGTAATATATTTCAAAAACTGTGTATTAGTAATTCTAATAATTGCCGAAACGTCAGTTGAGGCTCACTGCTGAGACCCAGAAAAGTTTTTGGTTTCTGTCTGTCTGTCTGTTCCGCGATAACTGCAGCAAAAATTATCCGATTAGGTTGATTTTTAGTGAGTATGTAGTTTTAATAACATTTGGTTCATTCGTTCGAAAAATGTAAATCATTTCTTTTTAGTTCATAATGCTTTCCTATGGGAATGCAGACGATTTTCAAATTTCATTTTTAACTGGAATGAAAATCGCATATTTGAATAATGGATTGAAACATAAAGTTATAGATGCTAATTTTTTTTTATATGGATGTTTTAAATATATCCAAAAGCTGTGAAAATTCGCCGATACATTTATTAGAATTTAGAAATGAATTGTTTAAATGATTGGAAAATGTTTTGCATCTGTTAAGGAAATATAACACATTTTACTTTCACATATTTTACAAATTTTAAAATTCATTTCTTTTTACTTTGATCTTTAATTTAGTAGTTGCGTAGCAACTCTATTTCAAAGACTATCAACATAATAAAATTCAAGTAACTCGCACTGATTTGCTGCAATATTTATGTATTAGGTAGCTTTCAAAACAAAAAAGTATAAAGCTACCTATTGCAGCCGTTCGGAGGAAAGCAATTCCGGAAAATTTCGATCTATTTTCATCGATCATGACCCCCAGACCTCAAAACCACCCTCCGTTCAAATGTTGATATATATATATATATATATATATGATCTATGTCATACGATAACGTTCGTATTTATAAATTAATTTTGATGAAACTAATTGTGTGTATTAAGATCAACCATGCCTCGACCGAGTTCGTTGGCCAGCTTTGTCCACCATCTTGTTTCAAGATGGCGGCTACTCAAAATTTTAAAACTAAAATAAATATACAAAAAAGTTAAAAATTCAAATTTATTTTTTAATTAAGTGATACGCCTTGATACAAGGATTCCAGAGCATTTTTTGTTTTACCTCTAGCTTAAAAAATGGCTGAGATAGAGTAGTTTGAAATTCGAGGGCGGCTGACATTTTGAAACAAGACAGCACATTACAAAAAAGTCCTTCCGGCCAGTACCGGGAGGAAAAGGTAGCTTTCCTACATCTTCGTTTTAAAATTTCAGCTATTGTTACACGAAAACAGCAAGTTAAAATGCAAAGAAACGTTTAAAAAGATTTGTTAACACTGAATTTGAATAAGAAATTCGCCAAATTATTGAGCAATAGCCAAATTGGCTTCATTTATGAAGACTTATTTTGGTCGCCAAATTTGGCGATATTTCGCCAAATGTCGCCAATTTTACCAATTTTGTCGCCAATGTCGCCAATTTTGGCGCTAACGGATATGAATATATAGTTTTATGCGTATGATTGGGAAAATTATTACAACAATGAAAGAAAATAATATGCGAGTGATCGCGTTAATGTGCTGTTTTGTTTCAAAATGTCAGCCACCCTAGAATTTCAAACTGCTCTATCTCAGCCATTTTTTAAGATAGAGGTAAACCAAAAAATGCTCCGGAATCCTTGTATCAAGGCCTCACACGTAATTAAAAAATAAATTTGAATTTTTAATTTTTTTGTATATTTATTTTAGTTTTAAATTTTTAAATGGCCGCCATCTTGAAACAAAATGGCGGACCAAGCTGGCCAACGAACTCGGTCGAGACATTGGTGACCTTAATACACACAATTAGTTTCATCAAAATCGATTTATAAATACGAGCGTTATCGTATGACATAGGTCAGATATATATATATATATATATGGATATATCTATATATATAAATCAACATTTGAGCGGAGGGTGGTTTTGGGGTCTGGGGGTCATGATAGGTGCAAATAGATCGAAATTTTCCGGAACTGCTTTCCTCCGAACGGCTGCAATAGGTAGCTTTATACTTTTTAGTATTGAAAGCTACCTAAAACCAACGCTTCATTTATGAGTTTTAGTGAACGCGATTCCTTGCAAATTATTTTCTTTCATTGTTGTCATCATTTTCCCAATCATACGCATAAAACTATATATTCATGTCCGTTATTACCAAACTCTTGCCAAACTTGGCGTCATTTGGCGAAATGTCGCCAAATTGGGCGACCAAAATAAGTTTTCATAAATGAAGCCAACTTGGCTATAGCTCAATAATTTAGCGAATTTCTTACTCAAATTCAGTATTAACGAATCTTTTGTAAACGGTTTCTTTGCATTTTAGCTTGCTGTTTTCGAGTAACATTAGTTAAAATTTTAAAACGAAGATATAGGAAAGCAACCTTTTCCTCCCGGTACAGGCCGGAAGGACTTTTTTTTTATAAAAGTATTTTTTTTATTATATAAAAAATTACAAGAATAAGTTCATAAGAATTTCAGAATATTAATGCATAAACCGTGTTTAATTTAACGTTTTTAATTTTTGAAACCTTCGAATTATTTTATATGCCGCACAGTTCAAAAGAATAACAATAAAAAAATCTAAATATTAATTTTTTGCTAAGCTATCCGTGAATAATTTTCCCTTCATTTGTTTTTTTTATGCATTTACATCGCTATTTTGTTGTTATGTTGTAATTTAATACAACAATTGTAATAAAACCAAGAAAGTTATTTTGCGCAATCTGTCCTTACAGGGTTGGTGTGATTGCGCACATGGGTAGGAGAGATTGTTACTAATAATAACTACAATTAAATTGTTAACAATAATAATTACACTTAAATGACATTGTTGTAAGGTTTTTGTGAACAAATATTATTGTATTAGGAGTGACTAGTTCAACCTAATGATTAAAGAATCAGAAAAATGAAATAATTTAAAAAACGATTAAAAAATTTGAAGTAAAGGGGAAAAAATTAAAGAATCAGAAAAAGCAAGTCCAGATAAGATTACAAAACAACATTAAGTTACTTGATAACACGTTTAACTTAAAATTAGTCCATTTTCATTTTTTAAGCAAATTTACTAATAAGCTGCGTAATCTCTCCTAGCATGGAAACTAAGAGGAATAATGCGCCATCTCTCCTAAGTAGCAGATGCGCAAACTCTCCAATTTCAGTAGGAGAGATTGCATGGCCTTTTATTTAAACATGGCCGCTACTAAAACGAACCATTGTTAGTCTAGATTAGTAGCTTATGAGAAATCATTTAAGTTTAAAATATTTAGTACTATTGACATTGTATAGAAATTCTGAAGAATAGCTATGAAAATTCATGCACTTACTTTGGGAAAACAAAACAAAATAGCAATGCTTTATCTCAGACGCTCAAAACAATCAACGTGCACTTTCACTCCACTACTGCTGTTGTACAACTACCCTCACTTTACTCCTTCCCACCTATCTCTCCGACCGCGCCATCTCTCCTGGCTTTACCTTATATACGTAATTTTAAAAAATGAATTGTAAGATGATAAATAATATAAAAAGTGTAATTAAAAAACAATGACTTTCAGAGCTGACATTGAGGCTCCTGATCTGAAGATTTACTAGTAATATTTAATTCAAGAAATACAATTGAATCTTAACCGCATTTCGCTTTTTTAGATGCGTTCGTAATTAGAGGTCTGCAGGGACCAAAATTTCCAGGCCTGTGCCCGGCCCAACCCATACAAAAAAAATTTGGCCCGGCCCGATACAAAAATTACAAGTTCGGCCCGAGCCCGGCCCGGTATAAAAGCTAAAACTGTGGCCCGGTCCGGCCCGAAAAAAGTTAAAATCTCGGCCTGAGCCTGACCCGAGTGAATTTCTACAAAATATTGATTTTTACGCCGATTTGGTTAAAAATTTGCCTTGTAGGAAGAAATCTAACCAGAAATTCCTTTTTCATGTTTATAATCTTCATTTTTATAGAGATGCCGCAAGCTGGAATATTTATTTTTTTAATAAATCTCTATTTGTTGTATGTATGTGTTTAAGTTATCATCAATATTGTTAATCCGTATTCCATGTATTGAGGGGTTAAAAATCAGAAAAATGCTATACAGTAAAATCTTTTAAGACGGAATAAAAATGATTTATAGATAATTTGCCTTCTTAGCACAGGTGTAAATATATTATATATTCTTTTCTTACGTATTAGTATATTCATTTTTCATGGATCAACACATTTTGCAGTTTAAGACAGGATTCCGTCATAAGCAGGTTCTTTTTCACACGTTTCACTACATTTTAATTTAGCCATATTTTAATAAGCGTATAAATCTACTATTCTTTAAAAAGAATAAATTTTTATGTTTAATTGTAGAATAATGGCGATTTAAACTAGTCTTTGGGGGCCACCGTAATTCTCTACCCATCATGGATATGCATAATATAAAATATGAAAATAAAACATGTGTAAACTACTTATAACCATTCGAATAAAATCGGGCTTGAGGAAGTCCTAGACTTTAAAGGCTCTATGACTGAATTGGGTAAAATAAACATCCTTATAACTCCAAAACTAATAATCATATTCACTAACGGTTTATTGCGTCTGATGAAGCGTGCCATTTCCAATTAAAATAGATCTTGGAATTGAAATTTGAATAAAATACAGGGTCATGAAAAATCGAAGCGTGTGGTAAATAGGATGACAAATATCTCGGCCACTCATGATCCGATCGACTTCATGCTTTATGCAAAATTTCTGTTTTTGTGTTGTCTTTTATATTTACTCCTTAAAATAAACAATTTCGAAAATTTTTATATACCTTTTATCAGAAGGAATAGTTCGAGAGTCCGAAAAAAAAAGAGTTTCGGATCCTCGAGGTGACAGACTTCTTCCCATTATGACATACTAAGTACACACCCAATTTCAAGTCTCTATCTCGATTGGTTCGAGAGATAGAGCGTTTACAGACACACAGACGGACGGCAAAATATTATTTTTTCTAAAAATATGTTTTTCGGAATCTTCACTGCCTGAAACGTGTCATTCCGTCAAAAAATTATTTTCGATTTTCAAAACGATTACAAGACTTACCCTATACAACGTATGATGGGTCAGTAAAAAGTAAGGCCCGGCCCGTGCTATTCGTAATTATATAAATATGTAACAACTGTAGTCATCGTCTTGTCTGTCCGTCTCTCTCTATATAACAGCGCAAAAACTACCCAAACGAATGGTTTGAAATTTAATATATACAATCGTTGAAGAATTTTCTCGAGTGATTTCAAATTTTACGAAAATCGAATCAGAACTTAAAAAAAAAAAAAAAAAGATATTTTAATAAAAGTTTTCTTCATTCTATTAAAACCTATCCTACGTCATTAATTCAACGATGTCCCATGATAGGTAATGATCAGGGGTCGGAAGTAGCGAAACTACTGTAGCTGCTACCTTTTACAGTAGTTTGTAGTGTAGTGAGCTACATTTTGAATAATGTAGTGTAGCGAGCAGCCCCATACAAAAATCCGTAGTTTGTAGCAAGAACCGACGCTACTGTTAATGCTACTTCAGGGGTGGGAAATGTACCATTCTGCAAATCATTCTTTTTTTCTAGTGTAATTCAATTCATCAAATTTTCAAAGCTAGGCTTCTGTTTCCCATTGGAATGTTCAGTCAATGTCAACAAAAGATAAAATGTTGCCAACTTAAAATGTACTTATTTTATGACATAAATGAATCATATCATACATACAGATGATATAATTCATTTCATTGAAACTAGTTATGCTACGAACGCACCTCATTTGCCACTCTTAACGTACAATTTCCAACTTGCTTTTTCTCACTCTTCCCACTTCATTTTATATTCTTTTGTTTGTTTATTGAGAATGGATTCAAAATCACTTTCTTTCTAATCTAAATTCATAAATTTATTAAATTTAATCCTAAATATCCTTTTTTTTAAATTAAATAAAAATCATTATTTTATGGAAATTTTAGAAAGCTTACGCATCTGCTTTTATAGTTTTAATTATTATTATTTATTTATTTTGTGTAAAAATATGCATTAAATGCATTCCTATTTCTTTAATTATTTTAGGTAGATTTCGTAAGAAATACTACCAATTACATTCTCCAACTAAGTTAGAATTTTTTTAAAATTTTTGCAGATCTACGCCGATCATGACTCCCAGAACCCAAACACCACCCACAGTTCAAAACTTTATCTATCTATCTATGTCACTTTTTTATGGACACGATAACTCCCATAATTCTGCACAAATCTCTTCCAAACAGATACATAAAATCAAGGGGCATAAAATCTCGGTCAAGTTCGTTAATGGTCAAAATCAGACCAGGGGGGGGGAATGGGGGGGGCTTTTTGTGAAAACAGAAAAAACCCCATAACTTCTTAATTATAATTACGTATATATATATACGTATCGGATACGTTTAAAGTTATTATTACTTAATAAATTTAAGCGGATTGAATATCTTGTGAATGGATGAAGTTATGAATTTTTTTTCTTCTGAAACCTTCTCCCCCCCCCCCTCCCTTGGGCCCATTTTTAATGATATCAAAAATCTGTCTTACCTAAATGTTCGGCCCTTTCCCTAGAACTCATAATAACTTTAAACGTATCCGATACGTATCAGGACTCAGACGTTATGGGTTTTTTTCTGTTTTTCCAAACAGCCCCCCTATCCCCCCCCCCTTGGTTCGATTTTGCCTATTAACGCACTTGACTGAGATTTTATGCCCCTTGATTTTATGTATCCGTTTGGAAGAGATGTGTGCAGAATTATGGGAGTTACCGTGTCCATAAAAAAAAGTGACATAGATAGATAGATGTATAAAGTTTTGAACTGGGGTTGGTGTTTGGGTTCTGGAAGTCATGATGTGCAAAAAATTTCCAGAAATTCCAACATAGGGAAGAATGTAATAGGCAGTATTTCTTACGAAATCTTCCTAAAAACAACAACAATAATCTGAGTCAACGAGATAAGGAAAAGAAAATAAATAAATAAGATGCACTGTCGAAATGGGATACAGATGCGGATACCGTTAAACTGAGTTACACTCTAAGAAAAAACGCCAAAAATTACAGCAACATTTGCTGTAAATTTATGCACCTAAACTGACAGCCTATTTTACTGTAAATTGACAGCAAAATAGGTCTTAAATAATATTACGTTTGGAATTTTCTAACGAAATGTGCTTCGAACACGGTAATTTTACTGCAAATAGGACCACAATCATACTAAATTTACAGCAAAAAATGCTGTCAATTTGGGTGCATAAATTTACAGCACATTGTGCTGACATTGGTGCCGTTTTTTCTGACAGTGTAGAGAAAGAGAATGATAGAATTATTTCTTAGCTGTCTACTTGGAATAATGTTCCATTTCATTTACTGAGTAACATTTCTGGTTCTTTTGTTGTGTGTTCGCAGGTGTGGTGACGGGTAGCGTGTACCGGGACTACTCCCTGAAGAGGAACGGATTTCCGGCGGAAGGGGTGTGCAGCGGGAGCGTGGTGCTGGTGAAGACCCACGAGTGGGGACCCAGGGCCAGGGCCCCTTTCGACAGGGCCCTCCTCCTGCTCAGGGACCCGTACGGTGCCCTGATGGCGGAGTTCAATCGCAGGGCCGGCGGACACGTGGGGCACGCCGCACTCAACAAATTCCACGCCGGAGACAGTGAGTGTATCTTTAAGTATATCCTTGAGTATACTTAGTACCTTGAGTATATCCTTGACCAATTTTGAGTATTTGAGTACACTTAGTACCTTGAGTATATCCCAGTGGGTATATCCTTGACCAATTTTGAGTATTTGAGTATACTTAGTACCTTGAGTATATCCTTGACCAATTTTGAGTATTTGAGTATACTTAGTACCTTGAGTATATCCCAGTGAGTATATCCTTGACCAATTTTGGGTATTTGAGTATACTTAGTACCTTGAGTATATCCCAGTGAGTATATCATTGACCAATTTTGGGTATTTGAGTATACTTGGTATACCTTGAGTATATCCCAGTGAGTATATCCTTGACCAATTTTCAGTATTTAAGTATACTTGGTATACCTT
Organism: Maratus michaelseni; assembly: GCA_963931845.1. Lineage (NCBI taxonomy): Eukaryota > Metazoa > Arthropoda > Arachnida > Araneae > Salticidae > Maratus > Maratus michaelseni. Next base: position 313,300,810 of record OZ007596.1, on the reverse strand, counting down.
GAGTATATCCCAGTGAGTATATCCTTGACCAATTTTGAGTATTTGAGTATACTTAGTACCTTGAGTATATCCCAGTGAGTATATCCTTGACCAATTTTGGGTATTTGAGTATACTTGGTATACCTTGAGTATATCCCAGTGAGTATATCCTTGACCAATTTTGGGTATTTAAGTATACTTAGTACCTTGAGTATATCCTTGACCAATCTTCAGTATTTGAGTATACTTAGTATACCTTGAGTATATCCCAGTGAGTATATCCTTGACCAATTTGAGTATACTTAGTACCTTGAGTATATCCCAGTGAGTATATCCGAGACCAATTTTTTTTTATTAATTGTGTACTTTTCTTTCTTAACGCCATTTTTGAAAAATTCCAATATTAGTTAAAAAGTGTTTATGAATTCGGTCTGTCTGACTGTCCGCACTCTTATTCTCGTAAATATACTCCGATTGTCAGGAAATCGATATATGTTAATGGAGTTTACTATGGCATAATCGGTATTGAAAATGAAGTGTGTCGCGCTTATAGTTATTTTACAGGGACACTCAAAAGAGTTCCGTTACATTAAGGTCTATGGAGAATAATTGTTTCCGGTTTATATGAATGATGTTACACTATTTCAAACCTATTGAAATGGATATAGATCACTACAATATCTTTTCTCAGGGGTACAGAATAAGTAGTAATGGTGTAACATCGTTAAAATACACCGCAAATGATTTTTCTCCATAGACCGTAATGTAACGCTAATTATTTTGAGTGTAAACAAACTTTAATGACTACAAACTTCATTTTCAATAGCTTACACCCATTGCAAGCCAATCCGAGTTTACTGACGAGAGATAGAGCTCGGACAGACAGACAAACTGAATTTATAAACTGATATTGGTAACTCAAAAGAGTTGTATAGTTTCGTTTGTGTATTTTTCTACACTGAGAAATATCTGTCTTTTTAACACTTTCCAACATAGTTCAAAAGTGTTTATGAATGTCTGTCTGTCCCTGCTCTAACTGTCTTAAATACAGTCGGATTGGCTTGAAAATATAATATGTTTTTGGGGTTTACCATGGCAGGATCGCTATTGAAAATAAAGCGTGTTGAATTTATAGTTTGTTTACAGGGATTGTCAAAAGTTTTTCCGATACATTACGGTCAATGGAGCAAAATCGTTTCAAGTGCATTTTGACGATGTTACACCATTTCAAAGAGACTGAAATGGATATGCATGCATTTATTATTCATTTACAGGGCCACACAAAAGAATTTCATTACATAATGGCCATCTCAAGGTAAAAAAAAAAAAACAAGAACGAAAAATCATGCGTCAAGTATAGATTATGAAGCACTTTCCAACACAGTCGGAAAACTGGAGCGAAACTTCATCGTTCAATAAGGTAAAAGAAGATATGTAAATAAACAGTTTAGAAAACATATAACACATTGAAAAATAAAGTTTTCGAAATGACCTTCCAGTGTCTAAAAAGTTGTCGAATTATTTTGTGCATCCCTGTATAGGATCCATAGATGTAGATATAAACCATGATAAAATATAGTTCTATTAGAATACTGGCATCTGGTTCACTGGCACCCGGCTAACCGAAAAATACCATTTTTTGGACAGTTATTTTATTAAAATTTATATATATATTTTTTAATTATGAGAGTTAATAGTTTAGAATTTTTTGGTTATTTATTTATTACAGTTCATTCGTTATATTTTATTTATTTATGTTGGAAAGTGTTACATAATCTATGCTTAATTCTTGTTTCTTAACCTCTGCAGGCTGGCACCGCTTCGTCGCCCTCCAGTCTCGCCTGTGGATGGAGAGCGCCTTGGACTGGCTGCAGGAGTTCCCGGGACCCTTGATCGTGCTCCGGTACGAGACGGTCGCCTCCGACCTCAGCCGTCAGCTGTCACGACTGCTCCAATTCCTCGGCTACTCAACCACATCTCTCTCCAAAACGAGGTGCAGACCGACACTCAGATAAGTTTGTTATACCAGGTTCAGATCGGATAGTTAAGATATCTAAAGTCCGCCGAACTCACCGAGGGAGTTCCAGAAACTCACTTAGTGAGTTCGAACTTTCTATCGCTAGATACAGCCAGTACCACTCACGCTGATTGGCTGTTGAGGTTGTCTTTAACATATGCGCATGCGCACATTCTATGTTTTTTCAGATCTCGGACACGGTGATGTTCGGGGAATTGTCTTAGATGAGTTTTGCTGTGTGGACAGGTGTTCCATTCCGGGAGGGTACCACCTCAAAAAAGGCGGTCTAAGATACTTTAAATGTCTGGTGTGAACAGGGTATTACCTATTTTTTAACAATACAACAAACTTTACCTATTTTCTACAATGCGGTGCTCACTTCTCAAAAATATTTTTTTTCGGTACTTTTGTGTCAGCCGGGCACCAGTGATGGCCAAAATAGTTTGAATCTCTCTAACCCCCCCTTTTTTTTTATCGCCAATCTTTTAACGTTGGCTAATAAAAACAAGTCAACATTTTAACATTCCAATGTAACATCTTAAAATCTTACTTAAAAATATCTAAAACAAAAAACAAAAAAATCCCTGACGGCTCGGTCTACAGGCACAGGTAGATTTCGAAAACGCAGACCGTGAGGCGCCTGTTGGTTGGGAATTGCGGAAGAAATGACCTTTTTTCCCATGATGAGGCATTTGGAAACGCCCACTTCAAAACATAACTTGTTTGCAAGCGGAGCCTGCAGGGATTTTTTTTTTTGTTTTAGGTATTTTTTGTTTTAATTATTTATTTTTTTTGCTATAAGGGTTGGTCCTATACAAAACGTGCCAACAATAAAGTTTTAGATAATATTAAGAGAACTTATAATGAATGTAAGCGGATTGGATATCTTCCAAATAGAAGAAGTTATGAATTTTTTTCGTCTAAAACCCCCCTTGGGGCCATTTTTAATGATATAAAAAAATCTGTCCTACATACATTTTCGGCCCTTTTCCTAGGAGTAATAATAACTTTAAATTCGATTACGTATCAAAATTAAGAAATCATGAAGTTTTTTCTGTTTTCACAAAAAGCCACCCCATTCCCCCCCCCCCCCTGGTTTAATTTTGCCCATTAACGAACTTGACCGAAATTTTATGCCCCTTGATTTTATGTATCCGTTTGGAAGAGATTTGTGCAGAATTAAGGGAGTTATCGTGTGATCACCAGTGATCGCCAAAATAGTTTGAATCTCGCCAACCCTTTTTCTTTCTCGCCAAACTTTTAACGTTGGCTTATAAAAACGAGTCGTTGGGGGCCACCGTAATACTTACCCATCATGGATATGCCTAATATAAAATATAAAAATAAAACCAATGTAAACTATTTATGAAATGCATTGCCATTCGAATGAAATCGTGGCTCGATGACGTCCTAGACTTTAAATGCTCTATTACTACAAAATTGATAATCGTATTAACAAACGGTTTATTGCGTCGGAAGAAGCGTCTCATTTCCAATTAAAATATATCTTTGAATTGAAATTTGGAGGAAATACAGAGTCACGAAAAATCGAAGCGTGTAGAAAATAGGATGACCCATATCTCGGCAACTCATGATCCGACCGACTTCATTTTTGATGCAAAATTTATGTTTTTTTTATTGTCTTTTATATTCCTTGCTTAAAATAAACAATTTCGAAAAATTGTATATATCTTTTATCAGAACAAATATTTCGAGAGTCTGAAAAAAAAAAGTTCCGGATCATCGAATTTCCTGAAATTTAATAAGTTTCTTCCCATTACTAAGTACACACCCAATTTCAAGTCTCTATCTCGATTTTTTCGGAAGATAGAGCGTTTACAGACACATATACACACAGACAGACAGACGGACGGCAAAAAAAAAAAAAAAAATCTAAAAATGTTTTTCATAATCTCCAGTGTCTAAAACGTGTCATTTTTTTTTTGGTTAAGTAACTAGCCAACCTTTTAACATTCCAATGTAACATCTTAAATCTGATCGCCAAAACAGTTTGAATCTCGCCAACCCTTTCTTTTTCTCGCCAATCTTTTAACATTAGCTAATAAAAACTAGCCGACATTTCCACGTTCCAACGTAACATCTTAAAATCTTACTTAAAAATAGCTAAAATAATGACAAAATATGTAACAAGTTGGAAATTGTACGTTAAACGTGATAAATGAGGTGCATTCATTTCATGCTGTAACTAGTTTTACAATGTAAAATAAAAACATCGTTATTATTTCAGTGAAATAAATTATACCGTCTGCTAGGAACGGAATGAGAAAGCCTTTGTTTTTTTTTTTTTATTATTACGAATGCCATGTTTACAGATGCAAATTTTTTTTCGACACCAGACAGCGGTGTAAAATTCACCCTGGTGATCTTGCTTTGCGAAGGATTAACTCCATGGTTTAATATTTTTATGACTCATCATGAACGAATCTCCTGTGTTTATTGACTCTAATGGATTGAGATATTCAGCTGTCAACCTAATTTCAGCTGAAGTTATCTCAGAATCTATACATTGTTGAATGTAACTCAAACCATTTTTTTGAACGATCTTACTAAAAATGTCACTTTTATGCCATTTCATTCGACAAAATAATTTTGAATAAAAATTCCCGCTTGGCATATGAAAAGAGAAGTGATCAGCCCGTATTTGTTTTGCTCAGTCACGTGACTTGCGCTTTTGCTATAGAGATTACGTAGGATAGGATTGAATAGAATAAAGAAAACTTCTATTGTCCCTCTCGGCACCGAAATTTTTCCCAATTTTGGGAAAAATTACTTTTACGCTAACAAAATTAAAAGTAGCTATCGAAATCACAGAAGTTACAGTTTACTGAAATCTAACGAATGTAGTTATGTTGCGTGTTTTTCCTATGAAAATAGTCTAAGGAAGAATTTTTGAAGACGTTTGGAAAATGTCGTATTACAACCAGATTAAACAAACATAAAAAATTTAGTAGTACTTTTTATCTTTTATCACAAATTACTAATTCGTAAAAGGAGTCCCTAATTTAAATTTAAAGAGTGAAACATATGTTTAAATTAAAAGAAACGCCAACGGTTTACTAATAAGTAATAAAACTTTTATTATTATTATTATTATTAAATGCTGAAACATAAGTAACGTCATAATAGTAAATGTATCGACATATGCTAGCACTATTAGGTGCTGGAATTAACAAAAATAATTTTTTTCTTTTGAATATTGCAATTCGAAGTAGGAGCCTCCTATGAGGCCCAGGGTGACGAGAGGGTTAATATCTTTTAATTCGATTTTCATAAAATTGGAAATGCCTCGACAAAATTCAGCAACGATTCTATGATATATTCGGTTGGGTAGTTTTTGCGCTGTTAACGACGATTCTATGTGCTAACGTATTTATGGAACTACAAACGCACCTAACGTAAAATCATGACAAAATACATAAAAACGAACCTACCAACGCAAATAACAAAATCTCACGTAATCGAATCTATTTAAAGATTAGGCTTAGTCATAATAACAACGTATCCGAAAGCTAGTTTACGTTAGCATATTTTACAATTCTGTGAATAAAAACAAGTAATATAATTTTTTTTTAAAAAGTCAATTCCTACTTTTTAATCATAAATATATAAAATAAACCCGTGCAGCATGAATGTCCCACGTTATCTTTATTGAACATTATTTTAGAATCACCGTTGCGGTATTTTATTTTTTGTTGGCATCACTCATTTGAGATAAATATTTCATTTCATTTATGAAAACAATGGGAGAAATTATTTTCTTCTCCCATATAAAAATTAAAATTAATTCATTAAATTTAACGAATGAATTAATATTTGAAAAAACTGTATTAACACCAATTGTCATCCAGTACAAGTTTAAAAAAATGTATTTGAACTTGAATGGATGAATAGAAAATATTTTATGAACAAATGAAAATTCCAACAAGATATATAAATATATAGACAGTGTGAGCTAATAGTAGGAATTTAATAATAAACTTTGTGTGTAGCGTGTATACACGGATGAGACAGACGACGAATAATGCAAATTTATGTCAAACTTATTCGTCCATTAAGATGACGAGTGTTTTTAAAACAAATGCCTTTCCTGCACCTTTTGTGGCCATTCTTTCTTTCCCCAAACTGTTTCAAGATCATCGGCCAACTTATCGTGGCCGGATTAGCATTGTGTGACATATCATTATCAACAGGTATTCATAATCGCAATCGTTTTAAGTATTTTGTTATATGTGTGTAGGTGTGTTGTTGTTAATGTTCATGAGATGTAGCTTGTATTTGGATCTGGACTCGTGTTGTTGAATAATGTATATTCTACTTTAGACAGAATTTTCAGGTCCCAAATGCCTAAATTACCACAAATAAAATGTGTGGTTTTATCATCCTATTAGTCATAACATTGCTAAAGACTATGATTTTGGGACTACCACACCAAAATAGAGAAATATACTGTGAAAAAATCATAAAGTACAAAAAATAAAAACAATATTAAAAAGAAAAGAAACCTTGCCCATAAAAAAAGAGAAAAAAAACTGTGAAATATAATCATAAAGTTCAAAATACAACAAGACTAAAAAGGATACAGGGAAAAGAATACAACAGTTACCAGATAGAATACAGGAGTCATCCCATAACACAGGCAATGAATTGGAGAAAATCATTACATATTGACAAAATAAGTTTTAAAAGATGATTGACCAAGGAATATTATTGTATAGCAAAGCCAAACACAAACCAATATAGAATCAGCTCCCTCTGTAGAAAATTTAAAATAGAACACCAAACATGTTTTCAAATGAATTAGTAAGGTGCTGCCATCTATGGGAAAATTAGTGAATATTCTATGATTTAATAAAAGCATTTGATTACTATTATTAGTTAAAGATTAACACAAACACTGTCTAAAGAATGATAACTGATAGTTAAATAGTAATAATCAGGATGGCAATTGTACGGTAAACGTGACAAACGAGGTGCGTTCTTACTATAATTAGTTTTACAATGTAAAAAAATCACACTTATTATTTCAGTGAAAGTAATTATATCGTCTCCGTCTGATATGAACATGTCTTTCTTTTCTCTTATTACGTATGCGAATTTGTATATTGTATAATAATGTATACAATATTTTCTTATATTTTTAATAAATAACGTAAGTAATAACGAACCAATATAAAACGAAACCTTGTGTTGTTCACTTTCTGAATTAGACTTTTTTTTTTTTTCTTTTCCAGACTGAGCTGCGTTCTGCGCAACAAAGATGGCCTCTTCCGTCGACCGAGGCGCCCCCTACCCTTCGATCCGTTTAGCGAGGAGATGCGACGCACCATAGACGCCTACAAGCGCATCGTCGACGAAGCCGTACTGCGACGTGAACGCAACGCTACAGCAACGTCCTGACAGCACATCCTGATGCATGCGCACTTCATGTCATCCACTGCCATCGTCTGCATTTGCGTGTTTTAAGAAATGTGAACATCTTTTTTTGACTTCCATGTTAAAGACGACATCACGATATTGAGCTGAATATTTATTTCGGTCGCACATGTGAACATTCGTTTTTAATCGGAAATGTGAACATTGAATGAATCGGACATGTTGTGAACGTTATTTTAATCCAATATGTTGTGAACATTAAACATTCTTTTAATCAGAAAGGTGATGAACTTTGAACATTATTTTAATCTGAAATGTGATGAACATTGAACATTTTAATCAGAAATGGGATGAACATTGAACATTATTTTAATCGGAAATGGGACGAACATGGAATATCCTTTTTTAAATCGGAAATGTGAACATTGAACATCAGCATTCTTTTAATCGGTTATGCTGTGAGCATTTTAATCAAACAAGTTGTGAGCGTGAGTATTTTTTTTGTAATCGGACTCCAATGTTGAGCTTGAGTGTGAACGCTGACATGAACATTTTTTTAAAATATAGAACATCCATTTTGAAGACATTGAGCTGAACAATTTTCTTTACCGTGAACAGTGTTGTGACGAAAGCTGTTTTTCCAACAGACATGTTGTGAATATCGAACATGAACATCCTTTTTCAATCCAACTTCGACATTCGAATGAACATCAAACGCATGAATATTGGACATCCTTTTCTTGAACATCTTATTTCGGAAGTGTGAAACATGGATTTTAGAACAATGCACATGAACTTTTTTTAGCGACATTTTGTTTTTGTAGACGACAACATTTTGTAATTTAATACGAAAAGACCAGAAACTCGGCTAGCCAAATAAAGAGGAAAATTTGCAGTATTTTATGTGTGTGTTTTTCAATTAGGTTATATATATTATATTCGGTAGCTTTCAATACAAAAAGGTATAAAGCTACCTATTGCAGACGTTCGGAGGAAAGCAATTCCGGAAATTTTCGATCTGTTTTCACAGATCATGACCCCCAGACCACCCTCCGTTCAAATGTTGACTTATATATATATATATATCTCATCTATGTCATACGATAACGCTCGTATTTATAAATTAATTTGGATGAAACTAATTGTGTGTATTAAGCTCATCCATGCCTCGACCGATTTCGTTGGCCAGCTTGGTCCGCCATCTTGTTTCAAGATGGCAATCACTGAAAAATCTAAAACCAAAATAAATATACAAAAAAAAGTTAAAAATTCAAATTTATTTTTTAATTAAGTGTTAGCCTTGATACAAGGATTCCGGAGCATTTTTTGTTTTACCTCTATCTTAAAAAAATAGCTGAGATACAGTAGTTTGAAATTGTAGGGTGGCTGGCATTTTGAAACAAGACAGCACATTACAAAAAAAAAAAAAAAAAAAAAAAAAAAAAAAAAACAACGATTCATTTATCAGTTTTAGTGAACGCGATTTCTCGCAAATTATTTTCTTTCATTGTTGTCATCATTTTCCCAATCATACGCATAAAACTATATATTCATATCCGTTAGCGCCAAATACTCGCCAAACTTGGCGAAATATCGCCCAATTTGACGACCAAAATAAGTTTTCATAAATGAAGCCAACTTGGCTATAGCTCAATAATTTGGTGAATTTCTTATTCAAATTCAGTATTAACGAATCTTTCGTAAACGGTTTCTTTGCATTTTAGCTTGCTGTTTTCGAGTAAAATGAGCTAAAATTTTAAAACGAAGATATAGGAAAATTCTACCTTTTCCTCCCGGTACAGGCCGGAAGAACTTTTTTAAATACTTTCCAACATAGATGAAAAGTGTTTATCACTTCGGTTTGTTTGTCTGTCTGTCCATGCTCTAACTCTCGCGTCAGAAAATGAAGTATGTAGCGTTTATAGTTCGTTTTACGGGAACACTCAAAAGAATTCCGTTACATTTACGGTCTATGGGCAAAAACTGTTTTCGGTGTATTAGTCAGGTAAACCCGATTATGAAAGACTAGCCTTTTAGGTAGATTTCGTGATAAATACTACCTATTAGACTCTCCCCTATGTTGGAATTAAAAAAAAAAATTGTAGATCTACGCCGATTATGACTCCCAGAACCCAAAACCAACCCCAATTCAAAACTTTATCTATCTATCTATCTATCTATGTCACTTTTTTATGGACACGATAACTCCCATAATTCTGCACACATCTCTTCCAAACTGATATATAAAATCAAGGGGCATACAATCTCGATGAAGTTCGTTCATGGGCAAAATCGAACCAAGAGGGGGAATGGGGGGGGGGCACTTTTTGTGAAAACAGAAAAAAAAACCCATCATTTTTTTAATTTCTACAGTACGGATTTTAGTGAGGCTTGCAGTTACGTAATTTTTCAAGGATGGTTTTAGTACATCGCATGTCATTCTATCGCTTTTCACCAAATCCTACTATAAATGATCGACTAAAATAAATTAACAGCTCAAATTTTGTCCGAAGCATTAGAGAATGTAATAGCGCAATGGCGTTCGTATCGTTTTCAGCAATGCAGAAAGACATTCCAGAATAAAGGTCCATATTGCTTTAAAACACGAGGTCAAATTGACCGACATTGGACCTCGTTCGGGGCAGTAGCGGGCGAAGCCTGCTAGTGTATTTTTAAAAAACACTATTTTTTGTTTTGGAGCCTTTATCAACTGAAGAAAGACTACTTTAGAGTGCTGCAATAAAAAATAAATAAATAAGCATCGTTATAATTATAACACAAAACTCGTTTTTCTCATAAGTGTATTTTTCAAATCGCTGTGCACGATGACTAAAAACTATCAGTACAAGTAAAATAGGGTGTTTTTGAAACAACTGATGGTCATTCTCAAACTTTGGGAAGAAATTCGTCTCGACACTAGAAAAAACGATCCGTTGACCCCCCCAAAATTAAAGTTGATTCCGAGTAAAAAAAAAAAAAAATTCTGAAATTCACAGCAAGTTTTCTGAAAAGTTACAACAGAGGAGCGTTCCTTTGACCAAATTTGCGTTTTTTCACGAAATTTACAGTTTTTTTTTTTCGAGATCTGTTGATAAAATTTGTGGTTTTTTCACGATTTTTTGACGAAATTTGTCGTTTTCATCTCAAGAAACCCTATTGCTCCCGCTCCGTTGTCTGTCTGTCTGTCACAGAGCCATTCTCGAAAACTATGTAACTTAGAGTTGAAACTTTGTGTATAAATCAGAATATCAGCTGTGAAGAGCTGAAAATATTAAAATTTGAAAAATTAGTATTATTTTAATAAATAGAGATAAAAAACCAAAATTCTAACAGCCTTTTCATTTTCAATTAAAACATTTTCCGCTACAGCAGATGCCAAAAATTAAAAATCCACGATGAAAATCTTTCTAAAATAATTGATTTTCTATCAGACGATTTTCACGAGAAAAATGAAAATGAAATGAAGAGTTTCACCCATTGAAAAAAAGATAAATATGAAATAAAATTGATTGACGTCATAGTCGTAATAAAACGGAAAATGTCTAAGATTTCTCAATAATACAAGGAGTATGAGTATAATGTATATTGTATAATAATGTATACAATATTTTCTTATATTTTTAATAAATAACGTAAGTAATAACGAACCAATATAAAACGAAACCTTGTGTTGTTCACTTTCTGAATTAGACTTTTTTTTTTTTCTTTTCCAGACTGAGCTGCGTTCTGCGCAACAAAGATGGCCTCTTCCGTCGACCGAGGCGCCCCCTACCCTTCGATCCGTTTAGCGAGGAGATGCGACGCACCATAGACGCCTACAAGCGCATCGTCGACGAAGCCGTACTGCGACGTGAACGCAACGCTACAGCAACGTCCTGACAGCACATCCTGATGCATGCGCACTTCATGTCATCCACTGCCATCGTCTGCATTTGCGTGTTTTAAGAAATGTGAACATCTTTTTTTGACTTCCATGTTAAAGACGACATCACGATATTGAGCTGAATATTTATTTCGGTCGCACATGTGAACATTCGTTTTTAATCGGAAATGTGAACATTGAATGAATCGGACATGTTGTGAACGTTATTTTAATCCAATATGTTGTGAACATTAAACATTCTTTTAATCAGAAAGGTGATGAACTTTGAACATTATTTTAATCTGAAATGTGATGAACATTGAACATTTTAATCAGAAATGGGATGAACATTGAACATTATTTTAATCGGAAATGGGACGAACATGGAATATCCTTTTTTAAATCGGAAATGTGAACATTGAACATCAGCATTCTTTTAATCGGTTATGCTGTGAGCATTTTAATCAAACAAGTTGTGAGCGTGAGTATTTTTTTTGTAATCGGACTCCAATGTTGAGCTTGAGTGTGAACGCTGACATGAACATTTTTTTAAAATATAGAACATCCATTTTGAAGACATTGAGCTGAACAATTTTCTTTACCGTGAACAGTGTTGTGACGAAAGCTGTTTTTCCAACAGACATGTTGTGAATATCGAACATGAACATCCTTTTTCAATCCAACTTCGACATTCGAATGAACATCAAACGCATGAATATTGGACATCCTTTTCTTGAACATCTTATTTCGGAAGTGTGAAACATGGATTTTAGAACAATGCACATGAACTTTTTTTAGTGACATTTTGTTTTTGTAGACGACAACATTTTGTAATTTAATACGAAAAGACCAGAAACTCGGCTAGCCAAATAAAGAGGAAAATTTGCAGTATTTTATGTGTGTGTTTTTCAATTAGGTTATATATATTATATTCGGTAGCTTTCAATACAAAAAGGTATAAAGCTACCTATTGCAGACGTTCGGAGGAAAGCAATTCCGGAAATTTTCGATCTGTTTTCACAGATCATGACCCCCAGACCACCCTCCGTTCAAATGTTGACTTATATATATATATATATCTCATCTATGTCATACGATAACGCTCGTATTTATAAATTAATTTGGATGAAACTAATTGTGTGTATTAAGCTCATCCATGCCTCGACCGAGTTCGTTGGCCAGCTTGGTCCGCCATCTTGTTTCAAGATGGCAATCACTGAAAAATCTAAAACCAAAATAAATATACAAAAAAAAGTTAAAAATTCAAATTTATTTTTTAATTAAGTGTTAGCCTTGATACAAGGATTATGACTCCCAGAACCCAAAACCAACCCCAATTCAAAACTTTATCTATCTATCTATCTATCTATGTCACTTTTTTATGGACACGATAACTCCCATAATTCTGCACACATCTCTTCCAAACTGATATATAAAATCAAGGGGCATACAATCTCGATGAAGTTCGTTCATGGGCAAAATCGAACCAAGAGGGGGAATGGGGGGGGGGGGCACTTTTTGTGAAAACAGAAAAAAAAACCCATCATTTTTTTAATTTCTACAGTACGGATTTTAGTGAGGCTTGCAGTTACGTAATTTTTCAAGGATGGTTTTAGTACATCGCATGTCATTCTATCGCTTTTCACCAAATCCTACTATAAATGATCGACTAAAATAAATTAACAGCTCAAATTTTGTCCGAAGCATTAGAGAATGTAATAGCGCAATGGCGTTCGTATCGTTTTCAGCAATGCAGAAAGACATTCCAGAATAAAGGTCCATATTGCTTTAAAACACGAGGTCAAATTGACCGACATTGGATTCAACCTCGTTCGGGGCAGTAGCGGGCGAAGCCTGCTAGTGTATTTTTAAAAAACACTATTTTTTGTTTTGGAGCCTTTATCAACTGAAGAAAGACTACTTTAGAGTGCTGCAATAAAAAATAAATAAATAAGCATCGTTATAATTATAACACAAAACTCGTTTTTCTCATAAGTGTATTTTTCAAATCGCTGTGCACGATGACTAAAAACTATCAGTACAAGTAAAATAGGGTGTTTTTGAAACAACTGATGGTCATTCTCAAACTTTGGGAAGAAATTCGTCTCGACACTAGAAAAAACGATCCGTTGACCCCCCCAAAATTAAAGTTGATTCCGAGTAAAAAAAAAAAAAAATTCTGAAATTCACAGCAAGTTTTCTGAAAAGTTACAACAGAGGAGCGTTCCTTTGACCAAATTTGCGTTTTTTCACGAAATTTACAGTTTTTTTTTTTCGAGATCTGTTGATAAAATTTGTGGTTTTTTCACGATTTTTTGACGAAATTTGTCGTTTTCATCTCAAGAAACCCTATTGCTCCCGCTCCGTTGTCTGTCTGTCTGTCACAGAGCCATTCTCGAAAACTATGTAACTTAGAGTTGAAACTTTGTGTATAAATCAGAATATCAGCTGTGAAGAGCTGAAAATATTAAAATTTGAAAAATTAGTATTATTTTAATAAATAGAGATAAAAAACCAAAATTCTAACAGCCTTTTCATTTTCAATTAAAACATTTTCCGCTACAGCAGATGCCAAAAATTAAAAATCCACGATGAAAATCTTTCTAAAATAATTGATTTTCTATCAGACGATTTTCACGAGAAAAATGAAAATGAAATGAAGAGTTTCACCCATTGAAAAAAAGATAAATATGAAATAAAATTGATTGACGTCATAGTCGTAATAAAACGGAAAATGTCTAAGATTTCTCAATAATACAAGGAGTATGAGTATGAGTAAGTAAACAAAGCAGATTAATGTCACGTCATTAGAGAATTAAAAAGAAAATCTGACGTCATATGGGAAGTTTAACTAATTTGTCAGATGTTTGAGAATAATACAAAGCCAGTATCCATATAAATAATAGAGAATGGTAAATATATGAGTTTGAGAAACATATTGAATCGTGATAAATATCCGATTATGGAAATATTCGCATATTTTAACATTTTGAAGGTATACATCAATTTGTTTAATTTTGAAATTATTTTTTTAAATATTGCATTTAGTCCGTATGACGGATATTATTATGACAGAATATAATAGCGGGCTTGGCCCGCTATCTGGCTGGTTTAGATATTCGAAAAATCGAAAAAATTAGACCGGTAAATTTTTCTTTATAAAAAACATGATTTTTTTTTAAATTTGTTTGAATTTATTAAAGAAAGGATAAAGTGTTTTGAAAGGAATATTAAACGAAACACTTTGAGCGATCTTTGATCACACTTACCCACTTGTTTTGCAATGTTTTTGCGGAAATTTGCCGTTTTTTTCGCGAATCTCTAACGAATCACATTTTTCCCGCGATCTGTTGACAAAATTTGTCGTTTTTCGCTATCTTTTGACGAAATTTGCCGTTTTTTAGCGATTCTCTGACGAAAGCCACGTTTTTCCCGCGATCTGTTGACGAAATTGGCGAATTTTCTTCGAATGAATAAAGAGATTGATTTTTTCGGCGATCATTTGCCGAAATACAGATACATTTTATTTTCGGATTTATGACCGTTACTTTTTTTTAATTTTCAGTAATCATTATCTTATTTTTTCGGAATTTTCGGACCAGAATCACCCCTAAGGGGGAGGGGGGGGGGGGGGGAATTAATTTTTTTTTTTTAACTTGGTCAACTGGGGTATCGTTTACTATGTATTTTTTAATCCTGAATCGAACCACACCGTCCGCAAGTCGATACGATGAATTGTTACAAAGTTGCGCCAGGTTTTACAAAGTCGAAAATTAAAATGAATTAAGATGCTCCCCTTTTGCCCCCCTAAAACAACTGTAATCGTCTGCTATGAAAGAAATGACGATGCCTTTTTTTTAGGGTTTCGTTCATCTCACAAAGCCCTATTACCCTCGCTCCGTTGTCTGTCCGTCACAGAGCCATTCTCAAAAAGTATGTAACTTACAGAGTTGAAACTCCGTGTATAAATCTGAATAGCAGCTGTGAAGAGCTCAAAATATTAAAATTTGAAAAAATCGTATATTATTTTAATAAATAGAGATAAAAAACCAAAATTCTAACAGCCTTTTCCTTTTCAATTAAAACATTTTCCGCTACAGCAGATGCCAAAAATTAAAAATCCACGATGAAAATCTTTCTAAAATAATTAATTTTCTATCAGACGATTTTCACGTGAAAAATGAAAATGAAATGAAGAGTTTCACCCATTGAAAAAAAGATAAATATGAAATAAAATTGATTGACGTCATAGTCGTAATAAAACGGAAAATGTCTAAGATTTCTCAATAATACAAGGAGTATGAGTATGAGTAAGTAAACAAAGCAGATTAATGTCACGTCATTAGAGAATTAAAAAGAAAATCTGACGTCATATGGGAAGTTTAACTAATTTGTCAGATGTTTGAGAATAATACAAAGCGAGTATCCATATAAATAATAGAGAATGGTAAATAGATGAGTTTGAGAAACATATTGAATCGTGATAAAAATCCGATTATGGAAATATTCGCATATTTTAACATTTTGAAGGTATACATCAATTTGTTTAATTTTGAAATTATTTTTTTAAATATTGCATTTAGTCCGTATGACGGATATTATTATGACAGAATATAATAGCGGGCTTGGCCCGCTATCTGGCTGGTTTAGATATTCGAAAAATCGAAAAAATTAGACCGGTAAATTTTTCTTTATAAAAAACATGATTTTTTTTTAAATTTGTTTGAATTTATTAAAGAAAGGATAAAGTGTTTTGAAAGGAATATTAAACGAAACACTTTGAGCGATCTTTGATCACACTTACCCACTTGTTTTGCAATGTTTTTGAGGAAATTTGCCGTTTTTTTCGCGAATCTCTAACGAATCACATTTTTCTCGCGATCTGTTGACAAAATTTGTCGTTTTTCGCCATCTTTTGACGAAATTTGCCGTTTTTTAGCGATTCTCTGACGAAAGCCACGTTTTTCCCGCGATCTGTTGACGAAATTGGCGAATTTTCTTCGAATGAATAAAGAGATTGATTTTTTCGGCGATCATTTGCCGAAATACAGATACATTTTATTTTCGGATTTATGACCGTTATTTTTTTTTAATTTTCAGTAATCATTATCTTATTTTTTCGGAATTTTCGGACCAGAATCACCCCTAAGGGGGAGGGGGGGGGGCGAATTAATTTTTTTTTTTAACTTGGTCAACTGGGGTATCGTTTACTATGTATTTTTTAATCCTGAATCGAACCACACCGTCCGCAAGTCGATACGATGAATTGTTACAAAGTTGCGCCAGGTTTTACAAAGTCGAAAATTAAAATGAATTAAGATGCTCCCCTTTTGCCCCCCTAAAACAACTGTAATCGTCTGCTATGAAAGAAATGACGATGCCTTTTTTTTTAGGGTTTCGTTCATCTCACAAAGCCCTATTACCCTCGCTCCGTTGTCTGTCCGTCACAGAGCCATTCTCAAAAAGTATGTAACTTACAGAGTTGAAACTTCGTGTATAAATCTGAATAGCAGCTGTGAAGAGCTCAAAATATTAAAATTTGAAAAATTCGTATATTATTTTAATAAATAGAGATAAAAAAACAAAATTCTAACAGCCTTTTCATTTTCAATTAAAACATTTTCCGCTACAGCAGATGCCAAAAATTAAAAATCCACGATGAAAATCTTTCTAAAATAATTGATTTTCTATCAGACGATTTTCACGTGAAAAATGAAAATGAAATGAAGAGTTTCACCCATTGAAAAAAAGATAAATATGAAATAAAATTGATTGACGTCATAGTCGTAATAAAACGGAAAATGTCTAAGATTTCTCAATAATACAAGGAGTATGAGTATGAGTAAGTAAACAAAGCAGATTAATGTCACGTCATTAGAGAATTAAAAAGAAAATCTGACGTCATATGGGAAGTTTAACTATGTTGTCAGATGTTTGAGAATAATACAAAGCGAGTATCAATATGAGTAATAGAGAATAGTGAATATATGAGTTTGAGGAATGTATTGAATCATGATAAAAACCCGATTTTGGAAATATTCGCCTATTTTAACATTTTGAAAGTGTACAATTTGTTTAATTTTGAAATTATTTTTTTAAATATTGCATTGAGTCCGTATGACGGATATTATTATGACATAATATAATAGCGCGCTTGGACCGCTAGCCGGCATGTTTAGATATTCGAAAAAAGGAAAAAATAGACTGGTAAATTTTTACTTTATAAAAAACATGACTTTTTTTTTGTTGTTGTTGTTGCTAAATGAAATTTGTTTGAATTTGTTAAAGAAAGGATAAAGTGTTTTGAAAGGAATATTAAACGAAATCCTTCGAGCGATCTTCGATCACACTTACCCACTTGTTATGATAGCTATATCTCAAGCATTGAATTTTATTAAACTCCAGATTCTGTTAGACCTTGACATAAATAGACGCTGCTTACGTTTTGGTGTCAATAGCTCAACAGGTGGCGGTGCTAGGCTACTTTTTTCATTATTATCACGATAACTATATCAAGAACTAATGCACGGATTTTCATCAGGCTTCAGATTCAGTTAGATGTTGTCATAAGTAATTGTTGAATAGGTTTTGGTCTAAATCTCCCAACAGGGTGCTATGCTGCATTTTGCAGTATTGACACGATTTTAGCAATAGTCCAACATACATATTATATATTTATTATATAATGAATATAATATATATTATTTAACTCTAAAATGAAGTGTGCAGCACATATAGTTGCTTTACAGGGACACTGAAAATAATTCCATTACATGACGGTCTATAGGAAAAAAATAATTTGTGGTTTATTTTAATTATGAACAATTATGAAGTACTTTAATAATGTAACACACTTCAAACTTAATGAAATTTCCGTAATAAAATAAGTACATTTTAAGTTGGCAACATTTTATCTTTTGTTGACATTGACTGAAAATTCAGATGGGAAACTTAAGCCAATGAAAATTTCTGAACTTCTAATCCCTATTTAAACTCTTTTTTTCCATTTAATATCTATTTCTCCGGCGTGCACTGCCTGGATTGTATCCTCCAGCACAATGGCCATGTGGAACCTGAACTTGATCAGCACCGCCATGCGAAAGCGTAACCACATTCACTGTGACATTTTCCAATAAATTAGATATGCCATCCGGTTTTACGCTTTAATTCTTTGTTCGTGTATTACACATCACAGTTGATACTCAAAGTGCCATCTATCAGCATTTTTTTTTATTGTTCCATTCTTCTTCCCCCTTCTCAAATAGTTAAGTGTACCACTTTTGGTTTCATTCGAATATTCCTTCAATCTACAGATAGCGCCAAATGGAGATACTTATATTAGAACCACCCTGTATATATCTGATCCATGTCAAATGATAGCACTTGTATTAGGTAGCTTTCAATACAAAAATGTATAAAGCTACCTATTGCAGCCGTTCGGACGAAAGCAATTTCGGAAAATTTTGATCTATTTTCACCGATCATGAGCCCCAGACCCCAAAACTACCCTCCGTTCAAATGTTGATTTATATATATAGATATATCCATATACAGTCGAACCTCGTTAACGCGAAATTTCGCTTAACACGAAATAATTTTCAGGTCTCGTCAGATGAGTCTGAAAATCAATGTTAATTAATTCGTTTAACACGAAATAGAATTTCGGAAAATCCCGCTTAAGGCGAAATTTTTTTTTTTTCGCTTCAAAGTCAAAACATGATTCCTTATGCAATGTTTTCGATATTTCAAACTTAAATGTCACATACTCTTATTAAAAGTGGAATTTTCTTATGGTTTGAAAATGATTTAAAGTGAAAAAGGGTTTCAGAAAATTCTGCAATACTGAATTCCTGAATAATCTCTGCTTTTCTTTGATCTCTGATATGCGCAAGTGTTCCCACATTAACCATATGAGCAATAGATTAGTCACAATGAAAGTTTGGGAAAGGAATTTCTTTTTTTGAAAGTGATTGTTCCATTACTTGGTTGACTGTATTGACAGTAACATAAACTATAAACCGGTGGTCTGAATTCTCCTATCTGTGAGTGAAAGAAGTGACAATCTCTACTTCACTACCTGACTAACATAATGGAAACGCTGTTCACAGTTTCTCTGTAGAATTCTGTGAAAGATGAGTCAAAAACAGCAAGCAGTATCTTTAGAAAACAAGCAAAAAAATTAAACGAAGTTAGCGATGAAGTGCTGAAAAAATCCCAAAATGCGGTGAAGTATGGGATACTTACAATTCTTCTACAATTTTAAAGAATCGCGAAAAGATTGAAGCAGTTTATGCTGTGAGTCAATTTAAATGAATAAGAAAACGAATGTGTAGAAGAAAGAATGAATAAATTGAAATTGCTCTCTTGCGGTGGATAAAAGAGGCAATAAGCCAGAACATTGTTTTAACTTTTGCAGTTTTGCAAAATGAAGCAGAGGCTTTTGCTGATGTTCTCGGTGAGAGCGATTTCATATTTTCTAACGGATGACTGACAAGATTTAAATAGCGTCAAGACTTGTCTGCAGAAAGATATGTAGCTAAAATCGGTAAATTCTTTCTTAGACATTGTTTTTTCCGAGTACATTTGCATAGATGAAGATGTGCTGACTTCGGATGTGACGACAGACGAAGAAATAATTGCTGAAAAATAAAGATGACAACATTGAAGTGTCAGATGAGGAAAAAGGAATTGACACAGAACGGAAAAGTTTAGTTTCAATAAATGAATCTACCGCAGCATTGAAAACTGTACGTTTCCTTATGGATCAAGAGGATACTTCCCGAGTTTGGGACAAATTAGATTAGGTCCATACGTTCCTAAAAAAGTACTGTACAAAAATTGAAGCCAAAGCCATTAGCGGACTATTTAAAAATATGATTAGAATGTAAATAAAATTATTATTGCCTAAAAAAGGATAATTAATTTGTTAATGAAATTTACTATTTCTTATTAATTTAGGATTTTTTGAGCAGGGATATATTTGTAGGTTAATTTATTTAGTTTTTATATCTAACATAGATGGCGCCACTATTATGACGGTTAACACGAAATTTTGGATAACACGAAAAAAATTCGCAGTCCCTTCAATTTCGTGTTAACGAGGTTCAACTGTATATATATATATCTGACGTATGTCATACAATAACGCTCGTATTTATAAATCAATTTTGATGAAACTAATTGTGTGTATTAAGCTCACCTATGTCTTGACCGAGTTCGTTGACCAGCTTGGTCCGCCATTTTGTTTCAAGATGGCGGCCACTTAAAAATTTAAAAGTGAAATAAATATACAAAAAAGTTAAAAATTTCAAATTTATTTTTTAATTACGTGTTAGGCCTTGATACGAGGATTCCAGAGCATTTTTTGGTTTACGTGTATCATAAAAAATGGCTGAGATAGAGCCGTTTGAAATTCTAGGGTGGCTGACATTTTGAAACAAGACAGCACATTACAAAAATTTTCATTGTTGTAATCATTTTCCCAATCATACGCATAAAACTATATGTTCATATCCGTTAGCGCCAAATTCTCGCCAAACTCGGCGACATTTGGCGAAGTATCGCCCAATTTGGCGACCAA
The DNA here is from genome assembly GCA_963931845.1 of Maratus michaelseni. Classification (NCBI taxonomy): domain Eukaryota; kingdom Metazoa; phylum Arthropoda; class Arachnida; order Araneae; family Salticidae; genus Maratus; species Maratus michaelseni. Next base: position 313,279,978 of record OZ007596.1, on the reverse strand, counting down.
AATAAGTCTTCATAAATGAAGCCAATTTGGCTATTGCTCCATAATTTGGCGAATTTCTTATTCAAATTCAGTATTAACGAATCTTTTGTAAACGTTTTCGTTGCATTTTAGCTTGCTGTTTTCGAGTAACATTAGCTAAAATTTTAAAACGAAGATATAGGTAAGCTATCTTTTCCTTCCGGTACAGGCCGGAAGGACTTTTTATAAACCAATTTGGATGTAACTAAGTATGTTAAAGCTCACCAATATCTCGATCGAATTAAAATACAAAACAAATTAGAAATTCAAATTTATTTTTTACTTAAGTGTTAGGCCTTGATACAAGATTTTCAGAACCTTTTCTGTTTTGACTCTATCTAAAAAAAACCCTGACAGCTTGGCCTACAGACAAAGGTAGATTTCGAAGACACAGACCGTGGAGCGCCTGTTTGTTGGGAATTGCGGAAGAAAGGACCTTTTGCAACGATGCGGTAGTTGAAACCACCAGGGATTTTGTTTTGTTTTTAATTTTTTTTTTGCTATAAGGGTTGGTCCTATAAAAAACGCGTCACTATAAAAGTTTTAGATAATATTAAGAGGATTAATAATAAATTTAAGCGGATTGAATATCTTGTGAATGGACGAAGTTAAGAATTTTTTTTCTACTAACACCCTCTCCCTTTTTCCCTACTCCTTGGGGCCATTTTTAATAATATCAAAAATCTGTTCTACCTAAATTTTCGGCCCTTTTCATAGGAGTAATAATAACTTTAAATGGATTCGATACATATAATAATTAAGGAATTATGGGTTTTTTCTGTTTTCATAAAAAGCCCTCCCATTCTCCCCCCCCCCCCCCCCCCATGGTTTGATTTTGCCCATTAATGAACTTGACCGAGATTTTATGTATCCGTTTGGAAGAGATGTGTGCAGAATTATTGAGGTTATCGTGTCCATAAAAAAGTGACATAGATAGATAGATAAAGTTTTGAACTGTGGGTGGTGTTTGAGTTCTGAAACTCATGATCAACGTAGATCTACAAAAAATTTTCAAAAATTCCAATTTAGGGGAGTATGTAATAGGTAGTATTTCTTACGAAATCTATACCTAAAATGGCTGAAATAGACCAGTTTGAAATTCTAGGATGGCTCCCATTTTGACACAAGACAGCAGATTAAAACAAATCAGGGTTTAATTTAAGAGTTTTAATGAATGGGATTTCTTACAAATTATTATCTTTCATTGTCGTAATCATTTTCCAAATCATACGCATAAAACTATATTCATATCTGTTAGCATCAAATTCTCACGAAATTTGCCGGCACTTGGCGAAACATCACCAAATTTGGCGACCAAAACTGTATCCTCTCCATAAATGAAGCCAAGTTGGCTTCATTTATGGATGATGACTAATTTGTTGAATTTCTTATTCAAATTCGGTATTAATGAATCTTCTGTCACCCGTTTCTTTGCATTTTAGCTTGCTGTTTTCGAGTAACATTACCTAAAATCTTAAAACAAAGATATTGGAAAGCTACCTTTTTCTCCAGGTACAGGGTAAAAAGACTTTCTGTTTTTGAAAAAAGAAAAACAATGATATAAAAAATTGAAGAAATGAAAAAAAAAATTCTTTGAACAATTAATTTAATAATTTTTCTTTGCATTGTGAAATTTTACGATTTTACACACTTAATAAAGTCAGTTCTGGATATACAAAACACCCACTCTTTTAGCTTTGAAATGCAATTTAATTCCTTTTAAAGTTGACAGTAACCAGCAGATATATTTCAAATTTACATTTTCATTTTGTCTTTAAAGTGTTAAAAAAAAACAAATTGTTTCAATGTCCAAAACTGTATAATTGTCATGTAGAAGAAACATGACAGATTTTTTTTTTCTTCTGTTCTTGGGGAAAAAAATAAAAAAAAAGAATAATGATATGAAAAATAGGGAAAAAACAATTTTTCTTTAAATAATTAATTTAATAATTTTTCTTAGTTGTGAAATTTTATTATTTTACACACTTAAAGTAGTTCTGGATATACAAAATAAACACCTTTTCAGCTTTGAAAAACAATTTACTTCCTTTAAAGTTGAAAACAATTTACTCCCTTTAAAATTGACAGTAACCAGCAGATATTTGAAATTTACATTTTGTCTTTGAAGTCTGATAGAAAAACAAATTGCTTCCGATGTCCAAAACCATGCAATTGTCACATAGAAAAAAACATACAATTTTTTTTTTCTGTTTTCAGAAGAAAAAAAAAATAAAAAAAAAAAAATCAGAGAAATGATATGAAAAATAGGGAAAAAAAACAATTTTTCTTTAAATAATTAATTTAATAATTTTTCTTTAGTTGTGAAATTTTACGATTTTACACACTTAATAAGGTCAGTTCTGGATACACAAAACACCCAATCTATTAACTTTGAAAAACAATTTACTTCCTTTAAAGTTGAAAACAATTTACTCCCTTTAAAGTACAGTAACCAGCAGATATCTGAAATTTACATTTTCATTTTATCTTTGAAGACTAACAGAAACTTAATATATACAAATACTTTTTTTGGATATACAAAACAGCCACTCTTTTAGCTTTGAAAAACAATTTACTTCCTTTAAAGTTGAAAACAATTTACTCCCTTTAAAGTTGACAGTAACCAGCAAATATCTGAAATTTACATTTTGTCTTTGAAGTCTGACAGAAATTTAAGATATACAAAACAGGATGTACAAATACTTTTTTTGGATATACAAAACACCCACTCTTTTAGCTTTGAAAAACAATTTACTTCCTTTAAAATTGAAAACAATTTACTCAATTTAAAGTTGACAGTAACCAGCAAGTATCTGAAATTTACATTTTGTCTTTGAAGTCTGACAGAAATTTAAGATATACAAAACAGGATATACAAATACTTTTTTAGGATATACAAAATAATTTACTTCCTTTAAAGTTGAAAACAATTTACTCCCTTTAAAGTTGACAGTAACCAGCAAATATCTGAAATTTACATTTTGTCTTTGAAGTCTGACAGAAATTTAAGATATACAAAACAGGATGTACAAATACTTTTTTTGGATATACAAAAAACCCACTCTTTTAGCTTTGAAAAACAATTTACTTCCTTTAAAGTTGAAAACAATTTACTCGCTTTAAAGTTGACAGTAACCAGCAAATATCTGAAATTTACATTTCATTTTGCCTTTAAAATCTGTTAGAGAAAACAAATAGTTTCCAATGTCTAAAACCATACAATTGTCAAATAGGAAAAAACATCACAGAATTTTTTTTTTCCTTTTATTTATTTATTTTATTTTATTTATTTATTTTAAACAGAATAATGATACGAAAATAGGAAAAAAAAAATTATTTGAACAATTAATTTATAATTTTTCTTTGAGTTGTGAAATTTTATGATTTTACACTCTTAAAGTAGTTCTGGATATACAAAACACCCACTCTTTTAGCTTTGAAAAACAATTTACTTCCTTTAAAGTTGAAAACAATTTACTCCCTTTAAAGTTGACAGTAACCAGCAAATATCTGAAATTTACATTTTCATTTTGTCTTTAAAGTCTGTTAGAAAAAACAAATTGTTTCAATGTCCAAAACTGTATAATTGTCACGTAGAAGAAACATGACAGAATTTTTTTTTCTTCTGTTCGTGGGGGAAAAAACAAACAGAATAATGATATGAAAAATAGGGAAAAAACAATTTTTCTTTAAATAATTAAATAATTTTTCTTAGTTGTGAAATTTTATTATTTTACACACTTAAAGTTGTTCTGGATATACAAAACACCTACTTTTTGAGCTTTGAAAAACAATTTACTTCCTTTAAAGTTGAAAACAATTTACTCCCTTTAAAGTTGACAGTAACCAGCAGATATCTGAAATTTACATTTTCATTTTTCTTTGAAATACTTTTTTAGGATATACAAAACACCCACTCTTTTAGCTTTGAAAAACAATTTACTCCCTTTAAAGTTGACAGTAACTAGCAGATATTTGAAATTTACATTTTGTCTTTGAAGTCTGATAGAAAAACAAATTGCTTCCGATGTCCAAAACCATGCAATTGTCACGTAGAAAAAACCTCATAAAATTTTTTTTTCTGTTTTCAGAAAAAAAAAATCAGAGTAATAATATGAAAATTAGGGAAAAAAAAACAATTTTTCTTTAAATAAATAATTTAATAATTTTTCTTTGAGTTGTGAAATTTTACGATTTTACACACTTAATAAGGTCAATTCTGGATACACAAAAGACACACTCTTTTAGCTTTGACAAACAATTTACTTCCTTTAAAGTTGAAAAAAATTTACTTCCTTTAAAGTTGACAGTAACCAGCAGATATCTGAAATTTACATTTTCATTTTGTCTTTGAAGACTGACAGAAACTTAAGATATACAAAACAGGATATACAAATACTTTTTTAGGATATACAAAACATCTTTTAGCTTTGAAAAACAATTTACTTCCTTTAAAGTTGAAAACAATTTACTCCCTTTAAAGTTGAGAGTAACCAGCAGATATCTGAAATTTACATTTTCATTTTGTCTTTGAAGACTGACAGAAACTTAAGATATACAAAACAGGATATACAAATACATTTTTAGGATATACAAAACATCTTTTAGCTTTGAAAAACAATTTACTTCCTTTAAAGTTGAAAACAATTTACTCCCTTTAAAGTTGAGAGTAACCAGCAAATATCTGAAATTTACATTTTTATTTTGTCTTTAAAGTCTGTTAGAGTAAACAAATAGTTTGCAATGTCCAAAACCATACAATTGTCACATAGAAAACATCACAATTTTTTTTTTTTTTTTTTTTTTTTTTTTTTTTTTTTTTTTTTAAACAGAATAATGATATGAAAAATAGGGAAAAAAAATTCTTTGAACAATTAATTTAATAATTTTTCTTTGAGTTGTGAAATTTTATGATTTTACACACTTAAAGTAGTTCTTTGTTTATACAAAACACCCACTTTTTTAACATTGAAAAACAATTTACTCCCTTTAAAGTTGAGAGTAACCAGCAAATATCTGAAATTTACATTTTCATTTTGTCTTCAAAGTCTGTTAGAAAAAACAAATAGTTTCTAATGTCCAAAACCATACACTTGTCACGTAGAAAAAACATCATACAATTTTTTTCCTCTGTTTTAGAAAAAACAAAAACAAAACAGAAGAATGATATGAAAAATTTAAGAGGGAAAAAATCCATTTTTTTTTTCGAATGTTTAGGAAAAACAACTTCCATTGGTTGCAGAGGAAAGTCCATCGAGGGATTTTATATCAAAATTTTCTTTTGTGAAAGACAATCAGTCGACAGAGCCATTTATCGTGACAATCACTTTCCTAGAACCTGAAAAAAAGAAAGAAAGAAAAATCATGCATCAAGCACAGATTATGAAAGATTTTCCAATACAGTCAAAGCACCTTATAACGAAACCGAAAGTACTCCAAAGATTTGCTCGTTATAACTAGTGATTGACCGAATCAGGAATTTCGCCGAATACTGAATATTCGGTATTCGGCAACCGAATACTAAAAAATTTTTTAATAAATATTTTTGCATATACAGTAGAGCGCCGCTAATCCGCAAACCTGTAATTCGCAAAGGCCTCTAATCCGCAATCAATTTATGAATGTAAACAAAGAAATTTAATTCTTGAAAAATGCTTCAATGGTGACAAAATTTTGAATTTTAAATTTTTTTTTTATTAATTTTAACATTTTTCTTATCTTTATAGTATTATATATCATATAACATACTTCTTCGAGGTTTAAAATGAAAGCACATTTAATTAGTATATTATTTTATATATTCATTTCTTCACTTCATACAATACTTGTAAAATGCAATTTGAGCTTTTGTGATTTATTTTATTTTTTATTATTTTTTTTTTTTAATGATAAAAAATCCTTACTTAGACAATATATTTTATAATTTATTTATCTTTTCATTAAATCGTAATTATAAAATTGAAAAACACATAAAAAAATACATATATATTGCTTTTGAACTCTTACTTAAAGAAAAAATTCAACACTATAAACCAAATATCTTAAAACAGACAACAATTGATGCCATAGTTAAGAAATTTAAAAAATAATAAATTATTTTTTACATAATTATTACTTTATCTCTATATTAAAATGTGTAATTTATTTATTTTTTAGCATTAGCAATCTAAATTTGTCCAAAATATGAATTTAAAAAAATGTAAACAAAGATTAAATAGATATGGCCTGTAATCCGCAAAAGGCCTCCAATCTGCACAACACTTGGAACCAAACTTTGCGGATTAGTGGCTTTCTACTGTATTACATTTTTTAATAAAATTTAATTTAATTCAGTTACATTTTTATCCTTAAATCTATTTACATAAAAAATTTTGTTCAAATTTTAAAAACATACAAGTAAATGAACTGAATGTAGCACCTAAACAACTCATTCAAGATGTGGTGACTAGATGGGAATAGCATCTATTATATGTTGAAGCACTTATTGGAACAGAAGAAGACATTGTCGTTGTTTTTTACCGAATTTGGTGGGATTATCAATTTAAAAGTTGATCAGTGGTCTATGATAGAAAGTATTCTTAGGATTCTTCAACCTTTCAAAGAAATAATAAAAATTATAAGTATACCAAAAAATCATTAATTTCAGAAGTAATACCTACTGTTTCTACATTGAAGCATTACTTGGAAAAAAATGACAGTGGAAAATTGTTTGGAGTGGGTACCATGGAAAAAAACGTTAACTAAAGGACTCACAGAATGTTTTTCAGAAATTTATGATGATGAGTTATTTTTTAGCCATTATTTTAGATCCCAGATTCAAAACAGCCTTTTTTAAAGATGAAGCAACCACCAATAAAGTAAAAAATGTACTTAAAAGTAAAATACAACCAATAATAAATAAACCCTCTGAAATTACTGAACCAAATCAACTACAAAGTTTCGATAAAAAGGATTCCCTCTCACAAATGGTGCATTCATCATTTTGGGAATGTTTTGTTGAAATTGCTACAAGTGAAAAAACAGAAAGTGAAAATCCTTCTACTGAAAATGATAGCCTCACATCAGATGTTAAAGGTCAACATGTATGTTAATTGGTTATCATGTATTTTTACAACTAATAATATTTTACCTATTATTTTTATAAATTATTTGAAAAATTCAGCCGAATAATTAAATGTATTCAGCCGAAACCGAATATTCGGTTTATGTGCCGAATCACCGAATACCGAATCGACTATTCGGTCAATCCCTAGTTATAACGTGTTTTCGTTAAAATGTTATAACAAATTATTTCATTATATAGTAAGAACTCTAATTACCCCGGCTAATGTGGTCTGTACGTAATCTGAGTAGGCAGATGTCCATATAATGAAGACAATCGTAAAAAAGGGCGTTTTATTACATAAAGATATATCTCTTAAAATTACTTTTGTTTAATAAAAAAAAAAGGCTAGGTCTTATGTATTCATTAAGCCTCCATAGTAATGATCAGTTTGACTACAAACAGAAAAGTGAAGAAAGGTGTTGATTTAAAAAGGAATTTCAAGGAAATTATATTTTTTACGAATAAATACGTAAAATTCAAACCACAGAATTTTTATTTTGTGATGATAGAGATTTCAGATAATTAGAGTTTTGTTGTACTATTTTAAGTGAAAAAAATATTATTTATTAATTCTCATAAAGGGCAGTTTTACATACTTATATAGGTTTGAAGACTTATACAGTAAAATCTCGTTACAACGAATCTCTGGAGACCACTGATTAAATTCGCTATAATGAAATATTCGTTAAAGTGAAAATATTTTTATACTGAAATAGACTAACATGACTTTTTTTGCAATCCAAATTACAGTGGGTGATCGGTTAACGAACTTAATCCGTTCCAAAACAAAGTTCGCTAACCGAATTGTTCGTTAACCGATCATAGATTTAGTATAGATTTGTATGGGAATTCAATTAATTCGTTCTTAAAAGCTAAATAATATATAAAAATGAATAATAAATTCTTCCTAAATTTATTTAAATGTAATAATAATAAAACACGCATTGCATACATACAGTGTTGTCCTTCCTTCAGTCATGCTGTTTTTGAGTTTGTGAGCCATTAAATATTTGACAAAAGCTTATTTTTTTCTTTCTGGAGTTTTAAATCTTCCCATTTTAATAGGACCAATATAAGTCCGTATTTAATATGCACAGATCGCAGTTTCATGGATTTGTCCATGTCGTTACGTACTTAAAATAAATCATATAAGTTTATTACTTTGACCTATCAAAAACTTCATTAGTTCTCTAAAATATTGTGTTTACTGCATAGCCCGAAAAAGCTCCAGTGGAGCCTAGAGCCTGTTAATAATTTAGGAACTAAACTTCAGTTAAAATAATTAACTTGCAATTAAAAATATTTCTTTAAAAAGGGACACAAAGTATAAAAATTAATGTTTTTGTATTCTTCATTCTAATCTGAGGGCCCTAAAATATAGGTCCTGAACCCCCAGGTGCCCTTGAATAAATTAGACCATAAGTATACAACTGTTAAAATGTTCTCTAAGTCGATAATAGTAGATTCATTTAAATACAACTCTGCAAATCTGAAACGCAGCATTGATTCTTCTTGGCTTTGTTTTGTTAGGTGTTCGTTAACTGAACATGTGTTCGTTATCTGAACATAAAATTCTCTTGCGAAAGTGTTCGTAAACCGAACAGTTCGTTAACCGATCACCCACTGTATATTCGTTAAATTGAAAAATTCGTTAAATCGAGGTTCGTTGTAATGAGATTCTACTGTATAGGTTTGAAGAATGAAGTTAGCAAGTTTTGCTTTCTCTTCTTAACAGCATTGTCTAATATTGTACACCCTATTTTGACAACATACATCATAATTTCATTCGTTAACAAGTTTTCATTGTTTCTGTAAAAACTTAAGTGCATCAGATGGTAAAAGCTTCTCTACTGTACTTTCTTTTAATGATATTCTCTTCATTGAATTCTTCATGTGCCATTATGTTTTCATCAACATTAACATACTGATCAAATTTAAAGTTGGAAGTCAGATTTAAAAGGTTGAAATCCGTTCACCTGTATCTTCCAATTCAGGTAAAGAAACAATTTCATTATTATTTGATGGCGATGGAGAAAATCTGGAAACTGAAAAAGCATTAACATCGCACCAAGTTTTATTTATCATATAAATTGCTTTCAGCTCGTCTCTGTTTATTTTGTATCATCTGAATTCACGATTTTTTATTTCACAAGCTTCTTCGCATATTTTGCTTTATACGAATGTCTAATGGTTGTACTTTGAATGGAGTGGCAAAAAAGGTAATTTAACCCTTTCACGGGCGGTGCTCACAAATGTGACCACTTAATTTTATTTAGAAACTGTCAACCGACACCCAGAATATTTTAATAAAATTTCGCTTTTATGATGAACTTTGAGAAAAGCAAGTGTTTAGTTTCTAAGAAATTCGTTTGTAAATTCTGGTGCCAATCAATAATTTCACCATTTTACAAACAGAATTAATCCACGCCTGAAAAGGTTAACACATTTAACGTGAAAAGAAGTCACTTTCAAAGAGACCTTGAGACATTGTCTAAAATAAGGAGAACTTTTCGGTTAGCCGGGCGCCAGTGATATATATACATGTATATATACACACACATACAAATGTATACACAAATATATACACATACACTTATATGTACATATATGTATGAATATATATGAATATATATATACATATATATTTATATATGTACATATATCACTGGTGCCCGGCTAACCGAAAAGTACCAACTTTTCTTTTGGCATCTATTTGTCAAAATCTAAAATACATTCTTCAAAAAGGCATTTCACCATCCAAACTTTTCTAGATTACAGGCAAAGTTTTTATTACGTTTTTGGGGATACACCGTGGATTCTTTGCTTTTCCAATTACAAGAGCTACAGCATAATGGTAGTAAAAGTCGGTCTTTGCTTATTTTCCCACCATAACAAGTTTCTTTTTTTTAAATCTATATTTTATCAGGCATTAAACGAAAAGACAATTCTGTTTCATTCATATTAAATATATCTTTTCGATCTCAATCCTGAACAATGTTTGAGTTTTCGTTCTTCAATTCTTTCTTCTGAAACAGACGCTGCTTCTCCACATAATTTTTTTTACACACAATTTCATATATATATTTTTTAATTTACTCAACCAACCATCCTTTACATTAAAGTCTTTCTATACAAGTTTTTCGGCAAGTGCATATGCTTTGTATTTACTTCCACTAATATGGATGTTTTGGAATCTTGCATCTTTAAACTATGAAAATAATACTTGCTCCATGTCGGCATATTTCGCTTTGCGTATACATTTAAATGATGAGGAATTTTAAATATTTTATCAATTTTTCAATATTGTGGAATCCCAAAAATTTTCGCTACATCTCTTGCTTTAACATTATTTTCGATGCATTTTGATAACTTCGACTTTCTCATCTAAACTCAAACATTTTCTTTGGCCAGCTTACAAAAAGTTTTAAAAATTAACTTGCTATAAATTTACAGGAAAAGTAAATGTCAATGAAATCAGTCATCAAATAAAAAAGAACATAATTCCAGTTCAGCTAAGCTGTCGCCCCTCTGTCTGTCTTAAAACACTGCTCCTCCCCCAAATCTCTCTTGGAAGTATTGAAAGTATGTGAATGGCCGTAGAGAAAAAGATTGAAGGTATAAAAATAAAGGTAAAAAAATAACTGGCATTTAAAAAATAAAGTTCTATTTTTCGGCCATTTTTTAAGTAAAAAAAATTGAAAAATTCGCTATATCGTTTTTTTTTTCCTCACTTTTCATGCTCGAATTATTTTTGTTATATTGTGCTTTTCGTTATATCATTTTGAATTCAGTATCCTTTAACATACAGACCAACTAAATGGATATGAGCATTTTGTTATATCGTGCTTTTCTTTATATCGTAATTCGTTATAAAGTGCTTCAACTGTACTACTATGATACAGTAGACCAGGGTATGAAATTTCAGTTGAAAAGGTACTAGCCATACTAAAATTTTTGCTCGCCACTATTTTACATTCATTCAGACAGTAACGTCGGCCACCACACCTGCCCAGAAAATGAACTATTTATGACAAACTGAATTTAAATTTACCACTGTTAGAAGGAGCTGCCTGGTAAATCCAGAATATGAAAAATATTCATGAAAAATATTCGAAATTTTTAAAATGACAAAAATTCTGGAGAAAGTGAATAATTTTTACTGTGCTTCAAGCAGCTGAGCTTAGGTGGCGAAACCTGATTCACTTCGTGCAGGAGTGAAGAGTGACCAGATTTGGCCTCGGAAGCGAAAAAACCATCCTTGGTGATGCTGCATTTTTTCTTCTTTTGGAAAATAAATGCCGTCGCTTGATTTTAAAACACTTCTGCGTGTCGCTAGATTGAGGCATGATATTTTGAGCATATATACAGTTTGATTTGAAGCACATTTCAAAAGATGAAACTTACTCGCCAACCTAAAATATTTGCTCGCCAATAGCGAGTTGGCGAGCGGAAATTTCGTGCCCTGCAGTAGACCCTCTGAAATTCTTCACCCTAAAATCTGCATACAGTTTCAGATGTATACTAGTCGTTGGGAGTTACCGTAATACTTACCCATCATGGATAGGCATAATCTATACTATTATTATAAAGGAGTAAAACGTAAATTTTTGAGTTGACACTTTTCGAATAAGCGTGCAATATGTAAAAAAAAACTAGTATCAGTAAATCAACCAATCTAAGAGGGCACGAAAAATTGAAAGAGCCCTGGGCACAAAAACTTGCTAGTCAGGCCCTGAGGATAGGTTAAGAATTTTTGAAAGTACAATGCAAACAAGGCAGGATTCTACCCAGGAATAAAAGGAGGGTAGAAATCTACCTGGAAAAAGAGCAAGGAGGGTAGAATTCTACCTGGAAAAAGGGCAAGGAGGGTGGTATTTGGTACTTACCTATTATCTGTGCCAGTTTTAAGCCAACTGTGCCAGGCGTGGAGCCACTATTACTAATTATAGTAACCCTTATATTTCTTTTTCCTTGCTACATGATACATGCCTGGGAATAATCTACTTTTTAGTAGGGGTCATTTCTATACGTAGTAAGATTAACAAAATTAACTTTCTAGAATATGCTATATTATTTACCCTTTCTTATATTATTTATTATTCTTTCTTATTTACTATGCTATTTACCATTTATTAATTTTACTAAAATAATGTTATTTACCATTTTTAACAGTGTTATAAATTTAATAAACATATATTACGTTTTATTTATCATATATATTATACACGGCAAAAGGGAACGTGACAACCTCTGTAGGTTGCCCACACCCCTCGAGCTGTGGTAAAGCAAGAGCCGTTGTGGTAGCTCAACATATGACCTAGCGACCGTCTCCCCCTATGGGGTCTCGCGAACGAAGTCGTCGGGGGTTCCATGGCGGTTCACCAAGGTTCCGTCTCTGCGGAAGTTTCCTCCGAGATGTGGGGTTACTGCCGCGACGACCTATGTCACCATACCTTGGTAAAATGACCTGGGGGTCCGCAGTGGGGAGCGGCCTCAGGCCGATCGCAGCGCCGGGCGAGACAAAGCCCTGGTGCGTTAAAAGCCCTTCAGAGGCTTGGGTGCGATGGTCGTTTACGCGCGTGGGTGCCTGACGGCGCAGGATAGTTTTATCATATATATTAATTACCATTTTTAACAATGTTATTGGATAATGTTAAATGACTGTGTTTTTGAAAACATGATTGGCAACGATAAACAAGATTGGTACTTTGTAACCATTTTTGGCGATCCATCTCCTGGCACGGATAATACGTAAGTACCCAGATATTATTATGGCAGAGTATAATACCGGGCTTTGCCCTCTATCGGACAGGTTCAGATTTTTGGAAAAATGAGAAAAATAGACCAGTAAATTTTTACTTTATAAAAAGCATGACTTTTTTTTGTTGCTAAATGAAATTTATTTGCCAATTAAAGAAAGGATAGAGTGTTTTGAAAGGAATATTAGACGAAACCTTTTGTGCGATCTTACCCATTTGTTTCATTTAGTGGCTCTGTGGCCGATGGCTAATGCTAATAGTGTCCTTTAGAGTTTACTGCCCATTAGTAGTACTGTTTATACACCAATTGGGTACTTCTCTATTATCCCGTCGACCAGTTTTCATAAAAAGAAACTATCGCCCAACTGTAAGATGAAACAGCCAAAAATGCAGCCCCATTGACTGGATACGTGTTTGTTATGTGTCATCCAGTGGTTTTTAATTCGACATTGGCATGTATTTTTAGCTCACAGGCTATCAAAGCCTGAGAGCTAATGTGTCCGCCCATTCTGTATGTATGTATGTATGTACGTAACACGATAACTCTTGATAGAAATAACCGTTTTGATTCATATTTTATTTTTAGGTTCCTTGTGATAAGGCGCTTCCCTGATTAATTTTGGGGTGCATAGGTTAAGTATAAAGGGGGAAACGGAGGGGGGGCTACCCCCCTCAATTTAGATAAATGCAGAATTCATGCAGAATTATCAGATTTTCTTCAAATTTTGTATAAAGGTTCATTGTGGTAAGGCAATTCCCTGATTAGTTTTGGGGGGGTGCATTGGTTAAGTATAAAAATGGATACGGGAGTCTAATCCTCCCTTAATTTAGATAAATGGATTTTTCATGCAGAGTTATTCGATTTGCTTCAAATTTTGTATATAGGTTCATTGTAATAAGGCGCTTTCCTGAATAATTTTGGGTATTCATTGGTTAATTATAAGGGGCGTGATCCCCCTTAATATAATGTCGATTTCTTTATTTTTTGAGGGGCTTATTTCAAATTCTCTGAAATAAGAGTATAATATACAGGGAGTGTGAATAGCTTGTGAGCTCAATGCCATCAGTTTAACTGGGCAGTTTTCTTTTTATTCATTCTGTTTTACTGATTTATGAGTTATTTCATTCATTAAAATAACAATCGTGTCCTTAAATTCTTATATTTTATTTATTTATTTATTTTCATATTCCAATGACAATGTTCTTCCGTTTATTGGGCGTTCCAGTTGGGCGATAGATTTTTTGTTAAGAAAAGTGGCTGACGTGATAATAGAGAAGTACAGTAGACTCTCTCAAATCCGCACATTGTTTCAGATGTAAACAGTGAAACTTACAGTTAAGATATAAGGAGGAAATTCAAGATTTTTTTATTTTTATATCGTTCCGTACTCATTTTATTATGTAATTCTAGTTAATATCATTGAACTCTTGCTTTCTCATAAAGGAAGTATAAATTTATTTCTGAAAATTTTCTAGATAACACTGATATTAGTGGTGATTGATCTTTTTATCAAATACACATATGTATTAATCAAGCTTTTTAACACTTTCGAACCTAGTTGAAAAGTGTTTATGACTTCGGTTTGTCTGGCCGTGCTCTAACTCCCGTAAATAGGCTCGGATTGCTCTGCAATTTTTATATGTTATTGTCGTTATCTATAGCATGCTCCTTATTTCAACAGAAGTGTGTAGCACTTATAGTTTTTTACAGGGACATTCAAAAGAATTCCGTTACATTGCGGTGTATGGGGAAAAATCATTTGCGGTTTATTTAAATAATGTTTCCCTATTTTAAACACATTGAAATTTATATATATCACTAAGTTGCGTTAGAAGAAGCTTAATATGGAATAAAGTGTGCCTAGCACTTAGAGTTACTTTACAGGGACAGTCAAAAGAATTCCGTTATATGACGTCTATGGAGAAATATCGTCTGCGGTTTATTTAAATAATGTTTCACTATTTTAAACGCATGGAAATTTATATAGATCACTAAGGTGCATGACAAGAGGCTTACTACAGAATAGTGTGTGTATAGCAGTCATCGTTCATTTACAGGGACACACAAAAGAATTCTCTACTGTCTGTTAACAATCATTCCTGGAATTGTGTTTTCAGTTGCTGAACGCGATTTTAAATTTTGCTCACTTTTTGTCTGTTACTGGGTGTGTATAAATTTTGTATTTCATATACAGGGCAGCACAAAAGTTCGCAAACACATATCCGTTTATGGACAGAAACTCCAGAAGGAGAATTTTAAACTGTGCTACGCGTTTCCTAACTAAACTAAAATTGAGCATCCTATGTAGTATATTATGCAAATCTATAGATCCTATACAGGGCTGAATAAAAGTATTCGGATATTTTTCCGAATATTGTATAGGTTGGAAATTCCTAATATTATGTTTTTAAATAGGTTATGCGTTTTCCAAATTGTTTACTTAGATGTTATCTTTCAGCTTATTAAACGGTAATGATTTGTAAAATTATTTTGGAAGCGTTGGAAAGTGTTACATAATCTATGCTTGACGCATGATTTTTTGTTCTTGTTTGTTTATTAAATCTGGCCAAACACATCCAATACAATTTTGTAATTTTATGGTTTTGATGTAAATTACTAGTGTACCTTTTAAGAGGCGTGTTTCATTGAATAATGCAAGAAAAAATTATCTCATCATTGTTATGCATATTGAGTCATGTATTATTAATTATTTACATAACATTTACATTATTTCCCATAGTTATTTTAATATTTTACTTTATTGTAAGCATTCGTGATAATTTTGAGTGCATTACTATATTCAAATGATTGTTTAAAAAATGTAAACAAAACAGTGACCAGAAATCCACACAACCTCTGGTCCCAAGTAGTGCGGATTTGAGAGAGTCTACTGTATCACCCATTGTTTCATAAGCTACATAGATTTTCTTAAGAGTTACAATAAAACAAGTGTGTATATACATCTATATGCACTACAACAACTACTCACCCGCCCTGTTCCTGTGTTCACAGAGCCATATTCCCTGCCACGTGCCGAGGTTGAGCTGTCCGTCTGTGATCGGGACTGTCAAGCTTGAACCCAAGAAACACGCTTTTATGTGAGCGGGCTGTGGAAAAAGAAAGAACAATTAAACCAATAAAGGAAAAAATAAATTATAATTTAACAAATTACAATAACCATTGGGAAAATGTTCAAAAAGCTTGAAAAAAATTACCGTACTTTCGTGTTATAGCAGCCATTATGATTATGTCAAAGTTGTTGTTATGATTTCACCAAGATCATCGCAAAGTTTATAGAGGCATCCTATACACGCATATATATATATTTCAAACACTCCTATACGTACCCTACATGTCATTATACACATATTATTTACAACTTATAGGTCGTATACACATCCTATACACATGTCATATATATGCATCCTATATCACTATAAATTGGCCACATATGTCAAGAAATGTTATAAATACATATATCCTATATTATTATAATGTCATACATGCTTTATAATTCAGAGCTTGAATTTTAGGGCGGGATTGCGGGATTCGCGCCGAAAAATTTGAAATCCCACCCAAAAAATTTCAACATTTTCGGAGAAATTTGCGTTATTTAATTTACCTGCAACGGAATGATAAATTTCGGGATTTTTTTTCCTGCAACCGATTGACGAACTTTGCGTTTCTTCCGCAACTGATCGACGAACTTTGCGGTTTTTTCCATGACAGATCAACGAACTTTGTGTTTTTTCAGCGCCTGATCGACGAACTTTGCATTTTTTAAGCGACTTATTGACGAACGTTGCATTTTTTTCCGCAACAGATCAACGAACTTTGCGTTTTTCCCATGACAGATCGACGAACTTTGTGGTTTTTTCCGCGACAGATCAACAAACTTTGCATTTTTTCTGCGACAGATCCACGAACTTTGCATTTTTTCAACCACAGATCGACGAATTTCGCATTTTTTTTCACGACTGATCGACGAACTTAAGGTTTTTTTAAGCGAATGATCGACGAACTTTTCATTTTTTAAGTGACTGGTTGACGAACTTTGCATTTTTTAAACGACTGATCAACGAACTTTGTGTTTTTCCTGCGACAGATCGACGAACATTGCGTTTTTTTAAGCGACTGATCGACAAACCTTGCGTTTTTTGGGGACAGATCGACGAACTTTGCGTTTATTCCGCAATCGATTGACGAAATTTGCTTTTTTTCCCGCGATTGATCGACGAACTTTGCATTTTTTCCGCGACAGATTGACAAACTTTGCGTTTTTTCCACGACTGATCGACGAACTTTGCGTTTTTTCCACGATCGATCGACGAACTTTGCGTTTTTTCCGTGATCGATCGGTGAATCTCAATCAAATAAAATCTAAATTCAGAAATTTATTTAACAACCTAATTGTTAAGGGTCCCTAACACATTTAATGGAACTTGAAGAATACACTGCATATATAAAACTTAACTTTCTTCCCTTTTTTATAATAAAAATAAACATTTTACATAATCATTAGTTAACAGCCATCTTTCTTTTAATAGTATAAATAAATGAATATAGAGGGCCTCTCTACTATGATGGGGTGGTAGAGGACGCTGTAACCACGGCCAAACTCGATTCTCTCTCTCCTCATACGGCCTTCACAATCACCCCTTAGTTTCGGAATCGTTAAAAGGCTGCTTCGCCGGTAGATGGCGCGATATACTTACCATAAATAATGCTTAGTAAATGTTACTTCTATACATAAAAATACAAGAATCTTTGCAATATATTCATTATAAAAGGTATATATAACATATGTATCTTTTGTTTCGGCATTTTCTTTACTACAAACAGGAAAAACTAAAAGATTTAGAGATAAAATAAATAAATACAATGCTTTCAGCAATTAAAAATAGTTTAAATAACACGCTACTATAAAATGCAAAACAAACATTATAAGTAAATTTCTATATTTATATACATTTAAATTCTTGATTACTTGAAACATTGATAATTCTGAGCGTAAAATGCTGAATAAAAAATTAAAAAAATAATTACTAGTTTCATAATAGTAGTAAGAAAATTAAGCAAGTTCGCCAATATCCGGCAATGAACTCATATCGATTTTTTTTTCTCAAAACATGGGTTATTTTTACACGATTCTTAATTATTTAAAATATGTATATATATATGTATATTCAAAACAATTTTCAATAAATTTAATCATTATAGGTACTGATCTGAAATATATAAGCATTATATGTAACATATCTATCTTTTACTTCGGCGTTTTCTTTACTACAAACAGGAAAAACTAAAAGGAAAAAACTAAACAAAACAAACAGGACAAACAGGAAAAAGTAAAAGATTTAGAGATAAAATAACTAAATACAATGCTTTAAGGAATTAAAAATAGTTTAAATAACATCCTACTACAAAATGTAAAACAAACATGATAAGTAAATTTCAATACATTAAAATTCTGGATTACTTGAAACATTGATAATTCTGAGCGTAAAATACACAGCAAAAAATAAAAAAAATAATTACTAGTTTCATAATAGTAGTAAGAAAATTAAGCAACTTCGCCAATATCCGGCAATAAACTCATATCGAATTTTTTTTTCTCAAAACATGGATTATTTTTACACGATTCTGAATTATTTAAAATATATGTATATATGTGTACATTCAAAACAATTTTTAATAAATTTAACCATTATAGGTACTGATCTGAAATATATAAGCATATAGAAATATAATAGAATTACATATAAAATTAAATATTATATTCTAGTTCTGGAAAGTCATGGTATAAAAGTATGTATATAAAAACAAAAACATACTTTCATGTTTCATAATATCAACAGAATAAGAAAACATATTTCGCCAATATCCGGCAATCAACTCACATAGCTTTTTTTTTCTCAAAACATGGATTATTTAACAAATTCATAATAATTTTTACAGGTTTTATTATTTTAGAGAATGAACAAGTTTTTTTTTTTTTTTTTTTTTTTTTTTTTTTTTTTTTTTTTTGTTGTTGTTGTAGCATTATGTACTCCATTTATGAGAGAATAGTTTTTGTGGAAATTTTAGAATATTGTGTGGTTACAGAAATTACAGAATATTTTTTTCAGATTTTTAAAATATTAATTCATAAATCTATCCACCCTACTTGTATATATATATGTATCTATAGGTATATGCAGATTCTATTTCTTGATTAGACCTTAAACATTGATAATTTTTACAGTGAAATATACATTAAATATTATAAAATTAAAATTAAGTAAACTTTAAGATTTTTCTTGATAAAGAGTTCTTACATGCAGATAAATTGGTTTCATTTGTAAAATACCTTGCCATATTTTTTTAAATGATGGGCAAGAATTTTGCACATATTAATGAGCATATATTTATTTTATGCTCGTTTAAGTCACATTCCCCATAAGGGTTTTTTATTAGTCTTGGATATATCAATTCATAAATAGTTTTGAGGAACGAAACGCAAAGATAAGGAAATTCTCCATTAGTAATGGTAAGTAATAGCGCCCCCTACGTTCTTCCGGGGAGAAACTCTTATTCCTCTTGAACAAAGGGAAAATGACTTTTTGTTACGGCCGTATAAAGGGAAGGAGAAAATCGAGTTAGGCCGTGCTGTAACAAACCATTTTTGTACAGGAATCTATTTATAGAGTCAAAAATACAGGGCATGTCCCCCTCCAATCCGATGTCACGTTTTTGTTCATAACTTTAACAGCAGTGAAGATATTTTAACAATTCATTCAAAAATGAGTCTTGTAAATTTTGTTAAAATATCTTCACTGCAGTTTAAGTTATGAATGAAAACACTGCTTCAGATGGTAAGGTGACATGCTCTGTATTTTTGACTCTATAAATAGATTCCCAACCCTGCTTTCCTGTACGAAAATGGTTTGTTACAGCTTCCTCTACCACCCCATCAAGTTTATCCCATGATCGTAGAAACACCCTTGTATACATATATATATATATCCTCTTTAATAAAAAGCTATGCGTTGCTGACAACTGGGATTTTTGATAATCGTTGCCACAGATTAATCTCAGAAAATGAAACATTTGAAGTTGCTGAAAAAATGAATAGCTCGAAAAGTATTTGTCACAAAATGGTTAGACAAACTTCGTTAGAAAGGTAAAAAATTGTAGTTTTCTTAATATAAATTTCATACCTAATGATGATGCCGTTTTTCAAATATTGAATTTCAAAAATGACCAAATTTCACAATGGAGCACCCTAGCGAAAACTTCACATGTAAAAAAATAATGATAACGGCCGTGTGTCCTGACGTATACTGGAGTACGAGTCACAAATTATAGTAACCTTACTATTCTGTTAAAATATAAAAGTGAATTAAAATGCCACGAGTGAGTGATTTTTATTTAATTTTAATATAATAATTTTAGAAACAAGGTTTTGGAAGGTTTTTTTGAATGGAACTAATAAATTGGCCAAAACTGTATATTATTTTGAGTTTAAAAGAGGAAAGATGTGGGAGTGCTTTATATTAATTAGATTTCCTCAGGAACTTTTTTTCAGAATTGAAAGTTTGATATATCAAAACGTCAAAAATTAAATCGGCAATAACTATAACGACTGTCCTTCAGTTCGTTTGGATAGATTTTCATTTAAAAATATAAAACCATTCAACATGGATTTTAGGTATTTTTAAGGTTATTATAACGGGTCTAGGCAACGCTGGGCATGTCAGCTAGTTTTTAATAAGTGCCCCTATCTAAAACTTATTCTAGTTTCTCAATTTACCATTTTTCATCTTGAAAAAGGATTTTCATCGTTTCCCCACTTTTAAACAAGAATGAAACATCATGTAACACTTCAAACTTCAAAAATAATTCTTTTAAGGGTTCATTGGAATTAGACAAACTGCATTAGAAAGTTAAATAAAAAGAAAACTGCCCAGTTAAACTGAAAGCATTGAGCTCACAGGCTAATTCTACTCTAATTCTAGGCTCACACTAATTGTATATTATACTCTTATTTCAAAGAATTTGAAATATACCCCTCGAAAAATAAAGAAATCAACAATATATTAAGGGGGGGGGTCATCCCCCCATTACCCCCCCCCCCTCATAGTTAACTAATGAACCCCTTAAACTAATCAGGGAAGTCTCTAATTACAATGAATATATATACAAAATTTGAAGAAAATCAGATAATTCTGCATGAAAAACCCATTTATCTAAATTAGGGGGGTTATCACCCCTTTCCCCCTTTATACTTAACCAATGAACCCCCAAAACTATTGACAGAAGCGCATTATCAAAATGAACCTATATACAAAATTTGAAGAAAATGGGATAATTCTGCATGAAAAACCCACTTATCTAAATTAAGGGGGGATTAGCCCCCTCTTTCCCCCTTTATACTTAACCAATGAACCCCCAAAACTATTCAGAGAAGCGCATTATCACAATGAACCTATATAAAAAATTTGAAGAAAACCGGATAATTCTGCATGAAAAACTCATTTATCTAAATTAGGGGGGGGGGGTTATCCCCCCCTTTTCCCCCTTTATACTTAACCAATGAACCCCCAAAACTATTGACAGAAGCACATTATCAAAATGAGCCTATATATAAAATTTGAAGAAAATGGGATAATTCTGCATGAAAAACCCATTTATCTAAATTATGGGGGGTTAACCCCCCGTTTCCCTCCCTTTATGCTTAACCAATGAACCTTCAAAACTAATCAGGGAAGCACCTTATCACAAGGAACCTATAAACAAAATTTAAAGTAAAATGGTTAGTTCTATCAAGAGTTATCGCGTTACGTACGTACATACATACATACATACATACGTACGGACGTATATACAGAACCGGCGGGTACATAAGCTCTCAAGCTTTGATCGCCTGTGAGCTAAAAAAGAAAACTGCCCAGTTAAACTGAGGGCATTGAGCTCACAGGCTATTCACACTAATTGTATATTATACTCTTATTTTATACTCTTATAAAGAATTTGAAATATGCCCCTCGAAAAATAAAGAAATCAACAATATATTAAGGGGGGGTCATCCCCCCGTTACCCCCTCATAGTTAACTAATGAACCCCTTAAACTAATCAGGGAAGTCTCTAATTACAATGAATATATATACAAAATTTGAAGAAAACCGGATAATTCTGCATGAAAAACCCATTTATCTAAATTAAGGGGGGTGGGGGATTAGCCCCCCTTTCCCCCTTTATACTTAACCAATGAACCCCCAAAACTATTCAGAGAAGCGTTTTAACCCAATGAACCTATAAACAAATTTTGAAGCAAACGGAATAATTCTGCATGAAAAAGCCATTTATCTAAATTTGGGGGGGGGGATTAGCCCCCCCGTTCCCCCTTTATATTTAACCAATCAATCCCAAAAACTAATCAGGGAAGCGCCTTAACACAGTGAACCTATAAACAAAATTTGAAGGAAAACGAATATTTCTATGAAGAGTTATTGCGTTACGTACATACGTACGTACATACATACGTACGTATGTACATACAGAACCGGCGGGCACATAAGCTCTCAGGCTTTGATAGCCTGTGAGCTAAAAAATTACCAAACTTCACAATGAAGTACTATAACGAAACCTTCACGCATAAAACTATACTGCGTTTCACGAAGGCTGGCGGTTACCCTTCATTGACCTCTTCCTTCCTCCCCGTTCCCTTAGGCCATATCTATTGTACTCGAGTGTAGATTTCCTAGTTGGTCATCTTTTTTCACACTGTATTTGAGACAGGGGCGGATCTAACCCATCATTTAGAGCAGACATACTGAACTTTTTTCTTCTCGCGGGACGCAAACATATATTTGAAACGTTCGACAGGCCGCAACACAATTATATTATAATGTAAAAAAGGGGTAATTTAAATAGTAAGATTTAAAAGAAAAGTAGCATATAACAAACCTATATAATAAAGTTAATATAATCAGTAGGATTGAACGTTTGTCGAAAAAGAAATATTACCAAAACTTTTAACACCACTATTTCAATAAAATTAACTTTGCGGTCGATTTCAATTGCAAATGATGTACAAATAGTTGTATAAAATATTTTGCTGCCAATTGTTTCTACGGTAAACGTTCAACCCTAATAAGCATTATTAGTTAAAAGTAATAATATAACAATGTAGCATTTTCATGTTCTAAAGAAAAAAATAAGGTGATTTGCTTTAGTAAATTAATCAATTTCTCAATACAAAAACTTTTTTTTAAGTGTAGAAATGTATAGTGCAAATGTAATAAATTTGGAATAACATTGGTGTAGTGTTGAAGATTAAGAAATGTATCTCGGTTATGTACTTTTTTTTTTTTTGGGGGGGGGGGGGGAGAATCACATGTCTTCATTAGCAGTTTTTATAGCTCATATCCAAATTGACTATTTTCTGATATATGCGCGAATTCATTTTCTTTCACAAGTGCATGAAATTTCGTAAAAATAATATAATGAACATAATATAAACATAAATATTCGTAAATATACAAAATATGCATGTTTTATCCGGAAACCAAGAAATCAGAGTTTCCCATTTTTTTTTATAAATGCAAAGAATCTTGCAGAATTTTTTCTCATAGTTCGCATTTTAAGCTGATTTTCGAGACTCGATAATCATGGAAATATTGTCTTGATAAAGCAGTCACATACAATTCAAAATGTAACACATTTTTAAGGGGGGAAAAAACTATTTTAATTCTTTAGTGCTTAAACAATAATACTTGCAATTTTCATTCATTTCTACTTAAAAATAACTCCATTAATGTATCAAATATTAAAATTTTTAAGCAGTGAAAAATGAAAACACCTTTAATACATATTTATATTTAAAAAAAATGTATTGTTCTCAGGGATCTGTTTAGGAAAAAATTGGGTCCTTTAAAGGACCCTTCATAAAACTATTTTCCCTAAAACAGGACCCTTCACAAAACTAATTTCCCTTAAACAGGAACCTTCACAAAATTCTTTGTCTAAAAATAGGTTTTTCACAAACTTTTTCCATCTTTAAACTGAACATTTCACAAATTAATCATTTAAAAGTAAAATCTGATCTGTCATTTTTACACATATAAAGAAAATATATATATTTTACATCCATATATCTTCTTAAAAATGTATAAACAAGAACCTAGATATAACAATCATTTCAAATTCACAAAATTATGACTAGATAACGCGTTATTCACATGTCATAAAGTAGCCTTAACACTTCTGGGGATAAGGAACTTCTGTTGATAGAATGTTGAAATGATTGAATGATGTTTTCGGACAAAATTGAAAATAAGTAAAATCTTTTCCTCACGTACATTATAAAACCGTAATTGCATTTGAGGATTAAAATTAAGTGGTATATAAAATATACCACCGCTGTTGGTTCTACATTTAAAAATTTATCTTTAAACATAAAGCTTAGAAAATATTTTTTCGGGGGGGGGAGTAATACTGACAGAGGAATTCTTTATCTATACATAGTCAATAAAAGTTGAAAAATTCATTTACACATGTTTTGAATGAAAATATAAACGATATCTTAAAGAATGATATGATATTTGGAAATAAATATCAAATATATGAAAATATTGAAAATATAAAACCTAATGATATTTTGAAATTAAATATCGGATATATATCATGATATATATTCATTGATATATATATAATCCTGGTGAAAACTGAGCCACTTTACAAAATTCGTAGAGATCAACATCCCCCTCAGAAATCTTTCTCCCCGAGGTCGAAACGATGTGGAAATAAAGAAGAAAGACAGTTCCATATGCGATTTTCACGTCAACTGGTCAAGGTGGTTCTCAAGGTTAACCGCCTTTTCTAAAAAAATGGACTCTAGTCGTTGGGGGCCACCGTAATACTTACCCATCATGTATATGTATAATGTAAAATATTAAAATAAAAATGTGTAAACTACTTATAAAATGCATTGATATTCAAATAAAATCGTGGCTTGATGACGTCATAAAAAGGCTCGATTACTGAATTGCTTGAAAGAGGTTTTTCCTTATAACTCCAAAAATAATACTCCTATTAACTAGCGGTTTATTGCATCTGATTAAGCGTCAAATTTCTAATTAAAATATATATTTGAAGTGAAATTTGGATGAAATACAGGGTCATGAAAAATCGAAGCGTGTGGAAAATAGGATTCCAAATATCTCGGCAACTAATTATCCAATCGACTTCATGTTTTATGCAAAATTTATGTTTTTTTATTGTCTTTTATATTTACTCCTTAAAATAAACAATTTCGAAAATTTTTATATACCTTTCATCAGAACGAATATTTCGAGAGTCCGAAAAAAAATGTTCCGGTTAATCGAGGTTATTGAAATGAAATAGGCTTCTTCCCATTATTACATACTAAATACATACCAAATGGCAAGTCTCTATCTCAATTTGTTCGGGAGATAGAGCGTTTACAGACACACACACAGACACACAGACGGACGGCAAAATTTTTTTTCTAAAAATATGTTTTTCGGAATCTCCAGTGTCTGAAACGTGTAAATCTGGCAAAAAAAAATTTTCGATTTTCAAAACGATTACAAGACTTACCCTATACTACGTAGGATGGGTAAGTAAAATGATAATGGGGCTGTTTACGGAAGAAGTTCAGGCTGCGCGCGAGGAAAGGAGACTAAAATATGGAGTGAGTCTATACTGGAAATGTATGCATAGTGATTGACTGAAGCAAATTGGATAATTCTGCATGAAAAACCCATTTATCTAAATTAAGGGAGGATTAGCTCCCCGTTCCCCCTTTTATACTTAACCAATGAACCCCTTAAACTAATCAGGGATACAGCTTATCACAATGGGCCTACATACAAAATTTGAAGCAAATTGGTTATTTCTATCAAGAGTTATTGCATTATGTACATATAGAGCCTTTGAGCACATTATCTCTCTGCTTTTATAGCCTGTGAGCTAAAAAATGTACAAAAAGTATATTTACACAGTATTACACATACAGAAAAAATGTATCAATTTAAACAAATCGTTGGGGTCCACCAAACCCATCAGGGATATCCATAATATGAAATATGAAAATAAAACATGTTTAAACTACTTATAAAGTGCATTGCCATTCGAATAGAATTAAGGCTTAATGACGTCCTAAACTTCAAATGCTCTATTACTGAATGGCGTAAAAGGAACATCCTAATAACTCCAAAAATGAGTTATATTAACTAACAGTTTATTGCATCGGATGAAGCGTCTCATTTCCAATTGAAATATATCTTTGGATTGGAATTGGAATGAAATACAGGGTCAGGAAAAATCGAAGCGTGTGGAAAATAGGATGACCCATATCTCGGCCACTCATGATCCAACCGACTTCATTTTCTTGATGCAAAATTTATGTTTTTTTTTAGTGTATTTTATATTCACTCTTTAAAATAAACCATTTTGAAAATTTTTATAGACCTTTTATCAGAACGAATATTTCAAGAGTAAAAAAAAAATAGCTCCAGATCATCAAGGTAACTGAAATTCAATAAGCTTCCTCCCACCATTATTGCATACTAAGTACATACCCAATTTCAAGTTTCTATCGCAATTTGTTCGGGAGATAGAGAATTTACAGACACACTGAAATTTTTTTTCCTAAAAATATGTTTTTTGGAATCTCGACAACGTGTCAATCCGTCAATTTTTAAAAATTTTTTTTTAGCAATTACAAAACTTACCCTATACTACGTATGATGGGTAAGTAAAAATGCACAATAAGTATATTACATGTACAGAAAATAAATATTGTTTAAAAAAAAAAAAAAAAAAAAAAAAAAAAACCCCCGAAGGCTGAAGATCGCAATTACCACATCGAAACATTTATTGCCAAACAAAAACTCGCCAAATCTATCGGCACATGACAATACTCTTCCCAACAATCAAAATTAAGCATGCAAAAAATTTTTAAAATGTACTCAAACATTCCCAGGGTCGATCAAAAATGACGACTAAATACAAAAATCGAAATTTATAAATAAAATAGAATATATATAACATAAATGATAGTAAATATATGTTAAAACAAATAATATATATGAAAAAAAAATTGAAAGTTAATTCCTACTTAGGTCAACAAAGAAAAATTTTATTTTAGTTACTTTTAGGTAGCTTTCAATATGTGCCAATCCCAAAACTTTCTTCTATCTCAGTCATGTTAGTACTTCAAAATTCGCTATCACATTACCAATAAAATCAAAATTTTTCGTCATTCTGTTGTACGTCAGCTGCGTGCGAAACGTCGGGTTACCGGGATGAGATCAACCAATGTATACTAAACTACGAAAAGTCCTTCTGGCCTGAACCGACAGGAACAGATAGCCTCCCTATTCATTGGTTTTACGATTTTAGCTAATTTTACTGGAAAACACGAAAGTAAAATGCGTGGAACCTAAATAAAGAAGATTCAATCCCAGTTCTCATCAACATTGAATTTGAATGAGGATATCGCCAAATTAGTCCTCTACAGCCAAGTTGGCTTTATTTATGGCAACTTATTTTTGTCGCCAAATTTGGCGATATTCCGTCAACTGTCGCCAAGTTTGGCGAGAATTCGACGTTGGCGAATATAAATATATAGTGATAAGCATGTAATAGGATGAATGGTTACAACAATGAAAGAAAATTTGCAGAAATCAAGTAAACTCATAAATTAAACCCGTTTATGGATGAAATTCCGCTGTCCTGTTTGAAAATGTCAGCCACCCTAAAATTTCAAACCGCTCTATCTCAGCTATTTTTTAAGATAGAGGCAAAACAAAAATTGCTCCGGATTCTCCAGATCAAGGCCGAACATTTAACGAAAAAAAGTTTTAGGATTTCTATTTTTTTTTTTATTTGCACATCTTTTTGAATTTGAAATCTTTAAATAGCTATCACAGCGCCCCCTTTCGTCGAAGTATCCCCAAATTCTAATAGAACCTGCTTGCCATAGACAAAAACCTAGAAAAAAATGTGGTTCAATTTGAAGTATAACTTTATACACTTTTCGATGATACAATAGTGAAAATGGAACAAAAATATCGATCACAGCGCCCCCTTTCGTCAAAGTATCCCCAAATTCTGATAGAACCTGCTTGCCATAGCCAAAAACCTAGAAAAAAAAATGTGGTTCAATTTGGAGTATAACTTTATACACTTTTCGATGATACAATAGTGAAAATGGAACAAAAATATCGATCACAGCGCCCCCTTTTGTCGAAGTATCCCCAAATTCTGATAGAACCTGCTTGCCATAGCCAAAAACCTAGAAAAAAAATGTGGTTCAATTTGAAGCATAACTTCATACACTTTTAGATGGTACAATGAAAAGACACACAGACGGACAGACAGACATTTTGTAAAAACATGTTTTTCGGAATCTCTGACCCCTAAAACGTGTAAATCCGTCAAAAACCGGAAGTCCAAAAAAATTTCGATTACAATACTTTCTTCTATTATAGATAGAAGAAAGTAAAAAGTATAAAGCTACCTATTGCAGCCGTTCGGAGGAAAGCCATTCCAGAAAATTTCAATATATTTTCACCGATTATGACCCCCAGACCCCAAAACCACCCTCCGTTCAAATGTTGATTTATATATATAGATATCTGATCTATGTCATATGATAACGCTCGTATTTATAAACTAATCAAAACCACCCTCCGTTCAAATGTTGATTTATATATATAGATATCTGATCTATGTCATATGATAACGCTCGTATTTATAAACTAATTTCGATGAAACTAATTGTGTGTATTAAGCTCACCCATGCCTCAACCGAGTTCGATGGCCAGCTTGGTCTGCCATCTTGTTTCAAGAGGGCGGCCACTGAAAAATTTAAAATTAAAATAAATATACAAAAAAGTTAAAAATGCAAATTTATTTTTTAAGTGAGTGTTAGGCCTTGATACAAGTATTCCGGAGCATTTTTTGTTTTACCTCTATCTTAAAAAATGGCTGAGATAGAGCCATTTGAAATTCTAGGATGGTTGACACTTTGAAACAAGACAGCACATTACAAAAACCCAATGATTAATTTATGAGTTTTAGTGAACACGATTTCTCGCAAATTATTTTCTTTTATTGTTGTAAACAGTTTCCCAATCATACGCATAAAACTATATACAATTAATATCCGTTACCGCCAAATTCTCGCCAAACTTGGTGAAATATCGCCAAATTTGGCGACCAAAATAAGTTTTCATAAATGAAGCCAATTTGGCTATTGCTCAATAATTTGGCGAATTTCTTATTCAAATTCAGTATTAACGAATCTTTTGTAAACGGTTTCTTTGCATTTTAGCTTGCTGTTTTCGTGTAGCATTAGCTCAAATTTTAAAACAAAGATATAGGAAAGCAACCTTTTCCTCTCTGTACAGGCCACAAGGACTTTTTATTAAATAATTACAATTAATATAAATATGTATATACGTATGACAGAATCACACTATTAAATGGCAAAATAGAAATTAAATTTAATGAATTAATTAATATTTGAAAAAAAAAAACTGTCTTAACATCCAGTATCATCCACTACAAGTTTAAGAAAATGTATTTGAACTTGAGTGGATGAAAAAAAAAAAAAATTTATGAACGACTGAAAATTTGAACAAGATATATAGGTACTTACGTATTATCCGTGCCAGTTTTAAGCCAACTGCGCCAGGCATGGATTCAATATTACTAATTGCCGAAACATCAGTGAAGGCTTACTGTTGAGACCCGAAAAGTTTTTGGTTTCTGTCTGTCTGTTTGTCTGTCTGTCTGTCTGTCTGTTCCGCGATAACTGCCGTAAAAATGATCCGATTAGGTTGATTTTTGGTGGGTATGTTGGTGAGATACCCGGAATTAGCTGTATAGTTTTTGGTTAAATTGGGTTCATTCGTTCGAAAAATAGAGAACATTTCTTTTTAAATCATAATGCTTTCCTATGGGACTGCAGACAATTTTCAAATTTCATTTTTAACTGAAATGGAAATCGCCTATTTGAATAATGGATTTCAACGTAAAATTATGGATGTTGATTTTCGATATGGAGGTTTTAAATATATCCAATAATTTTGAAAAATTGACGATACATTTATTAGAATTGAGATATTAATTGTTTAAATGATTGGAAATTTTTTTGCACCTGTTCCGGAAATATAAAACTTTTATTTTCATGTTTTTTACAAATTTTAAAATGCATTTTTTTTTTACTTTTCTCTTTAATTTATCAGTTGCCTAGCAACGATATTTCAAAGAAGATAAAAATAATAAAAGCAACACGCACTATTTTGTTCCAATAATTTATTAGCAAAATAAATTATTTTTGTATTCTATTGACATAAATGAAGAATTTATTTTAATAAGTTTTTTTTTAAATCTAAAAAGTTACAAGAATAAGAAGTTCATAAGAATTTGAGAATATCATTGCATAAACCGTGTTTAATTTAACGTTTCTAATTTCTGAAACCTCCGAAGTATGCCTGTAAATATGTATGCAATAGAAAAAAATTAAATTGCGGATTGATGCTAAATAATATGAAAAGTGAGATTAAAAAACAGTGACTTGAGCTGACGTTGAGGCTCCTGATCTGCAGATTTACTAGTCGTAGCAATTGAAAAAAAAAAAAAAAATCTTTTCCTTCATGAATCAAGTAAAAATATGCATTTATATTTGCCGAAACGTCAGTTAAGGCTCACTGTCGAGACATGAAAAGTTTTTGGTTTCTGTCTGTATGTCTGTTCCGCGATAACTGCCGCAAAAATGATCCGATTAGGTTGATTTTTGATAAGTATGTTGGTGAGGTACCCGAAATTAGCTGTATAATTTTTAATTACATTGGGTTAATTTGTTCGAAAAACAGAGAACATTTCTTTTTAGGTCATAATGCTTTCCTATGGGGATGCAGACGATTTTTCAAATTTCATTTTTAACTGAAATGAAAATCACCTATTTGAATAATGGTTCTAAACGTAAAATTATAGATGCTATTTTTTTTATATGAATGTTTCAAATATATCCAAAAGTTTTGAAAATTGGCCAACACATTTATTAGAATTTAAAAATTAATCGTTTAAATGATTGGAAAATGTTTTGCATCTGTTAAGGAAATATAACACATTTTACTTTCATATATTTTACAAATTTTTAAATGCATTTCTTTTTACTTTGGTCTTTCATTTAGTAGTTGTGTAGCAACCCTATTTCAAAGAATATCAACATAATGAAATTGAAGTAACTCGCACTTATTTGCTGCAATATTTATATATATTTTTTATAAATGTATTTTTTAACACTTTCCAACCTAGTTGAAAAGTGTTTATGACTTCGGTTTGTCTGGCCGTCTGCCGTCTGTACGTGCTCTAACTCCCGTAAATAGGCTCGGATTGCTCTGCAATTTTTATATGTTATAATCGTTATCTATAGCATGTTCCCTATTTCAACGGAAGTGTGTAGCACTTAGTTTTTTTACAGGGACACTCAAAAGAATTCCGTTACATTGCGGTCTATGGGGGAAAAATCATTTGCGGTTTACTTAAATAATGTTTCACTATTTTAAACGCATTGAAATTTATATATATCACTAAGGTGCATTAGAAGAAGCTTAATATGGAATAGGGTGTGCATAGCACTTATAGTTACTTTACAGGGACAGTCAAAAGAATTCTGTTACATTACGTCTATGGAGAAAAATCGTTTGCGGTTTATTTAAATAATGTTTCACTATTTTAAACGCATTGAAATTTATATAAGGTTCATTACAAGAGACTTACTACAGAATATTGTGTGTAGAGCAGTCATCGTTCATTTACAGGGACACACAAAAGAATTCTCTACTGTATGTTAACAATAATTCCTGCAAGTGCGTTTTAAGTTACTGAATGAGATTTTAATTTTAAATCGCTTTTTGTATATTACGTGGTGTGCATAAATTCTGTAGATCCTATACAGGGAAGCACAAAAGTTCGGGAACACATTTCCATATTATTTAACTCCAGACGGAGAATTTTAAACTGTGCTATGCGTTTCCTAACTGAACTAAAATTTAGCATCTTATGTAGTATATATACAAATCTATAGATCCTATACAGTGCTGAATAAAAGTATTCGGATTACTTAGCTTATTAAAGAGTATGATTCGTAAAATTATTTTGGAAGATTTGGAAAGTGTTACATAATCTATGCTTGACGCATGATTTTTCGTTCTTGTTTATTATATAAAAAATTACAAGAATAAGTTCATAAGAATTACAGAATATTAATGCATATATCGTGTTTAATTTACAGTTTTTAATTTCTGAAACCTTCGAATTATTTTATATACCTCTAAATATATACGTAATTTTTAAAAAATAATTTGCGAATTAGAAGATGATAAATAATGTAAAAAGAGAGATAAAAAACAATGACTCTCACAGCTGACGTTGAGGCTCCTGATCTGAAGATTTACTAGTTATAGATAATGTGCATGTTTTTCAACTTAACATAATCAAAACGTTGAGCTAAATTGTTTGAAGTTTCTCGTAATTTTCAAGAAGTTAGAATACATTATATTATGTGTCGGAAGTAATACATTATGAAAAAATAACTTGATATATGCATATTATATATCAATATATTTACATGACATTATTTTTAGGGTTTCGTTCGTCTCACAAAACCCTATTACTCCTGCTCCGTTGTCTGTTCGTCACAGAGCCGGTTGGTTCTCAGAAACTATATAACTTACAGGCATGAAAATTAGAGTACTTATAGCTAAATACCTACTATGAAGCTCAAAATATTAAAATTTGAATTAATCGTGTTATTTTAATAGAGAGAGATAAAAAACAGCCTTTTCCTATTCAATTGAAACATTTTTTTGTTTTAGCAGATACCAACCATTAAAAATCCACACTAAAATTCTTTCTACAATAATTAATTATCTATTAAAAGATTTCCACATGAAAAATGAAATACAAAGTTTCACCCATTGAAAGAAAAAGATTAATAGGCAGGGCTGCCACTGCCTAATGACATCAAAAATAGTTGCTTTAGCAGCCTACAATGAAAAAAAAATAGTAGCCAAAATAGTAGCATTTATACAAAAATAGTAGCCAAACAGTTGCATGCAGGGCAAGAATCCAAAAGAGGGGCAAGAATCCTTATTTGCCATAAAAGCAATATGAAAATCCACAACTTTCCCTGTTACCATCCAAATTTGCCACTTTTTGTATTTTTATTATAAACAAAAACGGAAAAAAGAAACTTTTTAAATTATCCTCGGAGATATAGGATCAGAAAGTAGTTTGGTTTTCCCAAACTAAATTGAATATATGCTTATCTCGTACTTGAGCATTATTGTGAGGTAACTGAAAACAATAAAACTTTTGTTGCATGTTATTAGCTGCAATTTTAATTCCATTTTGTAAACAAAAATGAAATCTGTCAATAAAATGTGGTTTTATCAAAAAAGGATGTACACATACATATTTTCTTTAAAAGAAATTTATGTAAAATAAAATAGCAAAATTGGCATAAATAAAGTATGATTTTATAGACACCAATGGGCCAAATAAATCTAAATAAGCAAGAAAGGGAATATTCTAAATGTTTTTCTCAACATTTTAAATCTGTTATTAAATTGAAAAATTGCAATAGAAAACAAGATTTTTTTTATTTCTAAGTAGCATTTATTTCAGTTCATTTATTAATTCAAATTTTTTATATGAAACATTTATACGAGGTGAGAAACAAATACGATTCACAAACCACAGTGAACAAATCTACAGTTAATCATTTGTGGTTCATACGGCAGTTAAAAGGGTTAAATACCTTTAAAAACATTTAAAAATTGGACAAATATACTGTGAAGCATACGAGTTGTGGGTGGTAGCCAAACCAAAAATCAGTAATTAGTTTTCCACTGAAATTTGATTGATTGGTATCTTTGCTTATATATGCTATTATATATTAGATTGAAAAAGTAATTTTTTTTTTTTAAATTCCAAATGGATGTTTTTAGATATTTTAAAAATTGAATAGAAAACTTTAAAAATGTGTACGGAAATATTAGGTCGGGATATTGAGTTAAAAAATTCTGAGACTGATGATTTTTTTTTTTTTACAAAAATAGTAGCTGGGATTGGAAAATAGTCTCCTTTTTTCTGGTTTTCCTCCAAAATAGTCGCTTTTGAAGGTTTTTAGGCTAAAATAGTAGCCATAGTTGCCTGATGCTGAAAATAGTCGCTTTTAGTAGCATTTTAGTTGCAAATGGCAGCCCTGTATAGGTAATAAAACGGAAATTTTCAAAACATTTCTCAATAATACAAGGAGTATGAGTATGTGTATGTACAGAAAGCAGATTAATAAACGTCACTAGAGAATTAAAAAGAAAATGAATCTGACGTCCTATCAGAAGTTTAACACATTTTCAGTACTTTTCGGTTAACCGGGCGCCAGTGATATATATATATACACACATATATATATGTACACATATATCTACACATATCCATTGGTATACATACATATATATATACACATATATGTATGAATATGTATATACATATATATTTATATATGTACATATATCACTAGCGCCCGGCTAACTGAAAAGTACCCATTTTTCAAATGTTTGAGAATAATACAAAGCAAGTATCAAGATGAGTAATAGAGAATAGTAAATAGATGAGTTTGAGGATTGCATTGAATCATGATTAAAACCCGATTATAGAAATATTCGCCTATTTTAATATTTTGAAGGTGTACAACATGTTCAATTTTGAAATTGATTTTTTTTTTTCTTTTTAAGTATCGCATTGAGTCCACATGACAGACATTATTATGACAGACTAATACTAATAGAGATATACTAATTCTGCAAGAATTGTTACTTTTCGCCTACAATTAGTTGAGAAAACCGCCTTTACTTGAGTGCATGACATCACATGCACATTATCTATTTAAAACATGAAAGTGTTTAAAGAAATCCAATACTACTCAATAATTGATAGAAAAATTTTAAAACATCTATGTATTTAAAACGCTAAGTGTTTTCTTTCGACAGTTCGTGAGAAAAAACTACTTCATCAAATTACATGATTCGTATTAGGTAGCTTTCAACACAAAAAAGTACAAAGCTAACTATTGCAGCCGTTCGGAGGAAAGCAATTCCGGAAAATTTCGATATACTCTCACCGATCATGACCCCCAGACCCCAAAACCCCCCTCCGTTCAAATGTTGATTTATATATATAGATATTTGATTTATATATATAAATATATCCATATATATATATATATATATATATATATATATATATATATATATATATATATATATATATATATATGGATATATCTATATATATAAATCAACATTTGAACGGACAGTGGTTTTGGGGTCTGGTGGTCATGTTCGGTGAGTCAGATATATATATATCTGACTATATATAATATATATCTGACCTATGTCATACGATAACGCTCGTATTTATAAATCAATTTGGATGAAACTAATTGTGTGTATTAAGCTCATCCATGCCTCGACCGAGTTCGTTGGCCAACTTGTTTCAAGATGGCGGCCACTAAAAATTTTAAAACTGAAAGAAATATACAAAAAAGTTGAAAATTTAAATTTATTTGTTGCTTAGGTGTTAATAAATCTTGATACAAGGATTCCGAAGCATTTTCTGTTTTACCTCTATCTTAAAAAAAATGGCTAAATGATAAAGCAGTTTGAAATTGTAGGGCGGCTGACATTTTGAAACAAGACAGCACATTACAAAAATCCAACGATTGATTTACGAGTTTTAGTCAACGCGATTTCTTGCAAATTATTTTCTTTCATTGTTGTCATCATTTTCCCAATCATACGCATAAAACTATATATTCATGTCCGTTAACGCCAAATTTTCGACAAATTTGGCGACCAAAATAAGTCTTCATAAATGAAGCCAACTTGGCTATAGCTCAATAATTTGGCGAATTTCTTATTCAAATTCAGTATTAATGAATCTTTCGTAAACGGTTACTTTGCATTTTAGCTTGCTGTCTTCGTGTAACATTAGCAAAAATTTTAAAACAAAGATATAGGAAAATTCTACCTTTTCCTCCCGGTACAGGCCGGAAGGACTTTTTTAAATGAAAGATATTATTTGTTATCGTGTTCAATACTTTTATTAATTAGCAGAATTCTAATTTTAAATGTTTTGTTTTTTTTTCAATTTCTTCAAAATGGTGACAATTGGATTACAAAAGTCCTTCCGGCCTGTAACGGGAGGAAAAGGTAGAATTTTCCTATACCTTCGTTTTAAAATTTTAGCTAATGTTACTCGAAAACAGCAAGCTAAAATGCAAAGAAACCGTTTACAAAAGATTCGTTAATACTGAATTTGAATAAGAAATTCGGCAAATTATTGAGCTATAGCCAAATTGGCTTCATTTATGAAGACTTATTTTGGTCGCCAAATTTGGCGATATTTCGTCAAATTTCGCCAAGTTTGGCGAGAATTTGGCGCTAACAGATATGAATATGTAGTTTTATGCGTATGATGGGAAAATGATTACAACAATGAAAGAT
Source organism: Maratus michaelseni (assembly GCA_963931845.1). Lineage (NCBI taxonomy): Eukaryota > Metazoa > Arthropoda > Arachnida > Araneae > Salticidae > Maratus > Maratus michaelseni. Next base: position 313,243,504 of record OZ007596.1, on the reverse strand, counting down.
AATAATTTGCAAGAAGTCGCGTTCACTAAAACTTATAAAATAATCGTTGGACTTTTGTAATGTGCTAACTTGTTTCAAAATGTCAGCCACCCTACAATTTCAAACTGCTGTATCTCAGCCGTTTTTTAAGATAGAGGTAAAACAAAAAATGCTCCGGAATCCTTGTATCAAGGCCTAACAATTAATTAAAAAATAAATGTGAATTTTTAACTTTTTTGTATATTTATTTTAGTTTTAAATTTTTAAATGGCCGCCATCTTGAAACAAAATGGCGGACCAAGCTGGCCAACGAACTCGGTCGAGACGTGGGTGAGCTTAATACACACAATTAGTTTCATCCAAATTGATTTATAAATACGAGCGTTATCGTATGACATAGGTCAGATTATATATATATATATATATATGGATATATATCTATATAGATAAATAAACATTTGAACGGAGGGTGGTTTTGGGGTCTGGGGGTCATGATCGGTGAGAGTATATCGAAATTTTCCGGAACTGCTTTCCTCCGAACGGCTGCAATAGGTAGCTTTATACTTTTTTGTATTGAAAGCTACCTAAAATGATGCATGCAAAAAAAATTTAAAATCATTCCCATGGTTGATCTCAAATGACAACCAAGTGCAAAAATCAAAATTTATAAATAAAATAAAATAAATATAATATAAATAATAATAAATATATACATAATATATAATATTTAAGTACTTTTATGTTAACTGGGCACCAGTGATTGCTAAAATTTTTTTGAATCTCACCAAATTTTTTTTTTCTTCTGATGTCAATATTTCAACATTGTAATACAGTAGAAGATCTTTATAACGCACAACTTCTCAGATGTAAACAACGAATTTTACAGTTAAGAAACACCTGCATACCCACATTATAAATGGTTGCCATTCTGTAGCAGACTAAATTTGATACCTCAGTTCCACTTTATCTCCTTCATTCAGAGCTTATGAATGAAAAATATTTGTTATGATTGGATACAGGAATGTTTGGACAATCTATATTATAAAGGCCAAACGTGTCCGTACGTAACGCATACGTCATTTTGCGAATGGTAACAGCTGACGGTCAAATTTGGGTTTTGTGATTTTTGCTATTGCAATTTTTTTAATTTCTAAACATAGCACATTTTCAAATTTTACGCCGTTATAGAGGAAAAAAAAAATTACTTTCAAATGCAATTAGTTTGAAAACTATATCTTAATTGCCTGATATATTATGGCTTATAAAATAATTTTTAAGCATGAATTTTGAAACGCCCAATAAACAAATGGAAGAATGCTGCCATTATAAATTTTTAAATAGTTACAGGTAGTAAAATTAATGAATTTCGAAATAAAAACGTCACAAGAATAGGGTGCCTTTATATGAGAGTAGCGTTATACCAGACACAAAATTTGATTAGTTCAGACAATTTTGAAGAAAAGGAAGCTTTGTAATAATTTAAGAATTTAAAAGAAAATTATTTGTTTACACCATAAACAAACATCGGATATTTTAACGGATAATATAAACAGAAGATATTGTTTTAGATATTGCATTTTTATGAATAAAATATAAAAAAATTATTTCACAAATTTAATAAAAGTGCATATAAAAAGTTAATATGAGCAGTAAGAAACAACGTTTTAATTCATATTTCATCAGTATTACAAATAATGTTAACGGTCATTGCGAAGTTGGAAAAAACGAATATACATCAAATTCGTTAATATCGCGATCACTATATCGCATGCATAAGATGATGAATAATAAATTAACAAAGAAGCACCACTGGATGCAGCGAACTCCCTGTATTAATAATACCAAACAAATAAACAAAACCCTTGAAATTCGTTAATGTCGCGATCACTATATCGCATGTATGAACGCTTAGTACAAAAAACTGGATGGATACCGCATGTATGAGCGCTTCACGCACAAAAAAAGCAAAGAAACCAGTAAAAAAAAATCACTAAATGCAGCAACTTTGACAAATAAAAATATGAAAAATCTATTAGATTTAGTGAAAAAAATGGTTTTCGCCTGCGTTCTGTAACCCGGGAAGCCCGGGTTCGATTCCCTAGTGTTTATAAAGTAAATTGAACAATGTGTGGAATGATCTATAGTATGCAGAAAATTATAATCTGCACAACTCCTGGCAATAAAGAATGCAGTATAAAGATACTCTCATGTATTTTGGTATGTTTCACACCTATTTGGCCATGTTTTACAAGCTAAATCGAATGATGTGTGAAATGGGATCTATATAACCGCACAACCTCGTGTTTTTAGGTTTGCGTTATAAAGATCTTCTACTGTGTATCTTTAGAAAACTTATTTAAAAAATAGCTAAAACAGAATCACGATAAAATACATAAAAACAAACCTATCAATACAAATAACAAAAATCTCACATAATCAAGTCTATTAACGATTAAGCTTAGTCAACAACAAAAATGTTAAACTAAGAAACATTTGATTTCACAATGAATTTCATTTCATTTTATATAATCATCAAGCTCATTTATACATAGGATATAACACATATATTTTATATATATTTAAAGCGAAAAGTGTATTCTGTCAAATTCCACATTCTTTTTTCCATACAAAAATCAGTCTCATTGCGCATTCTTCAACGTTTTTGAAGGCTTCACCCCTCAAAAACGGGAAACCTGTTTAGCATATGGAGATTGAAAATGGATGAAGGCCATTACATTGAAACTTTTTTTTTAAGAGCTCAGCAAATTTTTTATTTCAAAGAGAGCTTGGATACAGTCATATTTCTAATTTATTGAAATTTCAGAGAGTTCAGAAGATAACTATTTTTTTTTATTGCTATGTTAAAGGAGCTGACATGAAAACAAATGAACAAACAAAAAAAGTGAGAATAAAACATTTCTTTTACAACTAGAAAACATTTTTTCACAAAATTTTTACACGGACTGTAAAACTGTTTTATTTATAGCCCATAAAGATTTCAAAGAGTTTGGACAAAAATGAACTTTTTATTTTAAAACTATGAAAAAAAAAAAAAAACAAGAAAATGAGTGCTTTTTTCACTAAATATCAATAGTTTTTCATTTTAAAATATAATTTCATACAAAACTGGATTAACCTTCCCACTGAATAATATATTCTAGAAATTCCAAAAGTAAGAAAATATGAATTCATACCAGGACTAATAGCTACTAGGTTATAATGAACAGAGGAAATTATACAGAGGCTGTTCGTACATTTTTTAGACAAATTTGATAAACGATTTTAAAAAATGGAATTATTTTAGAGAAAAATTTTCTTTCAACAACTTATTATTTGTAATTGATATTATTGTCTGATGCTTTCAAATTTATTCTTCTATCAAGATGGCGCATTCAAACAAGCTGTGAATCAGAGGATACTTTTTTTTTTTTATAATTCAAATACAACATTTGCTAAATGGTACATACATTAAAATCGTGAATTTACAATCACAATTAAACATCAACGTTTCATTTCGCTTCTGCGAACGTCATCAGGATGTTACAAAACAAGTCGAAAATGTCAAAATGAGCATACACGTCAGAGTTCTGGAGAAAATATGATCGGAGAGTGTGCAAACGTCATCAAGTTCCCATGGTAACCAAGTGGATCATACCACCGTAGTGAAAAGAGGGGTTGGAAGACAAAATGAGCAGATTGTATTAATGGATTATAACATATTATGCCAGATTTTATGGGATAAATTATCGTTACATGTATACTGCCCAAGCTTAATAATCGTAAGGGACTCTATTAACATAAGAATTGTTGCATGGGATTATGATTCTAGCCTCTTCAACTTACCATCTTCAATTTACGCTTGTGAACTTACGCAGAAGCGAAATGAAACGTTGATTGTAAATTCACCATTTTAATGTATGTACCATTTAGCAAATGTTGTATTTGAATTATAGAAATTATGGTCCTGTTTTTAAATATTTTTTTTTTCTTTTCCGAAAAGAAATATTCTTATTCGGAAGTTTACAATGATTGTAAAGCGCATAGTATAAAAATTTCTAAGTGCAAAATAAACATCAGTATTAATTGGAAAGAGCTATCCCGAAAATCAGTACTTAATCTTAGTAAAAAGACTCAAAATGAAAAAAAAAAAAAAACATTAAAAAAAGAGCCCATTTCAAGGCTGAAAACGAAATTTCAGGTAAGGATTTATGACTGTCGCGAATTTATCTTACAATGGGAAAATAAAAATAAGAATATTGGACAAAAATGTTACAATCAATTCATTATACTAGGGGGCTCAGCCCCCTACTTGCTAACGCTCGCCAACCTCTCCCGTGAATTGCACATTGACACTGCTTCGCTCGCTGGCCCCTTTTTATTTTTCTTGTAATTCTATCCGGAATAAGTACTACAATAAATCATTTGAACATATGAAATTGATAATTTTTTTAATGTAAAAAAGTAATTGAAAACACAACTAAAAATGCATTTAGTTGATGCTACTAATGGGCATATAAATCATTTAAATACTATGAAAAAAGGATCTTGGAAACATAATTAGTTTAAAACTTATTGCACCAATAATATTGTACAGCACAGCTTATTCATTAAAAAAAGAAAAAAAAAAAACCCACTACGTGGTAGGAAGATAATTTATTAACAATGATTGTTTAAATTTCATTCGACATTTTACTATTCTAATTGATTTTAGATTTCTGCAAAATAAATTATTTTTACTTCAATAAAACAGCAACAGATGGCAGCAGGGGCATTCTAGAAAGTTTATATTTTATTATCTCTGATTTTTTGTGTGAGTGAAATTCGTAAATAAATTCTAAATAAGAGTTGAGAATTCATTTGAAATTAACAATATTACTCATAATTAAAATGAGGAATCATCTCAGACGCTTTGGATTACGTTCATATTATTTTACTTTTAATAATTGCTAGCTTGAATTTCACTGCTCTGACACTGACTGCCATATTGGAGGAGGAGCTAACACACTCTTGTCTGTTCATTGGTCTGAGCTCTGGAAACTACGGTTGTTGCCAACGATAGGGTAGAAATTCAGCCCTATTTCCGCGCCACGTAAGACAAATATATATATAGATGTATTAAAAATTAAATGAAAAATAAATAGCTAAAATACCAAAAATGAATAGCTCGAAAAGTATTTATCCCAAAATGGTTAGACAAACTGCATTAGAAAAGTAAAAAATTGTATTTTTCTTGATATAAATTTCAAATCTAATGATTAGGCCGTTTTTAAAATATTGAATTTCAAAAATGACCAAACTTCACAATGAAGTACCCTAGCGAAACCTTCACGCGTAAAAAGATAATGGGGCTGTTCACGGACGAAGATCAGGCAGTATGCGGGCGAAGGAGACTAAAATATGGAGTGAGTCTATACTTCAGAACAGAAATGAAATATAAAATTAAAATTAATTAAATTGAATGAATTAATATTTGAAAAAACTGTATTAACATTCACTACAAGTTTAAAAAAATGTATTTGAAGTTGAGTGGATGAATAAAGAGTATTTTATGAACGATTGAAAATTTTAACAAGATAACAATATAATAAAACCATAATTTTAAACCATCCAAATAAATTTCAATGAAAGTAAAATAATATTTCCCTCCAGTCTAATCCATCCATAATAAGAGAAACCATAGAGATACTAACACGCAAATATACAATAGGTAACGATGACGCCTCTTTTAATTTACCGAAACTGTGGCTAGAGTGACTCCATGGTCAAAGATATGAAAATAAACAACCAAGTAAAAAATAATAGATAACGTGCGTAATTTAAAAAAAAGTACATGAAAATAATAACTTCAAAGCCCGTGCAGCTATGGAATATTCTCATTTTGTTTTTGAAAATGACTCGGAAAGAGTTGAAACATGTAAAACAACTAATAAAAGTTATTTTAATTTATATTATGTTGTTAATTTTACACCTTTAGCATTTGAAAGTAATATATTGAACAAGGTATATAGAGGGTGTGAGCTAATAGTACGAATTGAAAAAAAAAAGAGAGCATTCTTCTCCTTTCTCACCATGTCATCTGGGCCTTCGCAGGAGTGCTTGAAAGGGGTAGACTGAAAAGAAGAGAAAGAAAGAAAAAAATATTAAAAAAGATATCATCCAAAAAACATAACATTACATGCATGCATAATATATTGTAAACCTATACTCCCAGTTTTCAGTGATAGAACAAAATAGAAGAAACCAGCCCTATGCACACAAGTGAATCAAATCCAGATGGCTACTAAGTGACGTCAACGACACGAGTCTGAACTCAACTTTAGCCACGTGCCTAGATATCTGGGCTCAGAACATAAAAACTTGGTACTTCTCTATTATCCCGTCGACCACTTTTCAGAACAAAAAACGATCGCCAAACTGTTAGATGAAACGCCAAAAAATGCAGTCCCATTGACTGGATGTCAGAAACATTCTACGTGTTTATTAGGTCATCCAGTGGTTTTTTAATTCGACATTCGCATGTATTTTTCATTCTGTTTCATCGATTTATGAGTTATTTCATCCATCAAAATAACAATGATATCCTTAAATTCTTATATTTTATTTATTTTGATATTCCAATGGCAACGTTCTCCCGTTCATTGGGCATTACAGTTGGGCGATCGTTTTTTGTTATAATAAGTGGTCAACGGGATAATAGAGAAGTACGAAAAACTCTAAGTGACTATAAACTGTTTAACTCTCTTTTCTCAACTGAAAGGATCAGTCACTCTTAAAGCAAATATTAATTTATATAGTGCAATGTGCAATAATAATCATATTCAAATTTTATATTAAAATTATTTAAACTGCAAACAAAATGTGTCGCATCCCTATTCCTAAAATTAAACGCTAATCATATATTTATCTCTTTCACAATATAGTAGTGATAAAGACTAAGTGAAAAACAAGTGGGTAAGTGTGATCGAAGATCGCTCAAAGGGTTTCATTTTATATTCCTTTCAAAACACTTTATCCTTTCTTTAATAACTACAAATAAATTTCATTTAGCAACAACAAAAAATAAAGTCATGTTTTTTATAAAGTATAAAATTACCGGTCTATTTTTTCGAATATCTAAACCGACCCGATAGCGGACGAAGCCCGCTATTATATTCTGCCATAACAATATATGTCATTTGTACAAAATGTGATATTTAAAAAAAAAAGAATTTCAAAATTGAACATGTTGTACACCTTCAAAATGTTAAAATATGCGTATATTTCCATAATCGGATTTTTATCACGATTCAATATGTCAATATGAAACCCTATTACTCCTGCTCCGTTGTCTGTCCGTCTCAGAGCTTGTTCTCAGAAACTATATAACTTACGGGCATGAAAATTTGTGTACTTATAGCTAAATACCTACTATGAAGCTCAAAATATTAACATTTGAAAAAATCTTATTATTTTAATAGAGAGAGATAAAAAACCAAAATTCTAACAGCCTTTTGCTATTCAATTTAAACATTTTTTGTTAAAGCAGTTGCCAACCATTAACCCTCTGAGCGTTTTGAAAAAGAGTAAAATTGTAATGTTTTTTTCTCTGCATTTTGTTTTAAATGCTAAAAAAATATAATTCTTTCAGCATTATAAATAAAACTTAATTACAAATATGAATGCAACCTTTAAGAGTATTAATTATTCTTCAATGTTTTGAAAATTCATTAAATCTATAGAATTATATTATCTTAAACATTGCATACATTGCAGTGAAACCTGGAGCTTAGTGAACGGAATATTACGTTCTACACGCTTAGAGGGTTAAAAATCCACAATGAATATCTTTCTACAGTGATTAATTATCTATTGAAGGATTTCCACATGAAAATTGAAAATGAAATAAAAAGTTTCACCCATTGAAAAAAAAAACAAACATCCTATTGGTAATAAAACAGAAATTTTCAAACATTTCTCAATAATACAAGGAGTATGAGTATGTACAGAAAGCAGATGAATATCACGTCATTAGAGAATTGAAAAGAAAATTAATTTGACGTCCTATCGGAATTTTAACAGATATTTCAAATGTTTGAGAATAATACAAAGCGACTATCAATATGAGTAATAGAGAATAGTAAATAGATGAGTTTGAGGAACGTATTGAATCAGGATAAAAACCTGATTATGGAAATATTCACCTATTTTAACATTTTGAAGGTGTAGAACTTGTTCAGTTTTGAAATTGATTTTTTTTATTTTTTAAATATTGCATTGAGTCCACATTACAGATATTATTATTATGACAGAGTATAATAACGGGCTTCACACGCTATCAAACTGGTTCAGATTTTCAAAAAACGAGAAAAATAGACGAGTAAATTTTATACTTTATAAAAAACATGACTTTTTTTTTTTTTTTTTTGCTAAATGAAATTTATTTGGATTCATTAAAGAAAGGATAATAAAATGTTTTGAAAAGGATATTAAATGAAACCCTTTGTGCGATCTTCGATCACACTTACCCACTTGTTCCTTATTTCCCTGACTACCTTTATCAGATTTTCCTGATTTTTATTATTAACGATACAGATACAGTATTTTTTAATATATTATGCTTCTTTGTATAACATATGTACCCAGCTTACCAATGCCTCATTTGGGAGAAAAGAGATAACAAGTGGGTAAGTGTGATCGAAGATCGCACAAAGGGTTTCGTTTAATATTCTTTTCAAAACACTTTATCCTTTCTTTAATAAATCTAAATAAGAAAAAAGTCATGTTTTTTATAAAGTAAAAATTTACTGGTCTATTTTTTTTTTTTTTTTTTTTTCAAATATCTAAGCCAGCTCGCTATTATACTCTGTCATAATAATATCTGTCATGCAGACTAAAAGCGATATTTAAAAAAAATAATTTCAAAATTAAATATGTTGTACACCTTCAAAATGTTAAAATATTCGAATATTTCCATAATCGGAAATTTATCACGATTGAATATGTTTCTCAAACTCATATAATTACTATTCTTTATTACTCCTATTGATACTTACTTTGTATTATTCTCAAACATTTGAAAAATTCGTTAAACTTCCGATAGGACGCCAGATTTTCTTTTTAATTCTCTAATGACGTGATATTAATCTGCTTTCTGTACACACACATACTCATATTCCTTGTATTATTGAGAAATCTTTCCGTTTTATTTCCACTATGACGTCAATCATTTTTATTTCACATTAATCTTTTTAATTGGTGAAACTTTTTATTTCATTTTCATTTTTCATGTGGAAATCGTTCAAAAGAAAATGAATTAGTGTAGAAAGAATTTCATTGTGGATTTTTAATTTTTGGCAACAGCTCTAACGAAAAATTGTCAAATTTAATAGGAAAAGGCTGTTAGAATTTTGGTTTTTTATTTCTATTTATTAAAATAATACGATTTTTTCCAATTTTAATATTTTGAGCTTCACAGCTGGTATTCAGCTAGATATACACAAAGTGTGAACTCTGTAAGTTACATAGTTTCTGAGAATAGCTCTCTGACAGACAGACAACGGAGCGGGAGTAATAGGGTTTCATGAGATGAACGAAACCCTAAAAATTGCACATTATTCATAAAGTGCTATTGATTCAGTTTCATAAATCCGAGGAATTATCCTCATTTCCTGAGGAATGTTCAATTTTAAGACATAGATATACAGGGTCATTGTAAATGATGGACCCATTTTCAAAAAATTGTCTTTATTAAATGTTTGACATATTATAATAATATAACAAGAGTTCATTTTAACAGGAGTTCATTTTATAACATTTATGTTATAAAATGAACTCCAAAATTAACCATCTTTATTCCAATGAAAAGAGGAAGTTTCAAAGTTTTTTTTTAACACATTATAAATGTTCAATGTGTCCGCCGTTTGCTCACTTCTTGCGAACTCAAGAACGCAGAAAACCTTGTGTTACAACTGACAGTGAAACGAAATCGCGGGCTATTGCCGTGCGACCTCTACCAGCCGCCTATGCATCTATTCAGAATGCATCTTTAATACATCCTTAATTTAAAGCTTTCTTTAAATAAGTTTAAAGTGGAGACATTTAGTTTTGCATTTCTGCTTTTCAACATCTCTTTAATAAGCATACTTACGTGTCTGAAACAGCCAGCGCTAACGTTTCGTTCCCGATCTTCAATCGAAAATACAGTAGAAGATCTTTATAACGCACAAATTCTCAGATGTAAACAATGAATTTTACAGTTAAGAAACACCTGAATTCTCACATTATAAATAGTTCCTATTCTGTAGCAGACTAAATTTGATACATGAGTTCCACTTTATCTCTTTCATTCAGAGCTTATTACTGACAAAATGGATATGATTGGATACAGGAATGTTTGCACAATGTTTATAAAGTAAATTGAACAATGTGTGGAATGATCTATGTTATGCAAGAAATTATAATCTGCACAACTCCTGGCAATAAAGAATGCAGTATAAAGACACTCTCATGTATTTTGGTATGCTTCACACCTATTTGGCCATGTTTTACAAGCTAAATTTAATGATGTGTGAAATGGGATCTTTATAACCGCACAACCTCGTGTTTTTAGGTTTGCGTTATAAAGATCTTCTACTGTACATTACTTGGAAAGAGTAAGTAACTGTGATTTCAGGATCGTGTTAGTTACTGTAGTCAGCTAGTCGCAACTTCCTGTGTAAGTAGCCAATGGCGTTTCAGATACAAATTTGTGTACCTTTAAATGGCAACATGTTTATGCAAAACATTCGCTGATGGTTTGTTTAAAAGGCTGGACTTTCCAGGATTAGTTGCCCTTTTCCCTTTTGCTTGTAATGCCGGTTGTTTTTAAAATGTAGCTGCATATCATTATTTTTCTCTTTAGTTTGTTCATTTAACAGCAAAGTCATGCTGTTTTATTGTCTTTCATCTTATTTAGAATAAACTAGTATGCTTTTAAAGGAACTGTTATTTTTTAAAGTCTTCCATATGAAACATTGTTTTTTTTATTGGAACGGCCATCACCGCTTTGAAAGCCGTGCACTCAGTAACAGCAGATACGCTTCTCGTGTGTGGGACTAGTTTGGCTATCGCGTAGATGTTTGCCGTGCAGCAAACGGTGGACACATTGAACATTTAGAATGTCTTAAAAAATAAAACTTTGAAACTTCCTCTTTCCATTGGTATAAAGATTGTTCATTTTGGATTTGTACTTTAATAAATATAATTTTTTGAAAATGGGTCCATCATTTAAAATAACCCTGTATATCTAACGGGATAGCTAATTGGATTAAGCTGGTCACTTGATCAACTTATGCTAATGTATCAGAAAAATCTCACAAATGGGTCGATCGCCTTCAATAGAAGCAATCCGATTTTGTATTAAATACCGGAAACTCATATCATGCGCATCTTTTTAAAAAAATATATAAATTTTACTTTTCATTATCACATACTATTACTGACTTATATACAGGGTAAGACTCCTATAATAGGAGCTGATGCATATCCATTTTGTTTCGGATTATTCCTGCTCAGTTCAGCATCCATCTACCGCAACCGGAGTTGGGGTTGCCTAAGACTCGGTTCTGATTGGCTGAACCGGTTCTGATTAGCTTGGTTTTTCGACTGAACTCCAATTTGAGACCCAAATCTGCGAGGATGCGTCAGCCTGTATTATAGGAGCTCTAATACAGGGTGTCCAAAAATTCTGGAAACGGTCCAATAACTCGAGAAATATACATCGGATAGAAAGACGGCAAAATGCATGTTCAATATTTTTGAAAAATCTATTGAGGGATATCAAAGTTGCTCCCCCAACTTTGTCTCCCTGGGGGGGGGCAACTTTGAAATCTTAAATGATGAGAACCTTTTTTTATTGCAGATTCGGATTCTACGGGAAAAAATACGTAACTTTTGTATTGAACATTTTCTTCGAAACATTGTAGAGAGCGCTGTCATCGAGTGCCATGCTATGAGAATCGTTACCATTGCAATGTCTGGAAACACTCCAATAACTCCAGAAATATACCATCAGATTGAAAAACGGAAAAATATGTGTTTAATAGTTTAGAAAAATGGCAACTTTGATATCCCTAAATAGATTTTTCAAAACTATAGAACATGCATTTTGCTGTTTTTCAATACGATGTTTATTTCTTGAGTTATTTGACCGTTTCTAGAATTTTCAGACACCCTGTATAAGTTTCATGTGACAAAACAAATAGAGTTACCCCTCACTTATACACGTTTGAAGGGATTGATTTAAAATTGCACATAACTGAGAGGATGTTGTATGTAGTAATTATTTATACACGTTACACACAATATGGGAAAGAAAAACAATTTGAAATATAATAATTATGATTAATAACATTTTATAAAATAAAAGGGGTGTTGTACCAGATGGTACCGTAAATGGAAGAGAACGTGGCTTGATAAAAATTAAAAAATAGAAGGAACCGTTAGAACAGAGGGGAGAGGGTGAAAAGTCAAATTGTAACACCCACTTCACCCTCTCAGGCGCTTTGCGGAACGGTTTTTTAAACTTGACAAGTGCAGGAAATTCGGTACTTCTCTATTATCCCGTCAACCACTTTTCATAACAAAAAACTTTCGCCAAACTGTAACGCCCCATAAACGGGAGAACGTTGCCATTGGAATATCAAAATAAACAAATACATAAAATATAAGAATTTAAGGACACAATTGTTATTTTAATGAATGAAAATAACTCATAAATCAGTAAAACAGAATGAAAAATACACACAAATGTCGAATCAAAAACCACTGGATGACATAACAAACACGTAGAATGCTTCGCACATCAAGTCAATGGGACTGCATTCTTGGCATTTCATCTTAGAGTTGGGCGATAGTTTTGTGTTATGAAAAGTGGTTGACAGGATAATAGAGAAGTACCGGAAATTCTTTATAGAAAAAAAATGTTTCGCACTTAACTCAGAGTTTGTGAATTGCACTGCTATTTCCACGTGTAACTGAGAGAGACAATTCCAAGTGGCGCTTATAAATGAGATATCTATAGCACTATTTTTCTATTCCTCGTGGCGGGACCTTACGAAATTCGCGTATAACTGAGAAGCGTACAAGTGATAGGTGACTGTATTTTCACACACAGACAAAATTCCCTGATTTGTTTAAGATGGATAATCATCCCCGATTCCCTGATTTAGAGAATCTGTAGCTATAAGTGAAAATTAGCAGTCGCCACTCACCATGAGGCAATTAAAGTTTAAAAAGTGGCGATTAAAAAATCAGCCATCGATCGCCACCCTAGTCGCCACTCGCCAAGTTGTGATTAAAAAAATCTGTTATCGATCGCCAAGTGAAATACACCATTTTTCATGGAAATAGGCATCTCTACACTGAGTACATCTAATGAGAGAACTGGTTAATTCTTTTTCCTACCACATGCAAACAGATTTCAACAACTTAGCTGTATTTTCAGTATTTCGACTTTTTCTCATGTGCTTACTCTTTAGTTGGATTATTTTTTCAAGAAATACAGTTTTATTCTGCAAAATATATTCATCCGCTTTGATTCATTCCACACGCCTTTCAAGTAATTTATTATTCCTTTTTTTTCTCACCGGATACAAGCGGATTTTAAGGACATTTCAGTATCTTCACTATTTCGACTCCTGCCACAAGCTCACCCCCGTTGGGTTATTTTTCTTCAAGAGATACTGTTTAATCATGCGATATACACTCATACAATAGGTATAAAACTCTTATAGAAAAATATGTTTATATACAATGATTATAATTTATGTAGATGTCAAGAAAGTTTGAAACATAATAGTGGCCACTCACTTTAAAAAGTGGCCACTCATGAAACTGAGTGTACCGGCTACTGGCTACTAACTAAATTTCCCAGTTTTCACTTATATCTGTAGCCAACCTGGAATTCTATATTAGCATAATGCCAGAAGTTTGCACAGTTGAAGCACTTTATAACGAATTACGATGTAACGAAAAGCACTATATAACGAAATTCTCATAACCATTTAGTTGGTCTGTATGTTAAAGAATACTGAATTTGAAACAATATAACGAAATATTTATAACGAAAAGCACAATATAACGAAAAGAATTTGAGCATGAAAAGTGAGAAAAAAAACGATATAGCGAATTTTTCACTTTTTTTTTTTAGTTAACAAGGAATATTTTTTGTTACATTTCAATTTGTCCGTTTAATACATTAAAGCTCTAATTGTCTGAATACAGTCATCCAGATCTATAATCACTTTAAAAAAAATTTGTGATATGAATTGTAAGTATTATATTCATAAAAATATAATTATCTTGAAATTTCTTTTTAAATCAACGCTTTTCTTCTTTTTACTGTTTGTAGTAAAAGTTATCCATCCTATGAAGGCTTAATAAGAATATACAACTTATTTAGTAATACATAAGGCCTAGCCTTTTTTTTTATTATTAAACAAAAGCGATTTTTAGATATATTTTTATGTAATAAACCGACTTTTATATGATTGTCTCCCTTATCCGGACTTATACATACTCAGATTAAGTACAGACCACATTTATTGGAGTTATTACTGTATAACGAAATAATTCGTTATAACGAGCAAATCTTCGGAGCACTTTCGATTTCGTTATAAGGTGCTTTGACTGTATCGATGAAATAAAATTGTTTGTGAAATGAATTTGTGTGATATGAATTGTAAGTATTATATTCATAAAAATATAATTATCTTGAAATTTCTTTTTAAATCAACGCTTTTCTTCTTTTTACTGTTTGTAGTAAAAGTTATCCATCCTATGAAGGCTTAATAAGAATATACAACTTATTTAGTAATACATAAGGCTGTCATCTTCAAGTGTTTTATTTTTAAAATGCTCAATTTTGTGCCCAACAATATTATTATTATTTTTTTCAAAATGATTCATTTCACGAGAATTTCATTTGGCACCAACTAGTTTACGCTTGGCGACAATGGTGTTGGTGTGACGGAAAAGTACCTATATTAGGTGGATTTCGTAAGAAATACCACCCATTACATTCTCCCCTAAGTTGGAATTCCTGAAAAATTTTTGCACATCTACACCGATCATGACTCCTAGAACCTAAAAAACCACCCCCACATCAAACTTTATCTAACTAGCTATCTATCTATCTGTCATCTTTTTTATAGACACAATAATCTCAGTAATTTTGCACAAATCTCTTCTAAACGGATACATAAAATCAAGGGGCATAAAATCTCGGTCCAATTCATTAATGAGCAAAATCGAGCCAAGGGGTAGGGGGAGCTTTTTGTGAAAACAGAAAAAAACCCACAACTTCTTAATTAGGATAGGTATAAAATCCGTTTAAAGTTATTATTACTTCTAGGAAAAGGGCCAAAAATTATTTATGTAGGACAGATTTTGGATATCATTAAAAATGGCCTCAGGGGAGGGGGGGAGGGGTTAAGAAGAAAAAAATTCACAACTTTGTCCATTCACAAGGTATCACATCCGCTTAAATTTATTATAAATCCTCTTAATATTATCTACAACTTTTATATTGACATGTTTTTTATAGGACTAACCCTTATAGCAAATAAATAAATAAATAAATAAATAAAATCCTTGCTGGCTCAGCCTACAAACACGGATAGATTTTGAAGTGGGCGGTGCCAACTGCCGCATTGTAGCAAAAAAAGGTAATTTCTTCTGCAATTCCCAATAAACAGGCCCCTGGTCTGCATCTTCGAAATCTACCTATGCCTGTAGTCCAAGCCGTCATGGATTTTTTTTGTGTGTGTTAAAAACCAACTCACCTCAGGTACTAGCTGTGTTAGAAACATTTCCATGTCTGCACTGTTGGGAGAAAATAAAGCAACATTACACAATCATATAAATAAGATCACTCATTATAATTAAAATATAGATAACAAGAAAAAAAATCATGCATCATGCATAGATTATGTAACACTTTCCAACACTTCCAAAATAATTTTACAAATCATCACCGTTTAATAAGCTGAAAGATAAGTAAACAATTTGGAAAACGCATAACCTATTTAAAAACATAATTTTAGGAATTTCCAACCTATACAATATTCGGAAAAATATCTGAATACTTTTATTCACCCCTGTGTAGGATCTATAGATTCATATATAGACTACATAGGATGTTAAATTTTAGTTTAATTAGGACATGCGTAGCACAGTTTTAAATTCTCCTTCTGGAGTTTCTGTCCATAAATGGACATGTGTTCACGAACTTTTGTGCTGCCCTATATAGGATCTACAGAATTTATACACACAAAGTAATAGACAAAAAGTGAGTTCAAATTAAAATCGCGTTCAGCAACTTAAAACGTACTTCCAGGAATTATTGTTAACAGACAGTAGAGAATTCTTTTGTGTGTCCCTGTAAATGAACGATGACTGCTATACACACACTATTCTGTAGTAAGCCTCTTGTCATGCACCTTAGTGATCTATATATAAATTTCAATGCGTTTAAAATAGTGAAACATTATTTGATTAAACCACAAACGATTTTTCTCCATAGACATAATGTAACAGAATTCTTTTGACTGTCCCTGTAAAGTAAGTATAAGTGCTATGCACACCCTATTCCATATTAAGCTTCTTCTAATGCACCTTAGTGATATATATAAATTTCAATGCGTTTAAAATAGTGAAACATTATTTGATTAAACCGCAAACGATTTTTCTCCATAGACATAATGTAACGGAATTCTTTTGACTGTCCCTGTATAAAAATGCTTAAAATGATAGAAACAGAACACAAAAAAGGCTTATAAAAACATTTTAACATAAAGATCAATGTTTGTTTCAATGGCGCCATTATCAAGAAACTACAATGATAAACAAACTATTCACTTAAATTTTTTAAAATAAACTTGAAACGAGTCGTTGGGAGCCACCATAATACGAACCCCTCATGGATAGGCATACTATAAAATATGAAAATAAAACATGTGTACAAGTATTAACTTACCCATCATACTTAGTATAGGGTATAAGTCTTGTAATCATTTTGAAAATCGGGAAAACAATTTTCTGACGGATCGACACGTTTCAGAAATTTTGTTGTCCGTCTGTGTGTCTGTAAACGCTCTATCTCCCGAAAAAATTGAGATAGAGACTTGGGTATGTACTTAGTATGTCATAATGGGAAGAAGCTTATTGAATTTCAGTCAACTTGATTATCCAGAACTAATTTTTTCGGATTCTCGAACAAAACTATTTGTTCTGATAAAAGATATATAAAAATTTTTAAAATTGTTTATTTTAAGGAGTGACTATAAAAGACAATAAAAAACATACATTTTGCATCAAGCATGAAGTCGATCGGTCGAGATATTTGTCATCCTATTTTCCACACGCTTCGATGTTTCATGACCCTCTATTTCATCCAAATTTCACTTCAAAGACACATTTTAATTGGAAATTTGACGCTTCATCAGATGCCGCTAGTTAATAGGATGATTGTTTTTGGAGTTATAAGGGATGTTTCTTTCAAGCCATTCAGTCATCGAGCCTTTAAAGTTTAGGATGTCATCCAGCCACGATTTTATTTGAATTGCAATGCATTTCATAAGTAGTTTACACATGTTTTATTTTAATATTCTACATTATGCCTATCCATGATGGGTCAGTATTACAGTGGCCCCCAACGACCCGTTTATAAAATGCATTGCAATTTGAATAAAATCCTGGCTGGATGACGACCTAAACTTTAAATGCCCTATTACTGAATTAAGTAAAAGAAACACCCCTTATAACTCCAAAATTGATTATCCGAATGACTAAACAGTTTACTGCTTTGGATTAAGTGTCTCTTTTCCAATTAAAATATATCTTTTAATTGAAATATGACTGAAATACAGTGTCATGAAAAATAGAAGTGTGTGGAAAATGATTCAAAATTTATGTTTTTTTGTTGCTTATATATTTTCTCCTTAAAATAAACCATTTCGAAAATTTTTATAGACCTTTTATCAGAACGACTCTTTTGAGAGTCCGAAAAAAAAGAGTTCCGGATCCTCGAGGTGACTGAAATACAATAAGCTTCTTCCCATTATGACATACAGTAATCCCTCAACATTCGCAAGGGTTACGTTCCAGGAAAACCTCGCGAATGTTGAGTCTATCTCTCTGCACTGAAAAGAGAGTTATACGTTCTATGAAATTTTAATTACAGTGACTCTGCATTTAAAAAACAAATGACTATATTTGTTAATAATACGTTATGCCTAACACATATGTAGAAGTTAAATGTACGCAGATATTCATAAACATGAAATTTATTTACGGAAGAAAATTCAAATTAACTGACTAGAGAAATAATGACAGCAAAAAAAAAATAATTTTTTTTTGCATAAAGTAGTTTCGACTCTTTCTATTCCCAAAGAGATGATAATGTATTAGTGGGTCTGTATGCAATAGAATATTAAAATACGATATTTAAATACAGCTGAGTTGCTTCATAAATGCTTTCATTTATTTTCCATCTAAGAGCAGTCTCAGCTGTATCTCTATGAGAACCTGAGCATGTTAAATTAATACTAGATTAAAAATGCCATTTCCACTTCTAATATAACCATTGCATTGAATATTCTGCTGTTGTTAATAATTTTACTTTTCTACAATGCTCACACCTTTTTCAGTAGACAGCAGAAAATGGATTTGTAAATATATACCGAGAAAACACAGGGGAAATAATATTTAACCACTATAAATTCTGAAAAAGAAAGAGATAATAAAAAAAATAAAATAAATAAAAATCGCGAATGATCAAATTAGATTCTTGCGAATGTTAAGTTTTTCTGTATTTTCATGTTAATCAAAACTCGCGAATGTTGAGGGATTACTGTACTAAGTACATACCCAATTTCAAGTCTCTATCTGAATTGGTTCGGGAGATAGAGCGTTTACAGACACACAGACAGGCAAAATGTTTTTTTTTTTAAACATATGTTTTTCGGAATCTCCAGTGTCTGAAATGTGTCAATCCGTCAAAAAAAAAATTAACGATTACAAGACTTACCCTATACTACGTAGGATGGGTAAGTAATTATGCTCTCAGAAGTCTTGCCATCAAGGGAAATTTCGTAGCTAGTATACTGGAATTTAACTTTTTGGAATAGAAATTAACAAACATTTTAATAATTAATAAATGAGAAGAAATTGCGTTGTGATTTTGAATAAATAACAGAAATAAATCAAATAATATTTGAACATATTAAATTAATTTGAAAGTAGACACAGGGGTCGATCCAGGAAAAATTTGGGGCCTATTTAGGGACCCTTCACAAAAATCTATTTAATAAAATGGGCCCCTTCACAAAAATCAATTTGACAAAATGGGCCCCTTCACAAAAATCAATTTGACAAAATGGGCCCCGTCACAAAAATCAATTTGACAAAATGGGCTCCTTCACAAAAATCAATTTGACAAAATGGCCCCCTTCACAAAAATCAATTTGACAAAATGGCCCCCTTCACAAAAATCAATTTGACAAAATGGGCACCTTCACAAAAATCAAATTGATAAAATGGACCCCTTCAAAAAAATAAATTTAATAAAATGGGCCCCCCTTCACAAAATTTTATTCCACAAAAACTTACTATTTATTATTTTGTGGTGTTTTAAAATGTGTAATTTGTAACAAGATCATCAGAGAGGAAAATTTCAGGAAAAAGGATTAAACGGAAATTTTTGTTTAAAAAATGCTTGGTTCGAATTTGATTAACTGGATTTCAACTTTTGTTGCAAAATGTTATTTTTCACAAAATGGGCCCCAAGAATAAAAACCTACATTGACTCCTGAGACATATGAAAAAATAAGACATAGAATATATAATATAGTAACTTGATTATTTATTACACAAAATATAAAATGGAAGGAAATAATTATTGGCAAAATGAATAGAAAGAAAAATTACTAAGTTTTTAAAAGACACAATCTAAATCTCATATCTATGTAAGAACAGTTGTTTTACTGGAATTATATGAACGACTAGATGTTGAATAACAAAATATGAACTTTAATACAGTCCTAGAAATTTAATTCTACAATACTTTACTCATAATTTCTTGACAGCTAATACACTTCTTGTCCAACATATACAATATATTTATTTTCCAACAGTCCAACTAGGCCTAACAGCGCCTTTACTGGCTATTTCTCGTTTCGATGCTCGCTTCACAATAAAAATTAGAAGACTCCTCTTTTCTCAATTTTGAAGATGTTCAGATCTTGATCTTGCGATCTGAAAATATTTATAACTTGTGCGTTTAAATCATGGATAATAATAGTACTAGAGTATTAGTTACTTGGATGATCATGCACGTCATAAAGGTGTTTAAACTGAAATCCTACATCTATTACGTGTCCTTTTTGTTTAGGACTGAGAAGGTGCATGATGACACCTTCTTTTTAGAATATTAAATGCATTACTCAATTTCATTAATATGAAATTTACAAGGTGATTCAAGTGATATTTCTCGATACATTTTTCTATGTCAAACATGTGGTGTCCTTTGTTTTTTTAAGACAACTGCAGTGTGTCTGATGACACTCTCCTTTCAACACTACGAACATTTTAACTTGTCAATCTCAAATGCATCAATATGTAAAATAAATACACAAAATTGCATCACACAATTTCATTCAAAGTTGACAAACAGTATGCGAACTATGGTGCAACGGAAGAAAACGGGGATTCAGATTAGAGATGGGAATGCTTGGAAAAAAATTGGAAACTTTGGAAAAAAGCTGTTTTTTTATTCCACTTTTTTTTCCCCCGAAGGGGTATTTTTCAATTTTTCCAAATTAGAAAAATTGAAATTAAATTTATAAAATAATGTATTCAAAATCTTATTAGGGCAGCATTCTGATATTTTTTCATATTTTTTTTTCATGTTCAGTGTCCTGCATGAAAACATTAACATGGAAAATATGATCTGTAAGCAGTTTAAGAAGAACTTGATTCCTTAAAAGAGCACTTCACAATATTTTCACCTTAAAACATAGGACCCTTCAAAAAATTCGGAAAATTTTTCAATCTCCATTCTGAATCCTCCACAAATACGATGATTTTAGAATAACAAAACTTGTCACATAACATTTGAAATCCTCACTGAATCTATTATCTAGTTGTATCATATATGTATGAATTACCCTATTAAAAATATTTAAATAGGAACCTAAATATAGCCATAATTTCCAATTCGCAATATTTTGATTATATTTTTTATGACAATTTTAAAATATTTTACTTACCCATCATACGTAGTATAGGGTAAGTCTTGTAATCATTTTGAAAATCGAAACAAAAATTTTGACGGATTGACACGTTTCAGACACTGGAGATTCCGAAAAACATATTTTTAGAAAAAAAAATTTGCCGTCCGTCTGTGTGTGTGTCTGTAAACGTTCTATCTCCCGAACTAATTGAGATAGAGACTTGCAATTGCGTATGTACTTAGTATGTAATAATGGGAAGCAGCCTATTTCATTTCAATAACCTCGATTAACCGGAACTCTTTTTTTCGGACTCTCGAACCATTCATTCTGATAAAAGGTTATAAAAATTTTCGAAATTGGTTATTTTAAGGAGTGAATATAAAATACAATAATAAAACAAATTTTGCATAAGGCATGAGTCGATCGGATAATGAGTTGCCGAGATATGGGTCATCCAATTTTCCACACGCTTCGATTTTTCATGACCCTGTATTTCATCCAAATTTCACTTTAAAGATATATTTTAATTGGAAATTTGACGCTTAATCAGATGCAATAAACCGCTAGTTAATAGGATTATTATTTTTGGAGTTATAAGGAAAAACCTCTTTTAAGCCATTCAGTCATAGAGCCTTTAAAGTTTAGGACGTCATCCAGCCATGATTTTATTCGAAGTAGTTTACACATTTTTATTTTAATATTTTACGTTATGCATATCCACGATGGGTAAGTATTACGGTGGCCCCCAACGACTAGTTTTTATAAGGCAATATTTTTTATACAAAGGTTTACAACAACAGGATCGTATGGAAAATATGTAAGCAGACCCCTTGTAAAATAATTAAACGCAACTTCTCTTGTTAAAAATGAAAATTCATGTGCAAAATTATTTCAATAATAACAATAGGTTGAAATTTTAATATAAAATTGGAAACATGCATAGCTGCAAATTTTCATGTAATCAGATGACAATTCTCAGAAATATTTAACTATTATTAGAAACAAATTATTTTTTAATAACATTATAATTGAAATTATTTACTCTTTTCAAGCTTTTTTACTCTTATCTTCCTTTTCGTTTAACATAGATTCTAAGACTTGTCTAACTGTATATATTTTTTTAATATAAATGCATACAGATAAACTTTGCAAAGAAAATGTAAATAATTTTCTGTGAAAATTTTAGTTGTAAACAACAATCCACCTGTTATATAACTTTCATTAAAAAAATATACATATTACTTTCATATTAAGAATCTAAAACTTAAAACTAAAACCAAAACATAGTGTTGTTTAGGTTTAGACTGGAAAGCTATACCAAAACTAAATATACAGGAAATGAAAATTCTAATTGTAATATTCTTTTTTCTTCTTTTCTGTAATACATTCATGTAAAGTGAAAAAAAAAATTTTTTAGTGTGCAGAAATTTTAAAAATGTTTATTATTTTATATTTTTTAAGAAAATGTAACTATTTTTGAGAAACATTTGTAAGAAATCAATTTTTTCAGGAAAAAAAACTGGGTTTTCTCCGCCACTTCAATAATTTCTGGAAATTTTACATCTCTAATTCAGATTGACTGGCGATTACATGTGCTTCTTACTTACCCATCATACGTAGTATAGGGTAAATCTTGTAATCAAAAAAAAAACTTTGACGGATTGACACGTTTCAGACACTGGAGATTCCGAAAAACATATTTTTAGAAAAGGAAAAATTGCTGTCTGTCTGTGTGTCTGTAAACACTCTATCTCCTGAAAAAATTGAGATAGAGACTTGAAATTGGGTATGTGCTTAGTATGTCATAATGGGATGAAACTTATTAAATTTCAGTCACCTTGATGATTCGGAACTTTTTTTTTTTCAGAATCTCGAACTATTCGTTCTGATAAAAGGTATATAAAAATTTTTGAAATTGTTTATTTTAAGGAGTGACTATAAAAGACACTAAAAAAACACAAATTTTGCATAAAGCATGAAGTCGATCGGATTAATAGTTGTAGAAATATTTGTAATCCTACTGTCCACACTCTTCGATTTTTCATGACCCTGTATTTCATCCAAATTTCACTTCAAAGATATATTTCAATTGGAAATGAGACGCTTCATCCGATGCAATAAACTGCTAGTTAATAGGATTATCATTTTTGGAGTTATAAGGATGTTTCTTTTACGCAATTCAGTCATAGAGCCTTTAAAGTTTAGGACGTCATCAAGCCACGATTTTATTTGAATTGCAATGCATTTTATAAATAGTTTATGCATGTTTTATTGTCATATTTCATATGATGCCTATCCATGATGGATAAGTATGATGGTGGCCCCCAACAATTAGTTTTTATCTGAAATAAGTTCATTTCAGGAACGCTGGTTGTGCAGAGATGTACAACTTTATTATCTATCTTAATGTAGAGTAACTTCTCTCTACAAAATTATGCTCTCCGAAGTCTTGCAATTGCTTTTTGCTAGATGTGCGGATAGCTACACAATCAATGTAATACGTACACGAACCAATCAGTGAGAGGTGAAATTTAAGAATTGAATAGACAAGCGAATGACGTGCGATGGAGAAGTTTTAATAAGAAAGAATCCCAGATCTAATGGTACATTGATTTTGAAGTAAAAATTAAATCTAGCATGCGAAGCCAGCCTGTGGAATAAAAATAACAAAATGGTTTTTAAAAACACTGGAAATGAAAAACTAGCGTCTCTCAGAATATTATAGACTAAGGAACTAGTATTTGTCGAGAATTAAATATAAATCATGCACTCGTGACATCCTAATTCCCTTTTATATTTTAACAGATTAATAAGGCTACTATAATTTGTGACTCGTGTTATAGTCAGTATACATACGTCAGGACACATTGCTGTTATTATATTTTTATGCGTGAAGGTTTCGCTAGGGTACTCCATTGTAAAATATTTGGTAATTTTTGAAGTATAATATTTGAAAAACAGCATAATCATTAGATTTGAAATTTATATTAAGAAAAATACAATTACAGTGAAACTTCCATTTAACGAAGTCTCACCGTTACACTTAAAAACTTTGTTATGGAGAAAATTCGTTAAATAGAAATCAATGATGAAAAATCATGAAAATTTTCCTTGAGATATGACAAACATCTACTGGATTCAGAAGCATTTGATTCAGTTTCAATTATGAAACCGTCTTTTACAAAACAGTTGCGTACAGTCAATGAAATCACGTCACATTCCCAAGCCTTGGCTCAAGCTTTCATCAGTTCTGATACACAGCTTCTCAAACTAATGTTTTCACTACAGTGTCTTTTTTCTGTTGTTTTTGATAATGTACTTCAAGATTTTTTAATTATTCCTTAGACTAATGGCTGAAGTTTAGAAGTAGTATTAGCAGGAACAAAAATAACTTTGACGTTGTTCGATTTGCATTTTGAAGTACATTCTTGTGGATGTACAAAGCAATTGTCTATCAGCAATGGAAAGTCAGAATGGTAACTGTCTGACTCTAATTTATATATTTTTTTGCTTCAATGCATTTGCACCATTACGCCACTGCATTTAAAAAAAAATTCATTTAGCACCAAGCAGAATGAAAATTATTTAAATATGTTCATTTTCGTACAATCCGTTGAAATAAATTCGCATATCCATCGCAACAGCAACCTCTTAGTTTGACTCCTGTACACGTACAAAAATGGAATAAACTTCGTTATATAGAATATCTTTTTCGTAATAAGGAGATTAATTTACATGTTAATGGTGTTCAAAGTCAAAGTTCTGCAGAAAATTTCGTTAAGTGGAAAACTTTGTTAAATAGGGACTTCGTTAAAGGAAAGTTGTACTGTATTTACCTTTCTAACGCAGTTTGTCAAGCAATTTTGCGACAAATACTTTTCGAGCTATTCATTTTTTCAGTCACTTCAAATGTTTCATTTTCCGAGATTAATCTGTGGCAACGATTAACGAAAAACCCAGTTGTCAGCAACGCATAGCTTTTTATTAAAGAGGATTGAATAGTTGATAAAAGTTACGAATGGACTTAGATTAAGATTTGGAATAAGATAATTAAATGGGATAAATATTATTAAGAAATGGGGAAATAAAGAATAGGCCAGAATTTATTAAAGGAATATTGTGAAATAAAATTTGGTACTTCTCTATTATCCCGTCGACCACTTTCATAACAAAAATTATTGCCCAACTGTAAGATGAAACCCCCAAAATGCAGTCCCATTGACTGGATGTCAGATGCATTGTACATGTTTGTCATGTCATCGAGTAGTTTTGAATTCGACATTTTCATGTATTTTTCATTATGCTTTACCGATTTATGAGTTATTTTCATTCATTAAAATAACAATTGTGTCCTTCAATTCTTATAGTTTATTTATTTAGATATTCCAATGGCACCGTTCTCCCGTTTATTGGGCGTTACAGTTGGGTGACAGTTTTTTGTTATGAAAACGGGTCGACGGGATAATAGAAGTAACTTTATTATTATTTTTTTTAATTACTTGAACTTGAAGATAGTTTAAATGATGCTTTTCCTTTCAGGCTGTCTTATCTTTAAAAATATCAGAACACAAATTACAAAATTATTTAAATAAATTCACTAGCTTTCGCTTTCTAACCTGCGTGAAACAGCGGCGTGTTTTCTATAATTGCGTCCCGTGCCCACGGCGTATTGTAAAGGAAATAGTTTATGTTATGTCATCCAGTGGTTTTCGATTCGACATTTTCGTGTGTTTTTCATTCTGTTTTACAGATTTATAAGTTATTTTCATTCATTAAAAATAACAATTGTGTCCTTAAATTCTTACATGTTATTTATTTATTTATTTTGATATTCCAATGGCAACGTTCTCCCGTTTATTGGGTGGTAGTTTTTTGTTATGAAAAGTGGTCGATGGAATAATAGAGAAGTACCTAAAATTTTTATACAGTACAGTCTCTAAAATCCAGAATCGTTCCGGACATGGCTTTTACGGATTTTTGATAATTCCGGATTTTAGAGATCCTGAAATAACAACCTAAAATTATAAGCAAAAGTTATAAATAATAATCATAAAAAATCATAATACTTATGAAAAAAATCCTAAATAACATATTAAATGATTCAAAAACAAAATCAAACTTAATTTAATCTTATAAAATTAAATATACACAGAACATTTTTACGATTACGATTTTATTTAAATATGTCTGTCAGTTTTTGTTGTCTTAATTTAGGCTTATTGGCCATTACTTTCTCTCTAATCCTATATAAGGACATTAATTCATTCTCAGTTGTAAAAACCCTCTGCTCTAATCCTGATATTGTTGTGTCTAAAGTATTTATTAGTTCTTCTGTAGTTATTTTTTTACTTTAATTACCGAATCATCGGAGTCATTTTCCGAATCATCGTCAGCTTTTCCTTTGTTTATCATACTGTCCCCTGTTTAGCAATGAAATTTTATCCACTATTGACAGAGAAATATGTTTTCTTTTTTTACTAATTGCAGACATAATTGAATGCACTAGGATGAACTAAAAGGAATTTAATATATCTTAATGTAACTGAACGATCGCTGATCATATAAACTAGTCGTTGGGGGCCACCGTAATACTTACCCATCATGGATATGCATCATGTAAAATATGAAAATAAAAAATGTGTAAACTACTTATAAAATTTATTGCAATTCAAATAAAATCGTGGCTTGATGACGTCCTAAACCTTAAAGGCTTGATTACTGAATGGCTTGAAAGAAACCTCGTTATAACTCCAAAAATAATAATCCTATAAACTAGCGGTTTATTGCATCGGATTAAGCGTCAAATTTCCAATTAAAATAGATCTTTGAAGTTGAAGTGAAATTTGGATGAAATACAGGGTCATGAAAAATCGAAGAGTGTTTTCCACACTCTTCGGCAACTAATCATCCGATCGACTTCATGCTTTATGCAAAATTTATGTTTTTTTTATTGTCTTTATATTCACTCCTTAAAATAAACAATTTCGAAAAAATTTATACACCTTTTATCAGAACGAATATTTCGAAAGTCTGAAAAAAAAGAGTTCCGGATAATCGAGGTTATTGAAATGAAATAGGCTTCTTCCCATTATGACATACTAAGTACATACACAATTGCAAGTCTCTATCTCAATTTTTTCGGGAGGTAGAGCGTTTACAGACACACAGACAGACGGCAAATTTTTTTTTCTTAAAATATGCTTTTCGGAATCTCCAGTGTCTGAAACGTGTCAATCCGTCAAAAAAAAAATTTAGATTTTCAAAACGATTACAAGACTTACCCTATATTACGTATGATGGGTAAGTAAAAATAATGAATAAAATAAACCTCTCTCTAAAATGAATTAGAGAAAATGACTGGTACGGCCATTTATCGGTAAAATGCCGAATATCAACTAGAATGGAAAAAATTTGACAAAATTGGGTACTTTTCGGTTAGCCAGGTGCCAGTGATATATGTACATATATAAATACATATGTATATACATTTATATGTATATATATATGTATCTATATGTATACGTAGATATGTGTATATGTATGTGTGTGCGTATACCCAGCTAACCAAAAAGTACCCAAAATTGTTTGGTGCTACCATCTATGAGCAAAGTAAGAAAGCAAAACTAACAAAATTATGGAGTCCGGATTTTGGAGGTTTCCGGATTTAAGATGTCCGGATTTTAGAGACTGGACTGTACAACATACATATAACAAAACGTTGATACAATTGTGGCCACTTCATCACAATAGACAACAGAATAATAATTTTAAAAAATAGAGAGAGTCTGAAATACTTACCGAACATGGGGATCCCAATTCTGTGAAGAAATGAAAAGAAAAATACACATTAATGTAAATATACATAAAGTGTAAATTTGAGCATTTCAAACAAATAAAAATATAAGATGAATTAACATTAATCTAGATATCTATATATACAGAGCGATTATAAAAAAACTATCCTGATATATGAGCCCATAACTGTCATACCGTTCACAGAAACTGAATGAAATTTTTGTTTAAAGTATTTTGAGGTATGCGCTCAAGAATCACGTGAAAGATAACAGTTAAATTCTAACAATTACGGTTACAGTGACAAAATTTCGAAAATTTCAAGTGGCAACACCAACTTTTTTTATTGGAATGTGATCTTCGTAGTGAAAAAGCGTTGGAACGGTACCTGTAGCACGAAAATTGCCGGCACTAGACAGGCTAAGAAGAATAGTGAAAACAACCAATAAGGGACAGAGAATCAACAGAAAACAAAACATTTTATTGTGTTTCATACATTTTCCATTTTACACACGACGACACTTTACATGCGGCAGACGGTGGATAGCACTGAACAATAAAATGTTTTACTTTCTGCTGCTTCTCTGTCCTTTATTGGTTGTTTTCACTTTTCTTCTTAGTTTGTCTAGCAGCGGAGATTTTCATGCTACAGGTACCGTTCAAACGCTTTTTATGGTTTTTCACTACGAAGATCACATTCCAATAAAAAAAAGTAGGTGTTGCCATTTGAAATTTTCGAAATTTTGTCACTGTAGAAAAATGTGTTTGAAACTGTTAGAATTTAACTGTTGTCTTTCACGTGATTCTTGAGCACATACCTCAAAATACTTAAGGTTAGAATTTCATTCAGTTTCTGTGAACGGTATGACAGTTAGGGGCTCATATATCGGGATAGTTTTTTTTTTTTATAATCACCCTGTATATATAACGCTATCATACATGGCTCAGAAATTGGGATTATTTGTTAATTGTTTAATGGCAATGCCCGAATGAAATGCATCTCATTGGTTATTGTGTAAAAGTCCTTTGGTAGGATTTAGGCCAAGGAAAATTCTTCTTCGATTCAGGCATTTTGGAATGCAAAATTTGCCAAGGATTTAGTTTAAATAAATTAAGTTTTCAATTTATTTATAGATAGATATAAAAATAATGACTATACTATAAAGACGTCTATCACTTTCATTCAGAATAAACGAATTTGTTGAGGAGATTCAAGCCACAGGTTTGTTTGGAAGTCTCTGTTCGGGTTATGGCACCCTCTCTCTGACATTTTTTGAAATACATGTTGTTAAAAATAAGAAATCTGGTTCCAATAGCATATTTTCAACAGCGGCCTAATATAGCAAATTCATCCCTCCACTATTTTTTAATTTTTAATGAGTGAAACGTGCAAGACTTTTCTTACAGAAATCGCGATTATTTGTTAATTGTTTAATGGCAATAATGAAGTTTTATAAAATGCATCCCATTTCACAAATCTTAATTTGCCATCTATCAAGCTTCAATCTTATATACCAATATGCCATTTAGGATCAACCGTAAGAACTTCCCTGACCTTTTCATTTTTAAGTAGATTTTGTAAGAAATACTACCTACTATTACATTCTCACCTAAGTTGGAATTTTTGAAAATTTTTTGCAGATCTACACTGATCACGACTCCCAGAACCCAAAACAACCCCCCCAGTTCAAAAGTTTATATCTACCTATCTATCTATCTATCTATGTCACTTTTTCATGGACACGATAACAGGAAAAATTCTGCATAAATCTCTTCCAAACTGATACATAAAATCAAGGGGCATGAAATCTCGGTCAAGTTCGTTAATGGGCAAAATCGAACCAAGGGGGGGGGGGGGAAATGGGGGGCTTTTTGTGAAAACAGAAAAAACCCCATAATTTCTTAATTATTATACGTATTGAATCCCGGTATGACTTCTAGGAAAAGGGCCGAAAATTTATATATAACAGATTTTTGCTATAATTAACAAGAACGAAAAATCATGCGTCAAGCATAGATTATGTAACACTTTCCAACGCTTCCAAAATAATTTTACAAATCATTACAGTTTAATAAGCTGAAATATAACATCTAAGTAAACAATTTGGAAAACGCATAACATATTTAAAAACGTAATTTCAGGAATTCCAAACATATACAATATTCGGAAATATATCCGAATACGTTTATTCAGCCCTGTATAGGATCTGTAGATTTGTATATATACTACATAGGATGATAAATTTTAGTTTAGTTAGGAAATGCGTAGCACAGTTTTAAATTCTCCTTCTGGAGTTTTTGTCCATAAACGGAAATGTGATTGCGAACTTTTGTGCCGCCCTGTATATGAAATACAGAATTTATACACACCCAGTAATAGACAAAAAGTGAGTTCAATTTAAAATCGCGTTCAGCGACTTAAAACGCACTTCCAGGAATTATTGTTACCAAACAGTAGACAATTCTTTTGTGTGTCCCTGTAAATGAACGATGACTGCTCTACACACAATATTCTGTAGTAAGCCTCTTGTAATGCACCTTAGTGATATATATAAATTTCAATGTGTTTAAAATAGTGAAACATTATTTAAATAAGCCGCAGACGATATTTCTCCACAGACGTCATGTAACGGAATTCTTTTGACTGTCCCTGTAAAGTAACTCTAAGTGCTATGCACACCCTATTCCATATTAAGCATCTTCTAACGCACCTTAGTGATATATATAAATTTCAATGTGTTTCAAATAGTGAAACATTTTTTAAACAAACCGCAAATGTTTTTTCTCCATAGACCGCAATGTAACGGAATTCTTTTGAGTGTCCCTGTAAAAAAACTATAAGTGCTACACACTTCCGTTGAAATAGGGAACATGCTATAGATAACAACAATAACATATAAAAATTACAGAGCGATCCGAGCCTATTTACGGGAGTTAGAGCACGGACAGATGGCAGACAAACCGAAGTCATAAACACTTTCAACTAGGTTGGAAAGTGTTAAAAATGGCCCCAAGGGGGGGGGGAGGAAAGGGGGGTTTTAGAATATAAAAAAATATAGCTTCATCAATTCAGAAGATATCCAATCCGCTTAAATTTATTATTAATCCTCTTAAAATTATCTAAAACTTTTATATTGACACGTTTTTTATAGGACCAACCCTTATAGCAAAAAAAAATATAAACAAAAAAAATCCCTGCCGGCTCCGCCTGCAAACAAGTTAGGTTTAAAAGTGGGTGGTTCTCATCTGCCGTATCATGGCAAAAATGTCATTTCTTCCACAATTCCCAACAAACAGGCGCCCCACGGTCTGCATCTTCAAAATCTACCTGTGCCTGTAGGCCGAGCCGTCTGGGATTTTTTTTTTTTTTTGAAAGTAAGTGTAATAATTTTGCTTGACCATTTAAATTTTTAAACGTAACTGTTATAATTTTGAAATTTTAGTTCTTATTTAATTTTTTGTTACATTTTTCAATGGTCAGCTAGTATTGAAAAATATTCAGACACTTGGCTGTTTTGGACATATATTTTTACTTTCTTTTATCTATATTAATAAAAGAAAGTTTCGCTCTGTCTGTGTGTCTGCTGGCGATGGCTAGCAAAATCTAGCCCACCTAAAAGTCTGGAAATTTAGGTGTGGGTAGTCCAAGGTCTGGCCATGTGCACCTGAGTCTCAGAATTTTAATATTTTGATAATTAGCCTAGATATTAATTAGATTCTCATTAACCATCGCTTCTGAAATGACATCTTTTAAATCAAAATGGCGAAAGAAACAGACTGGCGTGTTGGATTTGCAACCGAAAAAGAACAAATTCGAAATTATTTAACTAACGAGTGAATTTTAAGAAAACTAATTGAGATATCAATTTGAAAATTTCTGAGCATATGTAAAAAAATATTCTGTATCTGACTATGTGATTTTTGAAAAATTCGGTTGGTAATTTTTTTTAATTTATGCAAAAATCTGCCGGCGCCAGTGAAAACGATCCGAGAAAGTTTCAGACAGGGATCTGCTTTCATTAAAAACTGAACTACAAAGAGATCTGTTTCTGTGGCCGATCCCTCCATTTAGTTTGCGAAAATGAAAGGAAATAATAGCCAATTTTTACTAATGAACAAAAATTTAGGCAACTAATTAAGATATAGATTTGAAATTGAGGTCGGGAAGGGGTGTCATCTGCCGGCTATTTTAGCGTAGCGTCTTCGTTACGTTCTAATTATCAGAAAAATGTAATTCTTTTTTTATGATCGTGTTAATGTAGGTGACGGTGGTTCTCTTGAACAAATTATTCATTATATTTGCGGGTATGGGGAGGGAAGGGGTTAACACCTTTCCAGGGGTCTGTCCAGACTTTTTTCCCAGGGTCCTGTTTTTGTCAAATTGTGAACTGCTTTTTATATTTGTGAAAAATCTAATAATAAATTTGTGAATTTGAAATGATCGTTATATTCAGGTTCTTGTTTAAACATTTTTAAGAATATATATGGATGTAAAATACATATATTTTCTTTATATATGTAAAAGTGACAGGTCAGATTTTACTTTTATGTGAATAATTTGTGAAATGTTCAGTTTAAATAAGGAAAAATTTTGTTAAAAACCTATTTTTAAGACAAAGAATTTTGTGAAGGGTCCTGTTTTAGGGAAAATAATTTTGTGAAGGGTCCTGTTTTAGAGAAAATAATTTTGTGAAGGGTCCTGTTTTGAAATGAGAAATTTTGTGAAGAGTCCTTTAAAGGACCCAATTTTTTCCTAAACAGATTCCTGCTTTCTCTGAGATTGTAATTATCTCGGGCCCGGGCAACGCCAGGCGAGTTAGCTAGTGTATAATAAAAGAAAGTATTGTAATCGAAATTTTTTTCGACTTCTGGTTTCAGACGTATTTACACGTTTTAGGGGTCAGAGATTCCGAAAAACATGTTTTTACAAAATGTCTGTCTGTCCGTCCTCAGTGTATCATCGAAAGAATATCATGTACTCACTGCACCAGATTTTGCTAAATCTTTTGTAATCAGATTGAGGTGCAGCGATTACAGAACTCGTACTTTCTTAGAAGCATGGTATACGAAAATTATAGATTTACCTTTTAATGAAGCAGGTGCAATCCTGAATGAATACTCCATGTTATTATGAGTGCGTCCAGTACTGTCACCGGTACATAACCGGTAAGGTTGGCTAGTTACCAAAGCGTTCAGTGCTGCTAACCGGTACGCAACCAACGTCGTTCAGAGGAAGTAACCGAAGTGACCGAATTAACCTAAGAAAAATCTTGGTTAGTTGGGTCACGTGATCGGTTACTTGAAAATTTACGATGATGTGATACAGACGTAATTACGATGATGTAATACAGATGGCGCTACAAGTAAATTAATACCATTTTTGTCCAGTAGGTCTGTCGACCGGTGAGAAACCGGTCACTTACCGCCCCGGTAAGTAACCGGTCACATTGGACACTTTGATTAGGTCTACTGGACGCACTCTATAACTAACTTTGGCCTTGACATTTTGATACGTTGCATTTTCTATGTGTTGATATTTTTTAACTATGACTTACATTAAGAAAAATGTTTGTTGATGAGGGATTTTCATGTAAAACTGAAACGTCCAATTTTAATATGTTTTTAATGTTTTATGTAATTGTAATGTCTGTAATTTTAATGATTTTAATCTAAATATGTTCAGACGTAATATTTTTGTTTACTTCAAAAGTATAGAATAGATTTAAAACTTTGTAATGGTGATTTGAACAAGAAAAAAAATCCTTCAAGTGTCAGTTACCGGGTGGTTTCAATCTATATGAAAATGTATCATGTATCATGATATTTTGAAAATAAATAGCAGATATATATATATACCAGAGGGCCCGTGCGAAGATTTCGCACTGAAATCTAATATTTTTTAGGTACTTCTCTATTAACCCGTCGACCGCTTTTCATAACAAAAAACTACCGCCAAACTGTAAGATTAAATGCCAAAAATGCAGTCCCATTTACTTGATGTCAGAATCATTATGCGTGTTTGTTACGTCATCTAGTGGTTTTACATTCGACATTTGCGTGTATTTTTCATTATGTTTTACTGATTTAGTAGTTATTTTGTTAATTAAAATAACAATTGTGTCCTTAAATTCTTATATTTTATTTATTTTTTGATATTCCAATGGCAACGTTCTCCCGTTTATTTGGCGATAGTTTTTTGTTATGAAAAGTGGTCGACGGGATAATAGAGAAGTATAATTTTTTATCAATATGTAATATTTATTAGATGCAGGTTTAAACTTCTAAAGAAAAAGCAAGGATAAAAATATCTGCAAACAACATTTAGTTGTTAGTCAAGCCAGAATATCATCTAATTTATTCCATCAAAGTTAGACTAAAACCTGATCCAAGATTGCTAAAGGCACGCACGAGAAAAAAATTAACAATCGTATTTTGACTGCATTAGAGGATGACGTCATCCGCTTCGGGAAAACCATGGAACTTAGAAATATAAATCTAAACATTTCAATTTCGCTTTTTAATCATAAGTATAAAATAAACCCGTGTGGTGTTTTTTATAATAATTGCTATGAGCATCATATAATGTGGTATTTTATTTTTTTGGCAACAATAATTTCAGGAAAACCTTTCATTTCTTTCATGAAAACAATGCCGATTTAATTTTTTAATTTCAGCAAATTTTAATCAAAAATATGTTTTACCGAATTGTTAATTGGGCTATGTCAGAAGCCTGTTCTAAAACCTTTCATATGGTATCTCATTCGTTGTTCTGCGTTTTATATTTTCTGAGTAAAAGGGATGTTGACAGGAGAAATAATATATAAGGATATCTGCTATATATATATATATATATATATATATATATATATATAATTATAATATCTATGAATTTCAAAAACATATCAAGTTCTATTATCATTCTACTTAAATCTCTAAAGAGATAATTAATGATATTGTGTAGACAGAATACCACATATCTAATATTTAACATGTGCAATCATAATATACCAAAGCTCGTGCTTCAATAGTAATAGGCCAAATTTACTCATACCTGAATAATATTTAAAAAGAAAAAGAAATGGATTAATAAATTAAATATGAACCATATACAATTTAAAATTGGACCACAAGAGAATTAAATATGAATTGAATATGAAAAAACACATGTACATGTACTCATCAGCCTGGATGCACCCACATGTGTTTTAAAAAATAGTTCAGTATTTCATAATTCTACTGGCATAATGCTAAGAACAGTAGAATCATCCAGGTATACTGAACTATTACCAGACAACAATTGGAAATATTAAAATTGGAAATATTTAAATTGGAAATAAAAAACCATTAAGAATATATAAAATATTTTACTCACATCGATTATTCCAAAAACATTATGTATCACTTCACGAAATTACCACCGGAAATAATCCCCCAGTTTTGAAATAATAAAATTGGAAATAAGAACACGTAAAGTGTATATAAAATACCTAACTCACAATAATAATCCAGAATTCTTAAAATATCATAATTTCTGCATAATATCCATGTCCACATTGGCACACATCATACATGTTGATTTAGTCGAGTTGAGAGAAATGATTTGAAAGACAAGTTGAGAGCACACTTTTTTTAAACACAACTCCATCGATGACACCCCAACACAAAATGATTCAAAATCACACAAAATTATTCTGGTAATAATACACTTATTACAAAATTATATCCGTGAATATATAATTACTACATTCAATTTTAAACCCTGAAAGTAAATTTAATATACAAGCAATAGCTCCCTCTATAGTTAAATTAAACATAATATTAACAATATAATCCTCATCTACCTGACAGGTAAAGTGTCGCCATCTGTTGGTATTATAATTATTCATAATTAATATGTAGTTACAAATCCACTTTATTAGTTACATATTCACTTCATTAGATTTAATTATATAAATAAACTTTAAAAAATATACTATCTTGTAGTTTTACATTAAATTTGAATAAAATCCTACGATATGAATAAATCTACACAGAATTAATATATCCTGCACAGCTTTTTTAGATAATCTTAATGTTAGTATATTATGTAAAAGAGATATTATTTTAAAACAAAGTGCTATTTGCTACCAGCTGTATTAATCCACTGATATATATTATAGACTTATTATTAAATAATAAATGTTTTATTTTTACTACTACTAAATATATTTTAGATTTCAGAGATTGATTTAAATATCAAATTAAATAATACACAAACAATTTAAGATATCTTAAAATTTATAAAATTGATAATTAATAGTATTACTACTATGTATCAATCAAATGCAGCAATGCAGCAATTAAAATATTTGTGAAATTTAATTTTCATAGATAAAAAAATTAAATAAAATAAAAACTATATATGTATTTATATATTGCAAACAGATATGTTTGTGAGTTATAATCACCAATGTTATCCATGTATAATCCATTGTGTTAGTGTATAAGTTAATTTATAAATGTATGAAAACTTCACATCAATAACACCGTAAACAGAGGTGATCGGCAACGCACAATCACATATTATACATAGTGTATATAATGTTCAATCAAATATTAAATTTCTTTATATGTTATAATTGTAATTATGTATGTTATATTTGTAATTTTCTATATCTGTTGTTATATGTTGTCGCACACTAAAACAATTTATTGCATACCGTGTTTATATTTAAATGATATAATAAATGTTATTTAAAAGAGTTGATGATTGAATTTATCATAAAAATTGGATAACCATATATTTTTGCTTGATCTCGAATAAATCTAATATTATATATATACTATATACTACTACTATATATACTACTACCAGGGGTCGATGCAAGGTTTTTTTTCTTGGGCCCATTTTGTGAAAAGTAAAGGTTATTTTTGTGAAATTTATTATATTTTTGTGAAAAGTAACATTTTGTAACGAAAGTTGAAATCCAGTTAATCCAATTCAAACCAGGCTTTTATAAACAAAAACTATTTTTAAATCCTTTTTGCTGAAGTATTCCTCTCTGGTGAACTTGTTTGTTTACAAATTACACATTTTAAAACATCACAAAATAATGAATAATTAATAAATAGTAAGTTTTTATGGAATAGAATTTTGTGAAGGAGCCCATTTTATCAAATTGATTTTTGTGAAGGGGCCCATTTCATTAAATAGATTTTTGCAAAGGGGCCCATTTTATCAAATTGATTTTTAAGAAGGGACCCATTTTATCAAATTGATTTTTGTGAAAGGCCCCTTTTATCAAATTGATTTTTGTGAAAGGCCCATTTTATCAAATTGATTTTTGTGAAAGGCCCCTTTTATCAAATTGATTACTACTATGTATCAATCAAATGCAGCAATGCAGCAATTAAAATATTTGTGAAATTTAATTTTCATAGATAAAAAAATTAAATAAAATAAAAACTATATATGTATTTATATATTGCAAACAGATATGTTTGTGAGTTATAATCACCAATGTTATCCATGTATAATCCATTGTGTTAGTGTATAAGTTAATTTATAAATGTATGAAAACTTCACATCAATAACACCGTAAACAGAGGTGATCGGCAACGCACAATCACATATTATACATAGTGTATATAATGTTCCGCCTTAGACAGATTTTACTGTATATATATAGATAGTGAAAGGCCCCTTTTATCAAATTGATTTTTGTGAAAGGCCCCTTTTATCAAATTGATTTTTGTGAAAGGCCCCTTTTATCAAATTGATTTTTGTGAAAGGCCCCTTTTATCAAATTGATTTTTGTGAAAGGCCCATTTTATCAAATTGATTTTTGTGAAGGGACCCATTTTATCAAATTGATTTTTGTGATATATATATAGATAGTGAAAGGCCCCTTTTATCAAATTGATTTTTGTGAAAGGCCCCTTTTATCAAATTGATTTTTGTGAAAGGCCCCTTTTATCAAATTGATTTTTGTGAAAGGCCCATTTTATCAAATTGATTTTTGTGAAGGGACCCATTTTATCAAATTGATTTTTGTGAAGGGACCTATTTTATCAAATTGATTTTTGTGAAAGGCCCCTTTTATCAAATTGATTTTTGTGAAAGGCCCCTTTTATCAAATTGATTTTTGTGAAAGGCCCATTTTATCAAATTGATTTTTGTGAAAGGCCCATTTTATCAAATTGATTTTTGTGAAAGGCCCCTTTTATCAAATTGATTTTTGTGAAAGGCCCATTTTATCAAATTGATTTTTGTGAAGGGACCTATTTTATCAAATTGATTTTTGTGAAAGGCCCCTTTTATCAAATTGATTTTTGTGAAAGGCCCATTTTATCAAATTGATTTTTGTGAAGGGCCCCTTTTATCAAATTGATTTTCGTGAAAGGCCCCTTTTATCAAATTGATTTTCGTGAAAGGCCCCTTTTATCAAATTGATTTTTGTGAAAGGCCCCTTTTATCAAATTGATTTTTGTGAAAGGCCCCTTTTATCAAATTGATTTTTGTGAAAGGCCCCTTTTATCAAATTGATTTTTGTGAAAGGCCCATTTTATCAAATTGATTTTTGTGAAGGGACCCATTTTATCAAATTGATTTTTGTGAAAGGCCCCTTTTATCAAATTGATTTTTGTGAACGGAACCATTTTATCAAATTGATTTTTGAGAAGGGACTCATTTTATTAAATAGATTTTTGTGAAGGGGCCCATTTTATTAAATTGATTTTTGTGAAGTTGCCCTAAATAGGTCCCAAATTTTCCCTGGATCGACCCTTGACTACTATATATACTACTATCTATATATATACAGTAAAATCTGTCTAAGGCGGAATCGCTTGGGACTGAAAAAAAATTCTGCTTTAGACAGATTTCCGGCTTAGACAGAAAAACTTTATAGACATCCCGTTCACAGAGTATTAAACATTTCTTTGGCTAAAAAGTAAAACTAAAGTATCTTTTAACTTTTTTAATTAAATAAACATGAAATCTTAGTATATATTTTTATATATTTATAGTAATATTAATTTACACTACAAATTAATAGTACACAAACACACTGGTATATAAATCAAAACTACAGATTTTGGTGAAAAAAACATTTATATTTTTCCTTAATAAATGCCTTAGAATTCTATTATCTGAAACTTATTTAGAAAAAAAAAATCGAATATTGTTGTTTGTTCATTTTTTTTTTCTTAATCGCTTCTTTTTTGGTAGCACATTGTATTTCAGTTAACATTGGTATTATTTCATAATTGTTTCGCTTTATGTAAAAATTTTGCAAAAGCATTAAATTCTTAAGAGCTTCTTCACATAAGCTTTTAATTGGGATATTTTGTTCTTCGAGTTTAATAATTTCAATTTTGTCTTTTAAGGATAAAGTATTCGACGAATTTGATTTATTAATCCATTTAGGAATAATGACTTAAATTATATAACGAATCTCGTCTTTATAATATAAGAGTGTATACGACAACAATATTGTCTTGCATCTAGCACTTCCTGGGTTAAACACAAACTAAAGTTGTGTACACTTTCACAGTCTGCATTTTCTTTACTTGTTGAAAAGACCTAGTATAGATATTTCAGAAAGTTGTGGCAATATCCTGTTTGTCTGAAATTCAACGAAGAAATCAGCCCTTTTTGTATATTATACGACAAACGAAAGTTAACAATTGACCAGGGGCGAAAATACTTCAGGAGATGTTGAAATCCCCCATAAGGTGCCAATGTGGCAGCCCTTTCTTTTTAAACAGATCTTCTTACATTACAGAAACCGAAGAATCAACTTGTCAGAAATCCCATGACCCGTTGTTCAACAATTCGTAGTCATATACAATAATAGAATCATGCTAATATTCCCAAACCGCTTCAGCAATCAGTGAGGCCTTCTTCTGACCTCTGGGAGTGAAACTGGACAATACATGTCATTATGAATAGATAAGGTTTCTTTCCATTTATATTTCGCAACGGAATTTTCTTCTGTCTTAAACGGTAAATTTTCTACCTGCGACCCCAGAGTGAATGTCCGGTTCCGCGTTACACAGATTGTTTCCGTCTTAGGCAGATTTCTCGGAAATTTCTATGTTTAAAAGCGTGGGACTCTGAAATGTTTCCGGCTTAGACAGATTCCACTGTATATATATATATATATAATTATAATATCTATGAATTTCAAAAAACATATCAAGTTCATGTATCATACTACTTAAATCTCCAAAGAGATAATTAATGATAATGTGTAGACAGAATACCACATAGCTAATAAATTAACAAGTGCAATCATAATGTTACCATAGCTTGTGCTTCAATGGTAATTGGCCAAAAATACTGAAAACATGATGAAAATTTAAAAAAGAAAGAGAGAAAAAAAAAAAAAAAAATATATATATATATAATAAATCATAAAATGTTAATAATTTGGAGTTGCTATCAAAAGAATACAAATGGATTAAGAAATGAAATATTAACCAAATACAATGGAAAATTGGACAACAAGAGAATTAAATCAGAATTGGATATGAAAAAACACATGTAGATATACTCATCAGCCTGGATGTACCCACATGTGTTTAAAAAAAATAATTCAGTATTTCATAATTCTATTGGCATATATGCTAAGATCAGTATATATACGAGGGTAAGTCACAAAAGTTAAATAATAACTTACAATGATATTCACTTCAAAGCTATTTTTATTTCTCCACCCATATTTATGCACTCATGTCCCCGTTTTATAAGTGCCCCAACACCAGCTGCAGAACATTCTTTGGGTTGCTGTCTCAGCCACATTAGGACTTCAAGTTCAACCTTTTCATCATCTTGCTTCCAAGATGGTGTTTCAGTGGACTCAACAGATGAAAATCGCTTGGCACTAAGTAGAAGCTGTAGGGTAGATGTTGAAGAAGTTGCCAACCAAACTTTTGAACTGTCTCCTGTGTTCAACTTGACGTCCTCATGTGGCTGAGACAGCAACCCAAAGAGTGTGATGCAGCTGGTGTTGGGGGCACTGATAAAACGGGGATATGAGTGCATAAATATGGGTGGAGAAATAAAAATAGGGTACTTCTCTATTATCCCGTCGACCACTTTTCATAACAAAAAACTATCGCCAAACGGCAAGATGAAACGCCCAAAATGCAGTCCCATTGACTGGATGTCAGAAGCATTACACATGTTTGTTATATCATCGAGTGGTTTTTAATTCGACATTTGCCTGTATTTTTCATTCTGTTTTACTGATTTATGAGTTATTTCATTCATTAAAATAACAATTATGTCCTTAAATTGTCATATTTTATTTATTTAGCTATTCCAATGGCAACATTCTCCCGTTTATGGGGCGTTATAGTTAGGCGATAGTTTTTTGTTATGAAAAGTGGTTGACGGGATAATAGAGAAGTACCGAAAATAGTTTTGAAGTGAATATTATTGTAAGTTATTATTTAATACTTAATGACTTATCCTCATATTTTAATATGATATATACATTTTCTGAACGTTTAAATAGTCAATTACGTAAATTAGATTAGACAATTGTAAAAATTACAAGTAATTGACAATTGTAAGTAAATATTAGACAAGAGAGAGAGAGATATGAAAATATCTTACTTCATTAAGTGCTAAACTAGCTGAGGTATGCATAACTACAGGACAAAAAAAAAAAAAAAAAAAGAATGATTAGTTTAATAACAATAATATACATTAATACACATTGGATAATTTGAATCAAGAAATATTATAAATAAGAATGTATTCAATAAAAAATGCATGAAATTGCTAAATGGTACACGAAACAAGAAACTGTAATTTTCAATTATACAGTAGCCGGGAAGAGTTCCACATCCTGTGCTGATTGATGAGATTGGCAAAAAAATTTTAAATGGTGCCAAAAGCGTGTGACGTCATGTAGATAAAGTCCACTCTAGTGGTTAAAAAAACAACCTCAAAGGCTGAAGATCGCAACAACCACATCCAGAGTTTCCCCCAGGTTTAAAAAAATCCCTGATGGCTCGGCTTACAGGCACAGGTAGATTTCGAAGATGCAGACCATGGGGCACCTGTTTGTTGGAAACTGTGGAAGAAATGACCTTTTTGCCATGATGGTGCAGTTGGGAGCGCCCATTTTGAAATCTAAGTTGTTTGCAGGCATAGCCAGCAGGGAATTTTTTTTTTTGCTATTTTTTGTTGGTCCTATAAAATACTTGTCAATGTAAAAGTTTTAGATAATATTAAGAGGATTCATAATAAATTGAAGCAGATTGGAAATGTTGTGAATGGACGAAGTTATAATTTTTTTTTCTTCTTAAACCCCCCTTAGGGCCATTTTTAAGGATATCCAAAATCTGTCCTACATAAATTTTCGGCCCTTTTCCTAGAAGTAATAATAACTTTAAACGGATTCGATACACAATACATATCATAGTTAAGAAATTATGGGGTTTTTTCTGTTTTCACAAAAAAAAGAACCTCCAACCCCCCCCCCCCCCCCTGTTTCGATTTTGCCCATTAACGAACTTGACTGAGATTTTATGCCCCTTGATTTTATGTATCTGTTTGGAAGAGATTTGTGCAGAATTATTGCAGTTATCGTGTCCATAAAAAAGTGACATAGATGTATAAAGTTTTGAACTAGGAGTGGTTTTGGGTTCTGGAAGTCAGGATCGGCGTGGTTGTGCAAAAATGTTTCAGAAATTCCAACTTAGGGGAGAATGTAATAGGTAGTATTTTAGTACAATAGACCTCTGGTCGCAGTGCTAGGTTCTTTGAACACCCCATCTTTAAGTCTAAGTCTAATAGGTAGTATTTCTTATGAAATCTATCTAAAAAGGCAGGGTGCTGCTGGCGAGAAAAGGGCACTTTTCTTATTCTTAAGGGCACTTTTTTTAATTAAAGGTATTCTTTTTGTTTTTAAAGTCACTTTTGATATTTAAAAATCAAGGCACTTTTTTCAAGACAACATTGAGTCAATTTTTACTACGAAAGCAAATTTTAGAATGCAAAAAGTAGAAAGGACATCTTTTTTACAGAGGGGCAGTTAATTAAGCAGTGGCACAGCCAGGATTTCTTTTCAGAGGGGGTACAGAATTTTCTTCAGATTATCTATATAGTAAAACATATCAAGATAAAATGTTAATGAGCAGTAAAAAATTTCGTTTCAGACAGGTTTTTCTTTTTGCAGGTGTCATTGTACGATATTAAATCTGCTGAAAACCTGTCTGAAACGAGATTTTATCGCATCGATTATGTCTTGATAAGTTTTATTGCATTTATAAACACCCATTATAATACAGTAAAACCTGTAAAAGCAAAACATTTCAATAGGAGAATCCTGTTTTAAAAAGAAGAGTTTCAGTATCCCGATGAAACGAGCAATGAATCTTATTGAGATACATTATCATATATTAATTAATATACATCTTATTGAGTACAATTAATTACACTTGTGTAAACGGACAACCTTCCTAGCAAGGTTCGTAGCGATTCTGTCTTAGCACCTTTCACTGTTTTGTATCCATGATTCAGTAAACCAGTCCTCCATTCGAGAGGGGTCCGAATGCATCATGAGTTCTTGTTCAAAAACTATAGAATCAAACAGTCTGTTTATGCCAATGACTCTGTTTGTCTCTCTGTCTGTCCGTACTCTAACACGCGTAAATAGAGTTGAATTGCCATGCAATTTATATAGGTTATTGATGTTTGCTATATATAATGTTTGGTATTAAAAATGAAGTGTGTAGCTTTTACAGGGACACTAAAAAGAATTTTGATACATTATGGTCTAATAGGCAAAAATCTTTTGCATTATAATTTAATGATGCTACACTATTTCAAACATAATGAAGTGATACCTGTAACATACTATTTTTGCAAAACAACTGGAAAAAAAAAGTAATTTAACAAATTACAACAACCATTGGGTTCCAAAAGCTTAAAAAAAAAATTATTTGTCAGAACCAT
Organism: Maratus michaelseni; assembly: GCA_963931845.1. NCBI lineage: Eukaryota > Metazoa > Arthropoda > Arachnida > Araneae > Salticidae > Maratus > Maratus michaelseni. Next base: position 313,199,533 of record OZ007596.1, on the reverse strand, counting down.
CTACACAATACACATTTTCCATGACTACAGTTGAAGAGATCCTGGCATTCGCTGCCCTCTCAAAAATATTCCTGGGAACCATCTACACAATCAATCTCTCCATTGCACCCTTGACAGCGTTGAATACATCTGTCATTCGGTTGTAAGCAATGTGCCTTTCCATCATTGAATGTCAATGTCGCAGATGTTTCAACCAGCAAACAATAAACGTTGTGCAATACATAATAATATTTAACAACAGAATGTTAGGCTTAGAGGTTTAATTACATACACTTCTGTAAACAGAAACAGAATGATCCCTGTTTATTGCATTTATAAACACCCATTATAATACAATAAAACCTGTAAAAGCCAAACATTTCCATAACGGAATCCTGTTTTAAAAAGATGAATGTCAGTATCCTGATGAAACGAATATCATATAATCATATCATATATATGATATCATATCATATAAGAAACATCTTATTGAGCTAGTGTACCTTAGAGGTATAATTACATACACTTCTGTAAACAGAAACCCGTCATAAACAGTTACGGAAAACATTCATAGCCACAATGAAAGACATACCTTTAAATTATACCAGCAAAGACGGACGCTTGTCTAAAGAGAAGTTTTTCATAGGTTCTTTGTGATTCTGTCTTAGCAGTTTTTACTGGTTTTGTATCCACGACTCAGTAAGTCAGTCTTTTGTTCAGGAAGGGTCCAGACCCCCTGGACCTCCCCCTTGGTTACACCACTGGCAAGAAGGGCACTAATTATTTTACAGGAGGAGGGGGGGGGGGCAAGAAGGGTGCTATTTTGTAAACCAAAGGGCAGGCAGGATGCAGCACCCTTCTGAAACTGTCTCAGGGAAACTGCACATCAAAAATTTATAGGCAAAAATAACTCACCAAAAAAACCAGCACAGGATACAGAACTCGGTACTTTTTGGTTAGCCGGGCGCCAGTGATATATATACATGTATATACACACACACACACATATATATACACATATCTACATATACATACACACACATATATGTATGTATATATATGTATATGTGTATACATATGTATTTATATATGTACATATATCACTGGCGCCTGGCTAACCAAAAAGTACCCAGAACTCTTCCCCAGTAGACTCTCTCAAATCCGCACAGCTTCGGATCAGGGATTGTGTGGATTTTAGAATTTAGCGAATTTCTGGTCACTGTTTTGTTTACATTTTTTAAACAATAATTTGAATTATATATTAACATTATATATAACATTATAATTATAGCTGTAAAAGTATAATTAGGTTTAATGGAAATTTAAATGAAGAATGCAATTATTTTCAATATTAGCATGATTATTTCATATTCTGCAATTAATGTCTTTTTCGCAAAAATTTAATATGAAGTGTTAATTAATTTGGAAGGGAATACATAAGAAAAAAAAAACAATACTATGATTCAAGTATTAATCGGATTAAAACAAATATTTAGAAGATATTGGAAGAAAAGTTTTTAACTATATGTCAAAAATGTAAAGGTAGAAGGGACCTAGATAACAAGATTTCGTACAGGAATATGGGTGCGGAAATGCAGCATTGAGGCAGTAGAGGGTGCTTTTGAGTTCGTAGTCTTGAATTGTCATTCCCTGTGCAGATATTGTTGAATTACTGCTTTTTCCACTGCAGGAATTCTGCTATATCTTTTGCTGAAAACATAAACTCCCTATGACAACTCCCTATGAAGACGCTCAAATGTTTGGCGATCAAGCAGATCCCATGTACATCCTTTGAGCAGCTGCTCTACAGCCCTGTGCAGCCCATACATCAAATGCATGTCGGCAAGCTCCGTATTGGTGTAACGATGCTTGTTGCTTGAAATCAGTGCGGGTAAATTCATCTGGCAAACTCAACAGAACCCTCTATTGCCTCAAAGCTGCATTTCCGCACCCATATTCCTATACAAAATCTGGTACTTTTTGGTTAGCTGGGCGCCAGTGATATATATACATGTATACACACACACACACACACACACACACACACATATATATGCATATATGTATGTATATATATACAAATTCATGTATATACATATGAATATATAGATGTATATATATCACTGGCACCCGGCTAACCGAAAAGTACCCAAAATCTTATCTAGATACCCTCTAGCAGGGGTCGGAAAAACTACTTTTTTAGGGTTTCGTTCATATCACGAAACCCTATTACTCCCGCTCCGTTGTCTGTCTGTCACACAGCCATTCTCGAAAACTATATAACTTACAGAGTTGAAACTTTGCGTATATAGCAGAATATCAGCTATAAAGAGCTCAAAATATTAAAATTTTAAAAAATCGTATTATTTTAATAAATAGAGATAAAAAACCAAAATTCTAACAGCCTTTTCCTATTCAATTTAAACAATTTTCATTATAGCCGATGCCAAAAATTAAAAATCCACGATGAAATTCTTTCCACAATAATTTTCTATCAGACGATTTCCACGTGAAAAATGAAAATGAAATAAAAAGTTTCACCCATTGGAAAAAAAGATGGGAGAGGGGAGCACATGTGAACAGGGGGTACATGTGAACATGATGCTTTGTACTGAGATAATCTATACTAATATTATAAAGGAGTAAAGATTGTTTGTTTGTTTGTTTGTTTGTAAGGGGTAATCTCTGGAACTACCGAACCGATTTCAAAAGTGATGGTGGCAAATTGATGGTGACAACCCCTGCTCCAACATAGGCTATATTTTATGTCAGTGCCACTAACCCTAGGGGGTGCAGGAGCAAAAAACGTTCTAAAATTGCGATTTTTTAGCTATCAAACTGGCTATCAAGCCCTGAGAGCTTGCCAGCCAGTTCTGTATGTATGTATGTACGTAATGCGATAACTCTTCATAGAAATATCCGTTTTCCTTCAAATTTTGTTTATAGGTTCACTGTGTTAAGGCGCTTCCCTGATTAGTTTTTGGGATTGATTGGTTAAGTATAAAGGGGGGGAACAAGGGGCTAATTCCCCCCCCCCCCCCTTAATTTATATAAATGGGTTTTTCATGCAGAATTACTCCGTTTTCCTTCAAATTTTGTTTATAGGTTCACTGTGTTAAGGCGTTTCCCTGATTAGTTTTCGGGATTGATTGGTTAAGTATAAAGGAGGGAATGGGGGGCATATCCCCCCTTATTTTATATAAATGGGTTTTTCATGCAGAATTATTCCGTTTTCCTTCAAATTTTGTTTATAGGTTCACTGTGTTAAGGCGTTTCCCTGATTAGTTTTCGGGATTGATTGGTTAAGTATAAAGGAGGGAATGGGGGGCATATCCCCCCTTATTTTATATAAATGGGTTTTTCATGCAGAATTATTCTGTTTTCCTTCAAATTTTGTTTATAGGTTCACTGTGTTAAGGCGTTTCCCTGATTAGTTTTCGGGATTGATTGGTTAAGTATAAAGGAGGGAATGGGGGGCATATCCCCCCTTATTTTATATAAATGGGTTTTTCATGCAGAATTATTCCGTTTTCCTTCAAATTTTGTTTATAGGTTCACTGTGTTAAGGCGCTTCCCTGATTAGTTTTTCGGGATTGATTGTTTAAGTATAAAGGGGGGGAACAAGGGGCTAATTCCCCCCCCCCCTTAATTTATATAAATGGGTTTTTCATGCAGAATTATCCCATTTGCTTCAAAATTTGTTTATAGGTTCATTGGGTTAAGACACTTCCCTGATTAGTTTTCGGGATTGATTGGTTAAGTATAACGGGGGGGGGAACGGGGGGCTAATCCCACCCTTAATTTATATAAATGGGTTTTTCATGCAGAATTATCCCATTTGCTTCAAAATTTGTTTATAGGTTCATTGGGTTAAGACGCTTCCCTGATTAGTTTTCGGGATTGATTGGTTAAGTATAAAGGGGGGAACGGAGGGCTAATCCCGCCTTAATTTATATAAATGGGTTTTTCATGCAGAATTATTCCGTTTTCCTTCAAATTTTGTTTATAGGTTCACTGTGTTAAGGCGCTTCCCTGATTAGTTTTTCGGGATTGATTATTTAAGTATAAAGGGGGGAAACAAGGGGCTAATTCCCCCCCCCCCCCCTTAATTTATATAAATGGGTTTTTCATGCAGAATTATCCCATTTGCTTCAAAATTTGTTTATAGGTTCATTGGGTTAAGACGCTTCCCTGATTAGTTTTCGGGATTGATTGGTTAAGTATTAAGGGGGGAACGGAGGGCTAATCCCGCCTTAATTTATATAAATGGGTTTTTCATGCAGAATTATTCCGTTTTCCTTCAAATTTTGTTTATAGGTTCACTGTGTTAAGGCGCTTCCCTGATTAGTTTTTCGGGATTGGTTGTTTAAGTATAAAGGGGGGGAACAAGGGGCTAATTCACCCCCCCCCCCTTAATTTATATAAATGGGTTTTTCATGCAGAATTATCCCATTTGCTTCAAAATTTGTTTATAGGTTCATTGGGTTAAGACGCTTCCCTGATTAGTTTTCGGGATTGATTGGTTAAGTATAAAGGGGGGGGACGGAGGGCTAATCCCGCCTTAATTTATATAAATGGGTTTTTCATGCAGAATTATTCCGTTTTCCTTCAAATTTTGTTTATAGGTTCACTGTGTTAAGGCGCTTCCCTGATTAGTTTTTCGGGATTGATTGTTTAAGCATAAAGGGGGGGAACAAGGGGCTAATTCCCCCCCCCCCCCCCTTAATTTATATAAATGGGTTTTTCATGCAGAATTATCCCATTTGCTTCAAAATTTGTTTATAGGTTCATTGGGTTAAGACGCTTCCCTGATTAGTTTTCAGGATTGATTGGTTAAGTATAAAGGGGGGGAACGGAGGGGGCTAATCCCGCCTTAATTTATATAAATGGGTTTTTCATGCAGAATTATCAGATTTTTTTCAAATTTGGTATATATATTCATTGTAATTAGAGATTTACCTGATTAGTTTAAGGGGTTCATTAGTAACTATGAGGGGGGTAACGGGGGGATGACCCCCTCCCCTTAATATATTGTTTATTTCTTTATTTTTCGATGGGCTTATTTCAAATTCTTTGAAATAAGAGTATAATATACAATTAGTGTGAATAGCCTGTGAACTCAATGCCCTCAGTTTAACTGGGCAGTTTTATTTTTATTTTTTATACTGAAGGAGCTAGAAATTTGAAATTTGTCATTGTAGTTACTTATAAGATGTAAATGCTCTCTAAGAACAAAATAAAAAAGAAATTGAAATTTAAAAAGGGTGAAATGAGCGAAAAGCGTTCTAAAAACAGTCTAAATTACAATTTCTATGAAAACTCTGGAACTACAGAACCGATTTCAAAAGTAATGGTGGCAAATTGATGGGGACAATCCCTACTCCAACATAGGCTATATTTTATGTCGGTGCCACTAACATCAATGGGGTGCAGGATCGAAAAATGTTCGAAAATTGCGACTTTTTTATACTGAAGGGGCAAGAAATTTGAAATTTAGCATTGTAGTTACTTATAAGATGTAAATGCTCTCTAAGAATAAATTTTTTTTAAAAATCGAAATTTAAATGGGTGAAATGAGCGAAAAGCGTTCTGAAGTCATTCTAAATTACAATTTCTATGGAATCTCTGGAACCACGGAACCGATTTCAAAAGTGATGGTGGCAAAATGGTGGTGACAATCCCTGCTCCAAAAGCCTCTTTAATAAAAAACTATGCGTTGCTGACGACTGGGTTTTTCGCTAATTGTTGCAACAGATTAATCTCGGAAAATGAAACATTTGAAGTTATTGAAAAAAATTATAGCTCAAAAAGTATTTGTCAGAAAATTGTCAGACAAACTGCGTTTGAAAGGTAAAAAATTGTATTTTTCTTGATATAAATTTCAAATCTAATGATTATGCAGTTTTTCAAATATTGAATTTCAAAAATTACCAAATTTTCCAATGGAGTACCATAGCAAAACCTTCATGCGTAAAAAGATAATGATAAGGGCGGCGTGTCCTGACGTGTATATTGGCTATAGCACGAGTCACAAATTATAGTAGCCTTATTATTCTGTTAAAATATAAAAGTTATTTATGAAATGTCAATATTTTGTTTGATTAAAGGTTCGTTAAAAGAAATTGACCAGCGTAGCGGGCGTAGCTTGCTAGTTTGAAATAAAAAATCTTAAAAAATTCTCAATAGATGGCAGTACCAGTCCTACCTCTCTGCTAAACTTTTAGAGCAATGAGCCATTTTGTTTTTCTGTAGTGACTATTTCTTTGTTTTAGCAGGTGTTGTATATAACTTTATCACTGACTTCTTCAAGTAAAAACATAGTTTAAACTAACTGATAACCTGGAATTAATTATTTCAGAACATTCAGATAAGTTTATGACAGTTTATAATTTTTTTTACTCAATTAAGAATTCTTTATTTTTTTAAGTTAGGTCTCAGTGAGATGATGGGGCACTTGTGAACAAACCATGTGGGGCAGGTTCCCACCCATCTATATTGGGAGGTACATCACGAGCACTGTCTTCACTGTCCTTTTCTGTTAAATTAGATCAATGTAATATGCGTTGAATTTGTATTAAAATGTATTTCAGGGAACTGCACATCAAAATAGGTTGTTAAACTTTTTAATTCAGCTGTGAGCATGATATATAGAGTATATATATTATTTTCAAAAACAAATTTTTTTTATTGACATAATGCTGTATAATTTAAATTCCCATAGCAGGCTACAACCCCTTCAATATAATCTGTATCTATATCTGTCATATTAAAGGGTTTTTTTTCTTTTAAATATGATGATTGTTTTGTTTTTTGATCTTGTTCATATGTACTCCAGGCATGTTCACATGTACCCCCCATAGGGGCACATGTGAACGATTGAAGTCATATTTTAAAAATGCCATAAAGTAAAGAAATATTTTATTACGAAATTTCAAAAAATTCCACAAGACAAAGAAAAGACTATTTAAACATACGAATCTTTATACTGTGAGAAATTGATGATATTTTTTGAGAAAATAAAGAAATAAAAAAATTGTTCACATGTGCACCCCTCTCCCCTAAATATGAAATAAAATTGATTGACGTCATAGTGGTAATAAAACGGAAAATGTCTAAGATTTCTCAATAATACAAGGAGTATGAGTATGTGTATGTACACAAAGCAGACTAATATCATGTCATTACAGAATTAAAAAGAAAATCTGACGCTCTATTGGAAGTTTAATGATTTTTTCAGATGTTTGAGAATAATACAAAGCAGGTATCAATATGAGTAATAGAGAATAGTGAATATATGAATATTGAATCATGATAAAAATCCAATTATGGAAATATTCGCATATTTTAACATTTTGAAGGTGTACAATTTGTTTAATTTTGAAATTTTTTTAAATATCGCATTGAGTCCTCATGACGGATAGCATTATTATGAAAGAATATAATAGCGGGCTTAGCCCGCGGCTAGTTTAGATATTCGAAAAAACGAAAAAATAGACCGGTAAATTTTTACTTTATAAAAAACATGACTTTTTTTTTTTTTTTTTGCTAAATGAAATTTATTTGAATTTATTAAAGAAAGGATAAAGTGTTTTGAAAGGAATTTTAAACAAAATGCTTTGAGTGATTTTTTATCCCACTAACCCATTTGTTATTGTAGCCAACTACAACTACTTGTTTCAAAAAGTAGTGACTACAAACTACTTTTCAAAAGTAGTCACTACTTTGCTACTTTCAGATTTTATCAAAGGATTCAATTTACACTAGAAAATGAAGACACCGATTCAATAATAAAGCGATCCCTCTTTACATCACGTCTGCCAGGATACAAATTTAAAAAAGGCAACATAACCAAGGACATTAAAAAATTAAGAAACATAACATACAAGAAAATGTTTTCTGTTTGTCTTCAAAATGTTAATTTATATACAGGGCTTAATTTACACCGGAGCCCACTGAAGCTCAGCTCCGGTACTTCTTTGTTTTCAGTAAACTTTTAAATATTGGCCAGAATTCACCAGAGCTCATAAATACTGCGCTCCAGAGCCCAGTGCCATTACGCTTCTGAGAAACTAATCCTAAATTACCCTTTCCTTTGCCTCCCATCTCGAATCCAGGGGCCGTGCTTGTCATTCGCCTATGCGCCAAATACGAATACATCATGAAATTGGCGAATAAAAAATTATTATATGGCAAAAAGACTGGCGAATAATTTATCAAGAGCTTTTCGTTCTTGCAATCATGTTTTAAAATGCGGATGATTTTTTAAAAAGTTTGTAGTGAAAAATATGTATGTATGCTATACCCACAAAAGTAGCAATAATAAAACGGTACCGAGTTCAAAATTAATCGGCAGTTTTTTGGTTCTTTTTTTAGTTGGTGACAATTGAATTTTAATCTTTACTCTAAGGCAGAACTACCAACTCTTCCGATTTTTGGATACCACTAAAATTGAATAGAAATTTTTGCGTTATTTAACCACAGCATTTCGAGGATTAAATAAGGCAAAAATTTCTATTCAATTTCAGTGGTATGCAAAAATTGGAACAGTTGGCAGCCATGCCTTAAGGCTGCTCGTCAGTAAACTTCCCGATTCCCCTCGCTAATGTTATTCCTATGGGCGTAGGATGCATTCGTATTTTTAAAATATCTGCCCAGGAAATTAATATTTTTAACTTCTGTTTTCTGTGTACTGTTCTTAAAGAATGTCTCTTTTTTTCTTAGTTATCAAAATATTTCTAAAGTATGTGCTTAATTTATATTTTTATGTGTTAAAATCTTAGCAAAACTGAATAAGATTTTAACATTTCATATAAAATTCAGTATATATTTTAGAAAAAAAATGACAACTAAGAAAAAAAGAGACATTATTTAAGAACAGTACGCAGAAAACAGAAGTTAAAAATATTAATTTTCCGAGGAGATATTTTAAAAATACGAATGCATCCTACGCCCATAGCAGGGCTGCCATTCCAAAAATTATTCAAAATAGTTGCTTTAGTAGCCTTTAAACCAAAAAATAGTAGCAAAAATAGTCGCACATCATGGCTGATTTAGTAGCAAAATAGTTGCATATAAAGTATTATCCAAAATAGTCACAGTGTTGAGATCAGGGTAGATAATGATTTCCTCTTTAGGCAAATTTTCTGACTATATTCCCTGAACTTTCCTTAAAAATTATTAAGTTTTTCTGATTGCAACAATACAACACTTTGTATACAATCTGCACAAATTCAGCACTGTTTTTACATATTATCTAATTATTATGTAACAAAATTGTTAAAAGTAAATCCATTCTAGTTTTCATGACATTTGAATTTAGTTTGCTGCAACTTTTGGATCAACACTTTATATATCTCTTGTTAGTTCCAGATGTAATAGTGGTATTTCCAGCATTTCGTTTTTGCTTTCGTAATGAACTTCAAGAAATCTTTCTTGGAACTTTTCGTAAACTGCAGATTTAAGGGATTTTAAATATTTTAAAGAGTTTGAAACTGCAGTTTGAAGTTTTTATTTTATGTATATATTTGCTTAATTTGAAATGACATTTTTTGTAGAAGTTAGTTGGCGTCCTGATTTAGGGTGATGCACTACACATTAAGAAAATCTATTTAAAAAATTATTTACTAATGAAAATTTTCGGGGGAGGGGGATTTAGGTCTTTGATATTTATCATTACTACAAAGTATCAAATACAACAGATTTTTTTTTTATAAAATTTGAATTTTAAAGAGTTTGAAACTGCAGAAGTGGGAGAAAACATAAATCAGCATGGTAGGATGGGAGTATTTTAGATGACTGATTAATTATTTATTGTTACTAGAAAGCATTGAATATGACAGACATTTTTTTAAATAAAGAGTTTTATTTTAAATATTTTAAGCTCATATTATAACACAATTAGGTGAGACTTTTCTCTAAATAAATATTTTAAACCTCTTTCTACACTGGAGGGAGGAAGAGAGAGAAATGTAAATTTGAGAAGGAGAGGTGGATGATTATTTTTTTTTTAAATTTTAATGTTATTAGTTAACAACAAATAGGGCAGAATTATTTTTCTTAAAAAAAGTTTTTTAAGATTTGAAAATCAGCATACTGGAGGGGTTGGGCAAAGTGGAGAACCAAAAATTTTGGAAGGAAGGGGTAGTTTATAAGCCTGATTATTTATTTACTAGCTGACATGCCCGGCGTTGCCCGGGCCCGTGATAATAACCTTAAAAATACTTAAATCAATGTTGAATGATTTTATATTTTTAAATGAAAATCTCTCCAAACGAACTGAAGGACAGTCGTTAAAGTTATAGCCGATTTAAGTTCTGATGTTTTGATATATTAAACTTTCAATTCTGACAAAAAGTTCCTGAGGAAACCTAAATAATATAAAGCGCTCTCCCACCTTTCCTCTTTTAAACTCATAATAATATACAGTAAGGCCAATTTATTAGTCTCACTCTAAAAAAAAATTCCAAAACCTTGTTTCTAAGATGATTATATTAAAATAAATAAAATCATGCACTCGTGGCATCATAATTCACTTTCATATTGTAACAGAATAGTAAGGCTACTATAATTTTTCACTCGTGCTATAGCCAGTATACGTCAGGACACATGGTCGTTATCATTATCTTTTTACATGTGAAGATTTCGCTATGGTACTCCATTGTGAAATTTGTTAATTTTTGAAATTCAATATTTGAAAAACGGCATAATCATTAGATTTGAAATGTATATCAAGAAAAATACAATTTTTTACCTTTCTAACGAAGTTTGTCTAACAATTTCCTGACAAATATTTTTCGAGCTATTAATTTTTTCAGCAACTTCAAATGTTTCATTTTCCAAGATTAATCTGTGGCAACGATTATCGAAAATCCCAGTCGTCATCAACGCATGCCTTTTTATTAAAGAGGATTGCACTAGAGAGCAACAAGTATAGAACAGGAGAATTTTTCAAATATAAAAATACAGATTTTAAATTTCCCTGCATGTTGTGGGGGGTGGGGGGGGGAGTAAATTTTAAATGAAAGGGGAGGGAATTTAGATGATCGTTGCTTATTTATTGTTATTAGAAGCAGTGATCAGTAAGTAGGGCAGATGTCTTTTCTTTAAAAAAAATAATAAAGAGATTTAAACGATGTGAAACACAGCATGAGGGTGAGGGGGGGGGGGATAAGGGCAAAGGAGGAAGCAGAAATCTTTTAATGGAGGAGATTATTTAGATCATTTATTTATTGTTATTAGTTGGCAACAAATAGGGCAATTTTTTTTTCGTTTGAGAAATAGAACTTTAATGATTTAAAACTACATATGCTTGGGGATCAAAGTATATAATTGCTTATTTGCTTACTGTTACTATGCAGCAGCAATTAGAAAAATTAAGAAAAAAATGAGTGAAATTGACTCTTGATCAAGAAAAGTGCTGTTTGGCAGTGGTATCGAACATCTGGAAAAATTGTACTGGAATTATAAAAAATTGTTCTTGTTGTTTCATATTTCCTGCAATATGTATTTGAAAAAGCTAGAATAAAATTTTCAAAAAGTCTCCTTTTTCATAAAATAGTTGCCTGTTTGTTAGAAATAGTTGCTTTTCAAGCCTTTTTTGCTTAAAAAAGTTGCCTTAGTCTCCTGAAGCTGAAAATAGTAGCAAAAAGTAGCATTTTAGTAGCAAATGGCAGCCCTGCCATAGGAATAACATTAGCGAGGGGAATCGGGATGTTTACTGACGAGCAGCCTTAAGGTAATACTTTTATTTTTGGATGGAGTATAACTAAAAAAATAAAAATGGGCACAATTGTTGGACACGCAGCCAATGTAATGCAGCGAGAAAATGCTCTTTACCCATTCTATAAAGTCAGAGCTGAAAGAGTTATTGATAAAAAATGTATTACAGTAGAGTCTCAAAAATCCGCAAAACTCCAAAATCCACGTTCGTTGCAAAATGCAAACAATGAAATTTGCAGTTAAGAAGTAATCTTTATAATCTTTGGTCCAAATATTATTGAACGAAAATAAAATTATTTTTAACATAAATTTATTTGAATAAATAATAATATATGTAATGGGCACAAGATATGACACTGTTTATATTATAAATGTCCAACATTTCTACACCCTATCTTAAAACAAACACCTGAAAAAAATATGGGGTACGAATTTCTTTAAGAGACGGCAAAGTTTAAAAACGTAACTATAGTTTATTGAAAACACAGTAAAAAAAAATCTAAGAACTTCAATACAGCTAAACATTCTCTCAGGTTTGTATTTTTGTGAAAACTTTCTGAAGTTCTTGAAGCAGCAGAGTTGCATACAGAAGCAAGAAATAAGGACTGTTTACAGGTTCCAAAAAATAACTTCATCAAGAAAAAGGGAAAATTCTGAAGCAAAAAACTATACAGGAAATGTTCAAAAGTTGTAATAAAAAATAATATTTTATATTAAAATAATAATATGCAGGTAAATTAAAGGTATTCAAGTTTTGATTTGTTTAAATTGAATTATTATATCTTCTTCTAAATGGACACAGTTAAGTTGAAAAAAAAAATCATTTAATCCAGAATCTGCAAAACTCTAAAATCCGCAAAATTCTAAAATCTGCACAGCCTCTGGTCCCAAGCTGTGCGGATTTTGGAGACTCTACTGTATATACTTTCGGCTCATTATAGATAAATTTGGCTAATTTACTGGCTAGCATTTTGAAAATCTTAACGCGGCCACTGAATCTTTTACCTTCCTTTGTATCAAAACAATTATAAGTGACATAATGGGTCGTCTATACATAATCATACATATGTAAAGATTACACGCCCAAAAAGGCAGTCCCATTAACTTGATGTCAGACGCATTCTACGTGTTTGTTATGTCATCCAGTGGTTTTTAATTCGACATTTGCGTGTATGTTTCATTCTGTTTTACTGATTTATGAGTTATTTCATTCATTAAAATAACAATGGTGTCCTTCAATTCTTATACTATTTAATTGATTTATTTATTTTGATATTCCAATGGCAACGTTCTCCCATTTATTGGGCGTTACAGTTTGGCGATAGTTTTTTGTTATGAAAAATGGTCAACGGGATAATAGAGAAGTACCTAATGTGATATTGCACATGCAAGGATTTTGCACTGCAGTCTATCATTTTTTAGCAATATCTAATTTTTTTTTACATCTATAATAGAAGAAAGTATTTTAATTTTTAAAAAAATTTCAATCAATTTATACGTTTTAGGGGTCAGATAGTCAAAAAACTTATTTTTTTACAAAATGTCTGTCTGTCCATGCATATGTTCTCTTTGAATCATCGAATGCAGAAAACTTATGTCCATATTAATGATTTTTCTGCATTGCATTTGAAGGAATTTTTTGATCTTGAAACTGAGAAGAGTCTAGAGATTTTTCAGAGGTGCCATGTAACGAGAAATATAGTAACACTTTTCTGAAAATGAAATGATTTCAAAAAAATTTTCTCCCCCCAGACCTTTCCATGACTTTTTAGAAAATATTTGTAAATTCCCTGACTTTTCCTATATATTTTTAAATTTCCATGACCTTCCCTGACTACTTTGAAATTCCCTGACTTTCCGTGTTCCCTGTGAACCCTGCAATAAAAAACAGGGTGTTTCATTATAAGCTGAATTCAAATTTTTGTTCACAACTTTAACAATAACGAAGATATTTTAGTTAGGTTTTCATCACATTAAGTACTCTTTGTATGAAACCGGTGGAAGTGACGAAATTTCAGCCAGTGATACAGTCTATGTACTGTCAGCTGCATTCTGAATAATGGAATGTCTAGCTTAATGTTGTTTGCACTGCAGTGGTGGCCATTTCTAGCACTTCTTGTCCTATTTCCCAGAAAGCAAAGAAAGTCTGATGTTTTTACATATCATTACAATACCTTCATCATTGTTTAAGTTAAACTAAAATGCAAGTTAGACTTGGTACTGTATTTTTGAATAAGTGGATAGTTTTCCAAACATCAAATAAATAATGTGAAAGCAATCCCTGTTATTTAAATAGGATTCTGTTTCTTAATTTTTCCGAATATCTTTATTTATTGACAGTTAAAAATAAAAGTTACCTAAGGTTTTCTTTAAGTATTTGGTTTGGCCGAATATCTTGATATTCGGCTATAGGTGCAGATTCCCAAAATTTGGAAGGAGTCACTGGCTCCTAAACCTAAAAAATCCAGTGGCAAAAAAAACTCAGGAATTCAAAGTGTAAAGTAATTTATTTAACATACACAACAAAATTTGAATATTAATTAAATCTTAAATCATGTACCGTCAGAAGATAAAGTAGGGCAAGATACGGTTTAAAAAAAAAAACGTGTATAAGCTAAGCAATCCTGATAACGGGAAATATTAGAAAAACAATATTTCTTATTTTGATTTCGCCAGACAAAAGTACATATGAAAGAAAATCTGAATGTGTGAGATTATTTTGCACTATAAAAATCAAAACATTTGTTTATATGTATATATTTAAATCACAGTCTATGTAAAATAAAATTATCAGATTCAAACTGTTACGAATAACATTGCTATTCAAATATATTTAATAGTTTGCTGACTTAAACGGGTCATTCTCAGAAAAATGAGGAATTTCATTACTGATTTTTTTAAAATTAAAATTTCTTCTAACATGTTAATACTTACATTCAAGTTAGATCTTATCTGAAGTAATAACACTGTTATAGTTGTTCAGATCAAACATGTAAATATTTTAAGTTTTTTAAACTTAAAAAAAAGTCGGGTCCACGGACGTGACGACCGGGTCCACAGACGTGACAATTTGTTCCACAGGTGTGACAGAAAATAACAAGAGTTTATATACTGAATAAAATTAAATTTATTAACGTACTACCATTACAATTCAAAATTAAAAAGCCATAAGTAACATTATTCATAGAAAGGGTGGAAAATATGGACAAACATTGCAAGACAATTTACAAATCATAATGGGCTGTAGACCTATGAGTTCTCAACAGTAAAAAATTAGCAAAATCAATGCATATTTTTAAAATTTTAGATCTTTTCTGCAAAAATATATTGGTTACACGTTTATTTATTTATAAATGTTCTAAAACTTTAACTACATCACTTTTATCGACAGTTTCCACACTCATTTTATCAGTGAAAAAAACTTTCCAACTCCGGTCGACTTTCGCATAAAATTTACAATCTCTTCATTAATCTCATCATTCTCAACTCTTCATTAGATTGTACTCTTTCCACCAACCCAACATAATGTTCAACAAGGTGCGTTTCTGAAAAAAATTTAACAACTATATAGCTGTTAGGTGGCTATTGTCTCCAATTGTTCTTTATCACTTTCCTCATCAGAGTATACCTCATGCACCTTTAACGGCTTCCAACTTGCAATACATGTTGAATCATCAATCTTGATTTTTCCAATTCCATAGTGATTGCAAGTTTGTCCAGCTGTGCACTGCATACAGGAAAGCTGTCTTACCTGAATTGTCATCCTGTTGTCTTTACTCCAAGTAATTTCATGTACTTTTAGAGTACCTCGAAATGTCTGTATATTATTAGGGAGTTGTTTATCCAGCTCCTCAACATCTTCAGAATTAATTCTGTGAATGTCTATGGTGCTGCTGATTTCTGTAAGTGCTGATACAAGAGCATCTATATTTTGAATATCTCTCCCATGACTCACAATAGTGTCAGCTAAACTTTTGGTACACCCATCTATTCCATTGGGTGCTCCTTTCCCATATCCTTTTTCTGAATAATGCCAATGAAGGCTGTCAACTTGCAGCTCTTTTGCAGCTAAAGTTGCAACCAGGTAAAACATTTTTTTTATTCCTGAATTGGGTACCACACCATCACTTAGGAAATGCACTTTTTTCAGATCAGAAACAATTTTCTTTACTTCGGCAAAAATAGGCTTTAAGTGCACACATATAGCCACAGGATCATGTCGTTTGCTGTCGGACATTGTGCAGATAGATTTGTGTTGCACTGATTTGTCTCTTTCTGTTTTGTAGTACAAGACAACAGTGTGCAATGTCACCTGACTCCTGGAACCCCCAAAGTGTACAGATTGAACCTCTTCACCATATTTACACTGGTAATTTTCTGAAAAATCAATGTGTATAAAAACTTCATCTTCAGCTAAAGAATTCTTTATCTGGCTTGTGATTTGATACTGATGCTTAATATTGGCCACATGCTCTATATACTGTTCAATTAGCATTCTAAACTTTGAAACTAGTTCATGCTTAGTAGAAGTGATTTATTCTTTGCATGTATTTTGTGTGATTTTGCTTCCATTTTCAGTCTCAATCTTTACTCTTTTTGTTATCCACTGCTCATACTTAACTTCTTCATCTTTGAATTCATTAATAATCTGAACTGTATCATTTTTGCAGCATTCCATACAAGTTCTCTCCAAGCACTTGATGTCAAGTTCTTTTTCACACGTTATTCTTTGAAGTAATGCATTAGGAGATCTTTCTTCACTCATTCCTAGCAACTTTATTTTCTTCACAACCATCCCAAAATTATCACACAAATTACAATTGCAAGTATTTCGCCTTTGACAATCCGGAGAAACAATCCAAAATGGACATCCTCGACAAAACTGGGAACAACTAAGATCTTTGTATTCTCAAATTTTTGGTGCAAGTTTTTCAATGAATCAGATAATAGTTGCTTTTGTTTTTTTCTGCTTTCTTTTTGTTATAGTGTCCTTTTTCCCAGGACAGAGCCGGCTATTGTCATCTTGTTCAAGAAACATGATAATTAAATTTTGAAGTTTTTCTTTTTGTAGATATTTCATTTTTTGAAGTCCGAGTTTTGGTTTCAACAGGTTTTTAGAAGTCAAAAGAGCAATCTTTTTCTTAAATCTGTACTTCTTAATAATTTTCCCTGTTATCATACTTACTAAGTTTCTTTTCTTATGCAAAACTACTTCTTTCTTCAAGTTTTCATTAATCTGTTTTTTTTTTTAACACTGCAACGAAGCCAGCGGGATTCGAACCCGCTGTGATGTCTTGACCACTCAGCCACGTGGGCCCAAAATAATTTTTAAAAAATAAACAAGCAACAAAAAATAAATAAAACATGCATATAAATTGTTGCTAGTTAATTTTAAAGACATTATGTCTCAAATATATTATTGCAATGTTTAAATTTTAACCAAATTGGTATTAAAGTCACATCCATGGACACAGTGTCACATCCGTGGACAAGCAGTGTCCACGGATGTGATGTCCACGGATGTGATAAAACTAACCATTTTCTATATTTAAAGAACAAATGCTTTTGAGGTTATGATATGACAGTTGGTAAACAAATACTTTACATCTAATATTATGAATTCATTGAATTATTTTATTATCTTTCCTGATTATTTGAAATCTGTATGTGCCACAGATGTGATGAGTTGATCTCAATCTTTTAAAAAGAAAGACCAAAAGCTTTAAATAAAACCACACAAATCACAAAGCATGGCTTCTGTCTCTGTAGCACTGAACAATATGGCTGCTCTAGTGCTGATTTTTCAACCAATACAGTATTGTGCTGCCATCAGGAAGAATTTATTGGCTTTTTTTTTTCTGTCCACAGACGTGATCTACTGCTCTAGTGACAAACATTAAACTTGCAATTAAATAAATTTGAAAATTAAGTTTAACTTTAAAGTTTTGGGAGAAGTTTTCTAATTGTGTTCTTAATCTAAAATATAGTCGAACCAGTTAATTTCTTCTTTGATGCATGAAATATAAACCTGGAAACAAACAAAACAGTAAGTGGTTACAATCCACGGACGTGACAAATCACATTCTGTGGACAAACTTTAAACAATAAATAAAATATTTTTGTCTCAACTTACAACTTCTATATACTACATTAGTTATATTAAAGTATTTTAATTAATTAAATTACTTTTTAAAACTTTTTTCTTCACAATAAAAACCAGATACACAAATTCCTGATTTTTCTGAGAATGACCCAAACAGATCATTCTGAAATCTTATTAAAAGATAACAATAATGTTTGTTATGTGCTTTGGTCTTAATCTTTAAAGAAAATATCAACGTTTCACGATGGGGACTCACGACGGGGAATACCAGAAATGGATTACTTTTAAATCACATGGCGACTTAAACACCAAAAGTGAGTGGCCACAGCAAAAAATTGAGTCGCCACATGGCGACTGTGAATCTGCACCTATATATTCGGCCAAGCCAAATATTCAGCCTTACCGAATATTCGGTAGTATGGCTGAATAGGCCAAATACCGAATATTCAGTGCATCCCTAATAAAAATATTTTTATTCTGAAAAATGTATTGATTGAAAACTATATTTTGTGAAAATTATAATAATTTAAGCAATGTTCAGAAATTTATTTCTGGCAGATCAGTCTGTCTGTTAAAAATAAGAAAAAAAAAACTGAAAAAGGTGGTGCACTGTGTACCAGTCTCCCCTACCGATTGTAATTTTATTTGGAATATATGAAGAAGGCTTAAATTGTCTTATGTAATATTACTGTATTTTCAGGAATATGCGCCGCACCCATCGTAAGTGCCGCATCATTGAAAAATCGGTACAAAAACAAAACAAATATACACGTAAGCGTCGCATCATTGAAAAATCGGTAAAAATGAAATAGTCACAATAAAACACGATCGGCAAAATTAGATTAAAAGTAACAAGAATAGCGATAAAATCTTACAAGATATATGAATTAACACACAATAAAACACAGGTTATCTTAAAATACAATAGGAAAAAAAAATTGTACGAAAAATTCAATTTAACAAAATTGTCTATGCTTACTTTGAAGGTCGAAGCTTTGAAGATTAAGCTTGAATTAGTAATTAAAAATTCATAGAATTTCCCTTTAGAAAAACACATTCTTGGTTTATTGTAAATCATAAAGGTAAACAGAACATAAATAAAACATACCATAATCGAATACCAAGTTGCCGATTTTTAACTGATAAGATTCCATATTTAAATATATACCACAGCCATTTTTAAGACCTCTGCTAACGAGATTGATTAGTTAATCAAAACAAAACCACCGCTTTAAACAATCGAGGTAAGGCGTATATATACTTTGTCAAACATACACGTGCCAATGAAAACCATTTTCTACAAAGATCAGGGAAGTGACGTGTGGCCAAAACATGAATAATCACGAAATCGGCGAATCAGAAAAAGACTTGTCTGGCGCCATCTCTCGGAGCTGAAAGCGTACTATTTTCAAGCGCCAATTGATTATCGTTTTAATTGAACATCGCCGTATGCTGTGTGCTTATGAAATAAATATAATTTATCAACTATTGTAAAGTGTACAATAAATACTTTTAAAGAGTGAGCTATTAATATTGAACAGGAAATAGAGAAATATGGGTAAGTTAAATATATTTTGACTATGGTAATTACATTTTTATGATAAAGATATATTGTGATACTATGTACTGTTTATGAACTTTATACTGAGATTAAATGAATGTAAATAAAGGTGAAATATGAATGAATGTTAATGAATCCATGTGTTTAAAAGTGTATTTGAGGCAGTAAGACTAAAAAAAACATGAAATAAAGGCTTCTTTTTCACAATATCCAAATTTTGCTATGCTGAGAAAAAAAAAAAAATCATTGTACCCGCCGCCCTTGCGTATGCGCCGCATCGCCGATATCTTGAACTTTTAAACACGTATGCGCTGCGGCGCTTACTCCCAAAAATACAGTATATTAAATTGAATTATTTGAATTCGCAACAAAGCTTAATAGAGACTCTTAACACTCGCCACTGTTCAATTACAGTAGAGGACCTATTGTCTGGAATCCTCGGGACCGAAGGTTTTCCGGATTTTGGAATTTTCCGGATTTCAGGTCCTTCCAAAATTCAAAACTACCCATTCCCCTAAAAAAATACGGATTTTTTCAGAAACATAAAAATAACAAAATTAAAAATATCCCATGTAGAATATGAATGACATATTTTAAATTATGTAAACAAAAATTTATGCATTATTCAATAATAACAATGAATAAATAAAAAAAATAAAATGGGTAACTAATATTCCATCTACAAGCACAGTACGTTTTGTTTCTTTAGAGCTACATAATTTACATTAAAAAAAATTTGATAGATTATTTTTAATAAATCTTATTTCTTAAATAATTTCGCTCCCCACCTCCCCGAAATTCTGCCCTTTTTTTTTTCAAAAACATAAAAATAACAAAATTGAAAAAATCATATTTAAGATATGAATAAAAACTTACCTTTTGTTTTTTTTCTTTTTAATCAAACAGAAATTCTTGCACTAATCAATGGTAACAATGAATAAATAACAAAATAAAATCGGCCAACTTATATTATTTAATCAACAATTTTTATGCTTTTTTTAATTACATAATTAACACTTTCCAACCTAGTTGAAAAGTGTTTATGACTTCGGTTTGTCTGGCCGTATGGCCGTCTGTCCGTGCTCTAACTCCCGTAAATAGGCTCGGATTGCACTGCAATTTTTATATGTTGTTGTCGTTATCTATAGCATGTTCCCTATTTCAACGGAAATGTGTAGCACTTATACTTTTTTTACAGGGACACTCAAAAGAATTCCGTTGCATTGCGGTCTATGGGGAAAAATCATTTGCGGTTTATTTAAATAATGTTTCACTATTTTAAACGCATTGGAATTTATATATATCACTAAGGTGCATTAGAAGAAGCTTAATATGGAATAGGGTGTATGCATAGCACTTATAGTTACTTTACAGGGACAATCAAAAGAATTCCGTTACATTACATCTATGGAGAAAAATCGTCTGCGGTTTATTTAAATAATGTTTCACTAATTTAAACTTATATATATCACTAATGTGCATTACAAGAGGCTTACTACAGAATAGTATGTGTATAGCAGTCATCGTTCATTTACAGGGACACACAAAAGAATTCTGTACTGTCTGTTAACAATAATTCCTGGAAGTGCGTTTTAAGTTACTGAACGCGATTTTAATTTTAACTCGCTTTTTGTCTATTACGTGGTGTGTATAAATTCTGTAGATCCTATACAGGGAAGCACAAAAGTTTGCGAACACATTTCCGTTTATTGACAGAATCTCCAGACGGAGAATTTTAAACTGTGCTACGCGTTTCCTAACTGAACTGAAATTTAGCATCCTATGTAGTCTATATACAAATCTATAGATCCTATACAGGGCTTGAATAAAAGTATTCGGATATTTCTCCGAATATTGTATAGGTTGGAAATTCCTGAAATTATGTTTTTAAATATGTTATGCGTTTTCCAAATTGTTTACTTAGATGTTATCTTTTAGCTTATTAAACGGTATGATTTGTAAAATTATTTTGGAAACGTTGGAGAGTGTTACATAATCTATGCTTGACGCATGATTTTTCGTTCTTGTTTACATTAAATAATGATCAATATTTTTAATATATCTTATTTTTTAAACGCGTTCGCCCGAAACTGAAATAACTTATTTTAGTGGTTGCACTTTGAAACAATGGACTGAAGAAAAAGAAATTAGAAATCTGTAAATTTTTTGACAAATTTTAGTAAAAATTTACAAGTTTTGAATTTTTTTTTATTATTTTTCTTTTCTGGATTTTGGAATTCCGGATAATAGGTCTTCTACTGTAGTAAAAAAACAAATCTAAAACAGTCGTCCCTTGTCATTCGCCTATGCGCCAAATACGAATGCATCATGAAATTGGTGAACAAAAAATTATGGCGAATGATTTATTGGGAGCTTTTCATTGTTGTCATCATGTTTTGAAATGCGGATGAATTTTTTTTTTCTTTTAAGTTTGTAGTGAAAAATACATATTCTATGACCACAAAAGTAACAATAATAAAATAGTACTGAGTTCAAAGTTAATCAGCAGTTTTTTGGGTTTTTTTTACTTGGCGATGGTTTAATTTTAATCTTTACTTTAAGGCACAACTACCAACTCTTACGATTTTTGGATACCACTAAAATTGAATGGAATTTTTTGCCCTATTTAACCACAGCATTTCAACGATTAAATAAGGCAAAAATTTCTGTTAAATTTTAGTGGTATGCGCAAAAATTTCCCTCGGAAGTATTTTTCTTAAAAACAGACAAGTACCGGACCTGGCTCTGTTGCAAATTAAGCCCTGTCACAGATTATACATACTTAGACAATTTGGAAAAAAGCATTTGACATTTGTAGTTGAACTAGCTTCATTTAAAAATCCAACAAATGAATTAATATCTATAGGGGAAACCAGTACACGCTGAACCTATGGGCACAGTGGGCACACCCTCTAATAGTCTATTTGGTACTTCTCCATTGTCCCATCGACACTTATTCATAACAAAAAACTGTCGCCCAACTGCAAGATGAAACACCCAAAATGCAGTCCCATTGACTGGATGTCAGAAAAGCATTCTATGTGTTTGTTAGGTCATCCAATGGTTTTTAACTCGACATTGATGTGTACTTTTCATTCTGTTTTACTGATTCATGAGTTATTTCATTCATTAAAATAACAATTGTGTCCTTCAATTCTTATATATTTATTGACTTTGATATTCCAATGGCAACGTTCTCCTGTTTATTGGGCGATTGTTTTTTGTTATGAAAAGTGGTTGACAGGATAATAGAGAAGTACCAATAATCCTTTCTAAAATTTTTAGTTACCCCAAATCCCCGTTGGAAATATTTTTCAAGATACGTCCTTTTAAGTGTAGTCAGGGGTCAGAAAAACTACTTTTATATTGTAGCGAACTACTTTACTAAAAATGTAGTTAACTACAACTACAAACTACTTTTCAAAAGTAGTTGCTACTTTCAGATTTTGTCGAAGGACACAATTTAACACTCAAAATGGAAGACACAGATTCAATAATAAAGTGGTCCCTCGTTGTGTTGAGTCTGCCGGAATACAATTAAATAAGTGCGATATAAGCGAGTGCATTAAATAATTCAGAAAAATAACATACAAGAAAATGCTTCGTGTTTGTATCCAAAATGTTAGTTTATACACATAGGGTAGATGTGCCAGTAATGGAGACCCTTAAGGAATTTCTTTAAAAATTTTGGTACTTTTCAGGGCTAAGATGCTTTACACTCATGCAGAAAAAAAAAAAATCAGTTAAAAAAAGGAAAAAAGTCACCAAATTTAGGGGGATTTTTTCCTTTAATGGCAACCTAGCCATTGTATTAAGTTATTTGTTTGGTGCGGTCTTGAAAATTGTACCAACCAAAAAGTCGCCGAACTTATGTTTACATGTTTGCGTGAGTGTACAGCATCTGTTCCCTTTTCAGTTAGCCGGGCGTCAGTGATATATATACATGTATATATATACACATATCTACATATGTGTATATATACATACACACATATATGCATGTATATATATATATGTGTGTGTATATACATGTTTATATATGTACGTAACTCATTGGCGCCCGTCTAACCGAAAAGTACCAAAATTATTTTTTAATTAATAGTTATAACTGTTATATTCCACATTTTTTTAATATTATATTAATCTACCAACACTATTTAACCATGCTCATAGTCACATTTCCCAATGTGAATCGAAATTTAATTGTCAATAACAGAAATAAATCAAAACACCCTCAATTCGAGTAATGGACACCCCACAAAAAGTAATAGATAATTGATATTATATTTGTATTTAAAACTAGAATTTAAAGAGAGCCTATTAATGAAATAAAAAAAGCTGAATTTTTATTGGTTATTTTTTTATAAACCAAAAATGTTGAAGGTGGCCCATTACTGGAAAGCGGTCCATTACTGGCACATCTACCCTATATACATAATACAATCAGTATACTTAAATTAAGTTAACATAAAAAAATCGGGTGTGATTCCACTTTCCAACCATTTTACAGAATACTGTGGAATCAAATAAATAATAATAAAACAATAAATACAAACTTAAATCTTAATTTTACAAAGGGGAGCTCTGTGCACCAGTAAACGTGAGGAAATTTTAATATATACATGCTTACATCCACATATATATATAGAGGCATTGTCATTTGTTTTTCCTGAAGCAGCGTCAGTTCTCGCTACAAACTACTGATTTTTTGTATCGCGCTACTTGCTACACTACATTGTTTTTAATGTAGCGCGATACACTACAAACCACTTTAAAAAGTTGCGACTACTGTAGTTTCACACACTACTTCCTACCTTGAGTGTAGTAGGTTTTTTTTAAAGCTCAAATATTGGTCTAAAATAACTGCAAACTTAATGACGACAATTCCTTTATTCAACGTACAATATCAGGCATCTGTTTAGGAAAAAATTGGGTCCTTTAAAGGACTCTTCACAATTTTTTTCATTTCAAAAAAGGACCCTTCACAAAATTATTTTCCCTAAAACAGGACCCTTCACAAAATTCTGTGTCTTAAAAATAGGTTTTTTATTAAATTTTTCCATCTTTAAACCAAACATGTCGCAAATGAATCATTTAAAAATAAAATCTGACCTGTCAATTTTACATATATAAAGAAAATATATGTATTTTATATCCATATATCTTCTTAAAAATGCATAGACTAGTACCTGAATACAACGAGCATTTCAAATTCACAAAATTAGGATTAGATTTTTCACAAATATAAAAATCTGTTCACCATTTCACAAAAACAGGAGCCTGGGAAAAAAGTCTGGACAGATCCCTGAGTATTAAATATTACTCTCTAATAGCGCAACGAAATAACTGAAAACAGAGCGCAAATCTATGTTTTAATATTCATATAGGCACATGTAGTTCAGGTTAGAATGTTCTTGTTCATTCGATATAAACAACTTGGAAATTCTATTTCTCCATCCAGCGACATTGGCTCAGAAGTACACTAGAACAGAAGTCTAGTGGTATTCAAAATGTCGGAAATTCAGTGCATGATACTACAAGCTGATCTTACCTGTTTCTTTTAGAAAAAAACGAACAACAAAAAAAAAGAGAGGGAGATTCAATCCGGAAGAATAGAAAGTGAAAATAAAATTACTCTGAATGTGAAAGAGTCCAACGGTAAACTTGGAAAGCTCTGGAATCTGTTTAAGCAGTTCGTCGGTGATTAAATGGCAGCCCCGGTGAACGGGACGGAGGTTCACTTTGCGCTGGAACCAGGCAGAACCCGTCTTCACAATTCCATCCGAGTTGTTGGCCGTCGCCATGTTTGTTTATGTTCCACGATAAGAACGGACTTAAATACGCCGACAGTTATTAAGTCACAGTTGACAAATAACAGACGCGGTGATCGACAAATGGGTGAAGTAGAATGTGACGTCTTCTTAACTCGGCAGAAAAGTAAACTAGAGTGTCTAGATATGAGAGTGGCAACATAGGTACAGCGCCTAGAATACAAGCCAGGGAGATAGAAAGAAGGAGAACAAAGATAATGTTTCTACTTATGGAACTAAAAGCGGTACCTAGTATGGCGGCGTTTCTGGTCTTTTGGGCCTTTAGGAAGTGTAGCGCCCTCTATCTCTTTACCATGCTCGAAACCAAAATGAAGGAAGAGCAGACGACAATTTGTCATGTTTGACAGGTCACATGACCGGCCTTTGGGAGCACCAGCGCCACAACTGGGTACTAATTCCCGGTCCATGTTGTGATCTTGAAAGCCTATCTTCACTGTTCTCCTTCTTATTTCTATCTCCATGATACAAGCAAAGCTGACATTACAATGGCTTGGAAGCGAAAAAGTCACGTGATCCGGATAGACGAATACATCACGCAATGCTAGTCTAGTGCCGGTAGAGTAGTACGGTATTCAGCTTTTCTCTTTTGATGTATAAGCTTGTATTTAGTTCATTTTCTAGTTGCTCAGCTTTTTTTTAAAGTATAATATTGCAACATTTACTCTCCGAATATAGTGCGTAAGGATCCTTTTGTTTCTGGTGGATTAATTCTGTTATTTCGACGAAAAAGCTTAACAGTTTGTTAAGCCTTGCGTCAGCATTGGAGAGTGAGTGAGTTTGTTTATCACATTTTCTCCCTCTTTGAATTTTTTATATGTATGCTTAAAATGTGTTTTTATAAACACTTATAATTGAAGTTTTGATGTATATACTTTTTATTAAAACAGTATTGTAGCTTGAAATTCATATTGTTCAAACTTAAATATAGTTCAGTATTATTGTTCCTACTATGTCAGTAAACCTAAGCTAGCTTTAACTGAAGAGTTCTTTTTGTATTACAATTATATGTATTAATCTCTAAAATGCCTCGTCATTGTTCTGTTTATGGATGTAAATCCAATTATGATAAACAGGATTCTGTCAGCACGTTTTCGCTGCCAAAATCCGAAGAATTAAAAGCCCAATGGATACGGAAAATTCCCACTGATTTGAGCAAATTAAAATGTCCTGTAATATGTATAAAACATTTTGATGAATCGCAAATTATAAGAAAGGATGTGTTGTTTACAAAGGAGAATATAAGGAATATGATAGGAAAATACCGAAACTTAAAGAAGGTGCTGTGCCATGCATATTTCCAAACGTTCCATCTTACTTAAATGTAAACAAACCTAAAACACGTCGAATCGCAGATGTAGAAGAAGAAAATATTATGCAGGCTATTCAAGAAAGTCTTCTTGAGCAGCAAAAATATGCAGAAAAAAATTCTTTTAAATGTTTGCAGGATGTGAAAGATTATGTGCAACAGACCATTTTTAAATCAAATGAAAAAATGTTTTGTTTAGAAGGTGACTCTAACATTAGGATTTGCTTTTATGAAGCTCCTAATGTATCCCAGTTATTTTAGGCTGTATTGTTGTAAAGAGTGACTTAAATTTTGAAGTATATATCAGTAATCAAAAATTAAATAGCATAATTTTTTCTAAGTTTTCTTTGATTAATAATGTTCAGATATTGGAGGAATTAATTGAAAATGTTCAGAAATTTGTTACTAACCCATCACTTCCTGATATTTTAGAATCGGCAATTTATCTATTAAAGTCTGTTGATAGTAATTCTGATAATCATGATTTTTTTTCTTTTATTATTGAACAGTTAACACTTTCGAAAATCCCAAAAAATAACAGACGTTATAGTAATTACACATTAATTTTAGCATCTACATTATTTGTTCAGTCAACATCAGCATATAACGCCTTATTAAAATGTGGATATTTATGCTTGGTTTGTTAAAAACTGACTCATGATTTTTCACAGTTGACTCACACTTTCTTGTCGGCTGACTAAATTTTATGATTTGTGGATCAGGCTGATTCCTGAGGTGAAATGCATAGTATAATATGTTATTTTCATGCAAAAATTGAGCAACAGCGAGTCAGGTGGCACTGATGAAACCCCTGCCTTGAGCAGTTAATACTGCATATATGAAATATAATATATGCGGGGGGACTCATAGCCATTGCATGATTTAACATCAGAAAACTGAAAATTTCTTAATTCTTGCTCATGATTTTTCTTATTAAATTTAAGTACATAATTTCTAATAAATTTCTAATTTTTCCCTCTCTTTTTTAATTTTTCTAAAAATACAGCTTAATATTGAAATGTATTTTGCAATCTTTAAGATGGTTTTAAAATTCTTAATTTAACCACTAAAAATACTTCTGTATCCAAAGTCCTAGATAAACATTTCTTATTTTCAATTTGCATTATTGAATAACATAAGATCTCAAAAATATCCGCAGGAATTCGAGAAATTATTTATTAGTCCACCAAAATGAAAATTTAGACTGATTTTGTTTTGCTTACTAGACAGCTATAAATCCAAAAAGTTTCTACTAAACTGTATTCTAGTAATTTTCTTCGTCTTTTTTTTTTTTTTTTTTTTTTTTGTGAAACGTAAATTTTTGGTTTTTTTTAGTATGTTTTCATTTAATACTGCCAACTACCTCTATTCTCACAACATCAGCAGATATATATTTCATGGTACAACAAAACAAAATATACTATTTCACATTTTTTCTGAACAAACTTTGAATAAAGTTGTTTCATAAAGTTAAGTTTTTATTTTATATGTGATGAAAATTCCAGTTAAAATACCATCTTTTATTATTATTATTAGCTATTGCTAGCATAGTCAAAAATGTAGTAATCTTTCGAAATAGATATTTAATTTAAATAATATGTTATTGTTTCAACAATATTTTACTGTAGTACAAGTATTTTTTAAATATTTTTTGTTTAAATTACTGGTATTTTTTGTTTATATTAGTATATCTTTGTATATGTTAGTATAAATAACTTTGCTTCCTATGTGGACTGTTTAATTTTAATTTAGTAGTTATAGTCAACTCTTATTACTTTTGAAATTTCAAATGTATAAAACTTTTCAGATGGGTATAAATGGAATTTTTTACTGAAAATAAAACAACATTTTAATTCTGTTACAGAAAATTTACAGTTAAAATCTTTTGAATTCCCAAATAAATTTAATCGCTAAATATTAATTTAATATGCATAATAAGATGTTATCACTGAAGATGCGAGTCCACTTTCGATATGGAGAACTGACTGACGAGGATATGGATATTACTGAATTTGGAAGCATGGAAGGATATTGTGTGAAATTTAAACAGCTGGGGACATTCACAGGCAGGAGTTTCCTTTGATTTTTCTGTCTGTAAATGTAACTTGCTAGTTGCTTTAGATACTAAATGGTCTTCCACACCACAACAATATGTATAGAAGTTTGTACAAAAGCCGTGCGTGTTGCTGAGGCATCGTCCATGTTCACACCCTCATGATGCTGCTCTGTATTTGTCGTACAGGTTGTGTTTCCAGTGATGTTTTATTCACAATAAGTTAATATTTGGATGTATAATTCATTTGGGATTTGGAAAGTTATTTTATTTGTACATTTTTGAATAACAACTCTATTAAAAAGTTCTTTATTTTTATTTTATAGCTTTATCTGAAAAGTTTTATAGATATGAAAATTCTTAAATTAAGAAGAGTTATTTGTATCAACTAAATTTATTCATATGAGTTTAATATTTTCATTGTTTAATAACATTCTGTTAATATTACAAGAAAGTATTTTTGTAATTTATCTTACTGTGTCACTAAATAACAAATTTTATTAGTCTTCCTACCCTAAATCTTTAAGAGTTTCTCCTGTTTTAAGTCTTCAGAGGCTTTCACTGTATATTAAAGCAAGTGAATACTTAAATTTTTGCTATACAGTATTTTATTATGATTCTTTTAAATAAGGTATTTTTTACCAGAATTTGGCAAACTCTTTTATTTTTACCAATGACGAAAATAATATACAATTACAAAGGCTCCTATTTTAAAACTACATAAATGCATATTGATTAGTTATGTAATACATATATTCAAAGTATAGTTGTACTGGTACTTCTCTATTATCCCGTCGACCACTTTTCATAACAAAAAACTATCGCCAAACTGTAAGATTAAACGTCAAAATTGCAGTCACATTTCCTTGATGTCTGAAGCATTATACGTGTTTGTTATGTCATCAAGTGGGTTTTTATTCGACATTTGCGTGTATTTTTAATTATGTTTTACTGATTTATTAGTTATTTCATTCATTAAAATAACAATTGTGTCCTTAAATTCTTATATTTTATTTATTTGTTAATTTTGATATTCCAATGGCAGCGTTCTCCCGTTTATTTGGCGTTACAGTTCGGCGATAGTTTTTTGTTATGAAAAGTGGTCGACGGGATAATAGAGAAGTATAGTTGTATTTATTCAAGTTTTCATAATTTTAAGATAAATTGAACACATTACACTTTATTTAAAAAATATATATACTTTTTCAAAAATAAATTTTGACCGAAGCTTTTAAAATTTTTAAATAAAAAAAGAATGAATAAAGTCGTTAGATAAATTTAAGCGTGTTCTTATAAGTAATTGAATTTCTAGTAACTCGCTGTTTTAATTATTATTGTAATTAATCCGAAGGTTAAAAGTTTTCTTTCTTGATAGATAAATATTTACACAGTAATAATGTTTTATTCTTGCAATATTATCTTGTAGTATACGGGTTTTTTATTTGCTTATTTTATTTAAAATTACTATAATTTTATGCTGCTGTTTAAATAATTAATGAATAGCAGAAAAAGTTTCCTTTGTTGTTATTCCCTTTTTCTACTCAGAAATTCTGTTGCATAAACAGTCTATTCAAATTGAATTAAGTTTCGGTATGCCCAGAAGGTTTAAATGAGTTCCAAAAATAAAAGGAAAAACATGCCTATATTTCTGAAAGAGTGCATTCTGTTTTTATATGAAAATAAATAATAAAACTCAGAAAGTAGTTCTTTAAATAAACACTTTCATATATTATGAGGTTTAAAATAAAATTTTTGGAACTTATAATTACCTGGAAAAAAAAATTAGACTAAAAAGTAGAAAGTAAAAATATAATTTAAAAAATTAATGCTTATTGTACTTAAAAGTACAAAATAACTTTCTTTGTTTAAAAGAAAAAAGAAATTGGAGGTCAGAATAAAGAGTGTGCAGCACTAATAAAAAATATGGTACTTTCGTGTTATAGCGGTCCCCAAGGAAGAATCGCCAAATTATAAAGAATATATCGCATTATAATAATATATGATGTACATAACATTTCGTGACATATACAGCCAATTTATAGTCCTATATGACGCATATATCATGTGTATATATACTAGGGGACCTACCCCCTGCGATCTACGCTCGCCAACCCCCGCTC
Source organism: Maratus michaelseni (assembly GCA_963931845.1). Taxonomy (NCBI): domain Eukaryota; kingdom Metazoa; phylum Arthropoda; class Arachnida; order Araneae; family Salticidae; genus Maratus; species Maratus michaelseni. The sequence continues at coordinate 313,168,862 of OZ007596.1, read as the reverse complement.
AGACTTCGAGGCCTCTAAAAACCTGACAGCGTGCTTTATTTTTAAAATATTGGTAAATCTGTAAACGGGTTGCCATGCTTTTAACGTGTTGATGGTGCATTTTTTTATTATCATGACCTCACACACGGCTGTTGCGACAACTGACGACTGTTTTCGGGATTGATGAGTAAAATCAATTACAACTTGAAAACCAGCTTGTATAAAATGGTTAGGTTTAAATTGTGGCTACCTCTCAGACTTTTATAACAATGATCTGTATTCTATTCTTCCTTTGCGTTTAAGGATGAGAAAAATTGCATCTGCTTGTGAATAACATTAAGAACCACGGTATTGAAAAGTACTATGTTATAGACATTTTCAGTAACAGGTTTTAATTTTTTCTTTATTTTAGTGCACGATCATGCATATTTTCATGTTATTTTAAATATGTAAATTATTTATTTTAATTAATATGTATATACGAATTTTCTAATAATTATTTATCATACAAAATTAATTAAATATTTTGTGCATGCATGCCTGCATTTATTCGGCATCAATTGATGAGATATTAAAACAAATTTGCTATCCGAGAGAATTTTACACCATGTTATGCCACTTGAATATTGCCCATAAGAAAATCGGGTACTTTTCCAGTATAGGATCCTTTGCTTTTAGGTTTGGCGTAATTCGAGCTTCTAAAAGGGATAGATTCGCTAATATACATAGATTTGTTGCCAAAAGATATGAAAACAAACCCAATGAACTTTTGGTGCTTTTCTATTATAGGGTCTTAACGCTTTTTTAAAAAGCTTAGCGGAATGATGATTGACGATTGAATCCTGACGATAGAAATGTGATTTTTTTTTTCAAGTTTTCCTGAAAAACATAATTTAATCACAATCTTGTCTTTATTATCGATTGAAATAAAAGATAAATTCAATTTCAATTTGAAAATGACGAATAAAAAAATTCAATAATCCCTATCGGGATCCTTTTCAATTTTTTTCCCTTTTTTGTCACAAAAAAAAACTGAGTAATTGGTTGCCATCATTACAGAAATGTCATTAAAATTAGAAGAAAATTAATATCTCGAAAACTAATTCCAATTTCAAAATTCTATTACCAGTTTTGACATCCGCGGATTTTTATGGACAATTGGTATTAATTTCCCCATCAAGCGTTTAATATTTTATTAAAAATAGCCCTGAAACATAATCAGTCGTTTTCGTTTCATTAGGATTTTATATATATATATGGCATGTGTATAGGATGTATAATAGCATATAAGACGTAAATAATATTTTCTTCTATCGCAAGAACTAATGCACAGAATTTAATAAAACTTTAGATTCAGTTAGACCTTGATATAAATTGGTGCCGATTCGATTTTGGTGTATGTGAAACCTGTAAAAGTTAGAAGAAAGTTTTGGGATTGGCACATCCGCCTAGTTTTGTATTGCTGTCTGCTTCACCATGCTTTGACAGTTTTGTTTTAACCTCTGGATTGTTCACAAAAAAGTTATTTTCTATTTTTAAATACACTAAGCATATTTATTAAAAGAACATTCTTCTTTATTTTCTACTTTTTAATATACTACATAATTTTAATCAGTATATAAGTGAAAGATACCCAGGAAGATGAAAAAGAAGTACTCGCCAAGTTTGGGCAATTCTGATAATGCTGTCATTTTCCCCTTAATTTTACATCTTTATTTATATTACTGTAAATATTACTTTACATTATTATAACAAACAAATGTTTACTGTTGAGTCACATGGTAAGATTTTTAAAAAATCATGCCTGAAAATTGGTTATTTCAGAAATCATAATTGTTTTTTCATATAAAAACGAAAATTTAATAAAAATCAAAATAAAAGAGTGAGAAACACAGTCTTATCACTACATATACTTCGCTGGTTATTGTTCCTCAAACTCTATTTAATTAGTTTTCGCCTTTTATTTTGAATATTGTAAGCAATTTTTCTTGCTTTTTTTTTTTTTCTTTTGACAGAATTAGATTTTTATGCATCTTATCAGCTTTTTAAGAGGTGAGAAAAGTTATTCCCCCTCTACTTTTCATTGTTTTTGCAAAGCTAAGTATGTTTTGGAAAAATATTTGCTTCGTTGGTACATTTTGCTCAATAACACATTATCTAAATATATATATATATTTTTTTTTTTAAATGCAGCCATGCAGGTTCTTATTTAAATGCAGGCATACTTGCATGCAGGTTCTGACCAAAAGAAATGTTAGTTTAGCTTATTTAATGTTTTATTTTCCGTTTGTGGAGCTTCGCTGGTCGTTTTATTCTAAACGGACCTCGAATTAAACGAACTTAGGTTTGAGGGCCCCACTGTCTTCGGCACCATACGCCCGTGAGGGCTACGCCCGCTCGGGTTTCGGAAAATAGCTAAACTCTGAACAACGTTAAAAATCGCATAGAAAATTTAAATAAAAAAAATTCTGATAAAAAAAAATCCAATAACTGGTTTGAATGTGCATAACTTCAGACATAATGGTACCTTCCTGCCAAATCCTGTAACTCGGCGTGCAACGATCTCATTGGCACGCAGACACTAAACTTGCATTTTTGTTATTATAGATATTTAAAAACACAGCCAAGTCTGCAGATCATAGGTACATCTGATGTTCGAAAATCTTACTCCTTACTGTATTTCGTATCGCCGGCGATCATTTAATTTTACACATATGTAAATTCAATAAATGTAATTGTATATCGTAATTTTATTAAAAATTGCAGTTTAAGTATAAATTAATGTTTTGGAGATAAACATAAAACTTTTACTTTGTTAGTCATATTTCTTAAATTTTTAATGCTCTCAGCTATTGTGCAATTTTCTTGTCTTTCAAACAAAACGATATAATCAGGAAATATTGTAATATTTTAAAATGCTACGTTATATTAAAATGCTAATGAAAAAAAAAAAAATTGCTCTGTAGTTCGAAAAATGGAGTAAATTCAATCTTGATTAAAGAAAAGAAAAAAAAAAGCAATTAAATTGTGCGTTTCACGTGGAGAAAAAGCATTTGTATGGAAATAAAACTCGTATCTATTCTGCGCTAAGTTAGCTTTCAACGCAATGCTCCAAATTCGCCCCGTCTATCTGGGTCACGTGACCTCCTAGTTTCGATATCGCTTCCAAGCCATTGTAATGTCAGCTTTGACATAAAGTGTGGAAACCGGCTACAAAATAGTACTAAAAAATTGTATCTAATAAATGTACAACGTTGCTGAAAATATTAGGATGGGTTCGCAGCGCCATCTGCTAGCTCTTGACATTGTATTAGAATGTTTCGGCTGGTGGTAAGTATTTTAAATACTTAAATTATATCATTTTCTCCTCTGACTTAGTGATTTTTTAAAGTTTTTTTTAAAATTATGAAAGCATGGCTAAAAAACGTGATACGCATTTTTTTTGTCTCTGGTTGCAACATTATCGTAGGCTTCGTAGGAGCACCGTTGCACATTTATAGGCTACAACTTTTTAGCACTTTTTAAAGCATTACACCATTTGCCGGTTTCCACACTAGGCGCTGTAACATAGGTAACCACATGCAATGGACCTTATGCACGCGACCTGAAGTTGAGGCTAAAATGAACATTAGCATAGCAGTCTATGGCAAAGACATTTAAGATACATAGACTGGCAAAACTGTCAGTTTAACTGAGGATTTTTGACATTTCGTATAGTAGTATAGTATATTATGTGTGGATTAGCTGTGTTGGGTTATAATTTCTTTATTTGAGATTTTTTCTAATTTTTTTTTTTAAAATCGTTATTAAATTTAAACGTATATTGCCTAATTTAACACTTTATTGTGGTATTAGCTTGTTATTAGGACGAAATCGCAAATGTTATATATGTGTGTTGCATACAATATCACCGGCAATCAAGGCATAAATAAAACTTTATCTTTCCATCGGTAAGTCAAATTTTATTTATGAGTATACTTAAGAATGTCCTTTTTAATAAATCTTGGTATCATTGTTTCATTTATTTAGTCAGTATTATTTAAAGTGAAGCCAAAATAAAATTCATCAATTTGATCTGGCCATGAATTTATGGCACAAATGGGATTTATTTAAAAGTAATTACTTATTTGATTATAAGTTGTTTAATTGAGATATGTTTCATTATCATATAAACACTGAAATATCAGCTCTCGATGTTATATAAAACTTTTTTTTTTAGTTTGAACAGCAAAATTATATTTATTCATAATGTAGTTATTCATAACTTTTTTAATCAATAAAAATATCATTTTCTTATGAATCGCTTCATTTTAATTTAGCTGTTAAAGTAGATAACTGTTTTGGAATACCTAATGCATTTCTAATATATAATGTACCTTGCTGAGTGTGGTATAAAATTAAAATATTTACTCAAACACTAAGAACTTTTTATTACTGTTGTTATCCAAAACTGTACAATTAGAATAATTTTTGCGAATCCTAAATGAATATCAACATATTAACTGATAATGACTGATAACAAGATATCTCTGGTCTGCATACTTATGGAAGTCGAGGATCTGACTTAGAAAGCTGACTTTTGGTATTCGAGGAATTGAGTTAAAGAAGTCTTGTGTTGGAATTTTTATGCCAGCTGGATACATTCACTAGGCAGAAGTGTTTATTGCATATTTCTGTCTGTAAATGTAACTTGCTAGAGCTTGAGATGTCTTCCACGTCCAAGGAAACTCTTGGTGCACAATTTGTATGGATAGATAGGGGAAGTGGTTGTACCTTAGGTCAGGTTGTACCCAATGGCGGATCTAAGGGAGGGGCGATGGGGCGATCGCCCCCCCCTTGGGCTAAAAAAGGGTCGGCAAACCGACATTAGAGGCCTCCACGGGAAAAGGCCTCTGGCGAAGCCCGGCCCGACCCATATGGGTCGGGCCGGGACAGATCTTCACTTTTTAAGGGTCGGGTCGGGACCGGGCCTAATTTTTTTTAAGACTTGGGCCTGGACTGGGCCTTGCTACTTCTGGAGACTGGGTCTGGGCCAGACTTCTGTTTTTTTCGGATCGAGCCTGGCTTAGATTTCATTCTTTCTAAGAGGTCTGCACGGGCCGAGATTTTCAGGCCTGGGCCCTGCATAAAAGCTAAAAATTCGGCCCGGTTGCGACCAGTGGCGGATCGATCGCCCCCCCCCCCCCTCCTTGTTCTAATAAAAGGTCTGCAAACCGACATCAGAGATCTGTGCGGGAAAGGGTTTGGCCCGAAGAAAACTCTTGAGTCAATTTTCATTCACGAAACTCGGACTTTGCCTGTTCTCCACTCTTTCCTGGCCGGGTATTCCCTTTTTCTGTAGACTTGAGCCAGGCCGGGCTAGACTTCTTTTCTCCGGGACGAGTTTGGCATGGAATTCATTCCTCCTTTCATAGAGCACGAGCCGAAATTTCCTGACCCGGTATAAAAGCTAAGAGTTCAGCCCCTGTCTGACTCAAGCAGTATGAAAACCATTATTGGCTCGTGTATACCTCTAAATTCTTCCCCCCGAGCCTATGTTCGGGTGGCATTTTTTACTTTCTTCTATCTTAACAAGAACAAAGTATTGGATTTGTAAAAATTTTCGACGTATTTCTAAATTTTAGGAGGTGCTGAACACGAATTGACTGTTCTTAGAAAATGTCTGTCTATATATATATGATACAAATATTGTGGGCGCTCTATTTCAAGAACTAATGCGCGGAATTTAATGAAAATTCGTATTCAGTTAGACCTTGACATAAATTGGTGCTTATGAGGTTTTGTTTTAAATTTCTCAAGTGGTGGTGCTGTTATGCAGCATTTTTCGCGATTTCCGTGATAGCTGTATCTCAAGAATTAGCGAACGGAATTTCATTAAACTTTAGATTATGTTTGACCGTGGCATAAATAGATCTTTATTAGAATTGGGTATATACCGCCCAACAGATGTCGCCACTATGATCTGTTTTTCACGATTTCCGCGTTAGCTATATATCTCAAGAACGAATAGATTGTCATATAATTTTTATTGCAGACGATTTGATTTATATAGAAGAAAGTTTTATGATAGCCACAACATACCAGTATTAATTTGTTTTCGTATAAATTGTAGTGATGTTGTGCATTTTTTTAGCATAATTTTTAGAAATTTAATTTGGTGTAATAAATCAAAGAGATATATTTTTAACTAATCGGGTGTGTCAATCCAAAACTTTCTTCTATCTCATACATGTTAATACTTCAAAATTCGCTATCACAAAATTCTGTTTTACATCAGCTGCTTGCGAAGCGTCGGGTTACCTTCGCTGCATGAACAGCCGATATTAAACTACGAAATATTGCACAAAAATCGTTAAGAGCCCCCATCTGGCGGAATATCCCCAAATTTAAGTACGACCTGCTAGCCGTAGTCAAAAACCTATAAATGAAATTTGGTTTAAATCTATGCATAACTTCATACATTTTCGATGATACAAAGAGGACACACACACGAACAGACAGACATTTTGTAAAAACATGTTTTTCGGTGTAAATCCTTCGAAAACCGGAATTCGAAAAAAATGTCAATCACAATAATTTCTTCTGTTATATATAGAAGAAAGTAAAAATGTACTCTTTTTCTTTGTAGATCTTTAAAATTATGACATTTGTTTCTTCTAAACTACGTTAATATTAATGAATTTAATCTGAATGTAATTGTATAATTCAAATATTTAATGAGTGTTTATATACACAATTATCTAACTGTCCTTAATATTGTTGTCATTCTGTATTCCATGAATTTCGAACATAATCTGAAAAAAAAATCTGCGCATAAGTAAGTGGTCTTTATGGATTAATTTTAATTGTAGAATAATGTTGCTTCAGAAATATCGGCATGTTTTGTAGAAATTAAGTCTGGCGGTGAAGTACCAATTAAGTTTCTATACGGACAGATCCGGGCTTGAGGCAAACTTTTAGCTTTTATACTGGAGCGGGCCGAGCCGAGCTCGGGCTTTTATACTGGCCCGGGCCAATATTTTTGTACGGGTCGGTCCTGGCCCGAGACTGGAAATTTCGGCAAGTGTAGACCTCTAACCGAGATATCTAAGCTAGTTTTAATGTTTTTTCTAAATGCATCTTTCAGCCAGCGTCCCATAGCTACTGAATATATATTTCGTTACTAAGTTTCAAAACAGTCTTTACTGAATTAGAACTGATCTTTGATGTAAAGAAATAAGCAGTCTTATACCCAGTTAGTATTTTTTTTACAGAATTTTGAAATGTGGCGTTCAATCAAAGCTTAAAATTGTCTTTATGATTATATTAGCCTTAAAAAAATTGAGCCTTTATGCGACTTCTGGAAGGTATCTCCCCAAGTGCCCAGAGATGCACATTGCCTCAAAAAAAATTGCATGAATGCTTTGTATATTTTTCGTCCAACCGCTGTATAATTCTAATAAAAATCTGGACAACCTTTTTATTCGTACTGTAATTTTATGTCGTTCTTCCCTATAGTTCTACTTCCGAAGTGTTCGTTGTTTCTTTGGGCGTTTTATTACAAGGTCCAGAATGTCGATTGCGTTACAGGGAGAAGAGCTCGCCCAGTCTCACTGTACCCATCCCTACAGGTGACAACTTTCAAGTTAGCATAACTACGATAATCTTCGCTCCCTCCAGTCCTTCACTCCCCGTAATTTACTAGCAGTGAGAATAAAAAGAATCAAATGACACAGCAATTGCTTACATGTGCAAAGTAGTAGAGATTCGCATTCAAAATTTGATATGTTTGTTGCGAAAAGCGAGAGAAACTGGCTAAACATATGTAAATCAAGGGGAAAATGAAAAAAAAGAAAAAGAAACAAACATTTTATTTAAAACAGAATCAGAACAAGGAACGAAATTTCGAAGTAAATTGGGCTTCTTCCATTATAAAAAAATACGCTTAAAAAAGGTGATAAATATTAAAAAGGTAAGGGCATTTACAACATTTGTTTATTGTTTTTGTTAATACTCTCAACAACAGTAAGCCTAATAGTGTAATGGACAGCTTTTTTTCGCTACCACGCTACAGGTCCCCAGTTAGACTGCGGACTGATCAAGGCTAACTCTGGCCTTCATCCATTCGGGGTCTATAAATTGAGTACCAATCTTGCTTGGGGACTAAACATTAATAGTTCTGCGTTAAGCTGAAAACTTGACAGGGGCATTATAGCACCCCAGGGCCCATAGTAAAAAAACAGGGCTCGGTACTATAGGCCATAAGCCTTAATGAATTGTAAGTTTAGTTCTCAAAAACAAACTCACTTTTTTCTGATACATTTACAAAATCATTGCTATTCATACACATATAAGAATACAAGATCAGTAACAAAGGCTGTGTTTTAAGCGCCCGTAGCAATTCAAAAATTTGCTCTCGCTCCCTAGAGACTACTGTAGTTTCTTATACCGCAATTTTTAATACAGCGAGGTTTTGGAGTTCCTAAAAAATTTAGCACACTGGGCAAGTTTTAAAATACTACAAAAATCCCATTTAAAATAACTCCACCCTTTTGAACATACAACGTAAAATTCCACCTAGAGACCTGCGCGGATCGTGTTGTCTCAAACCGAACCCCAGAAAAAATTCTTCGTCCTCCCGAAACCAAAATGAAAGAAAATTAATCTATATTTTAATAGAATTAAAAAATGTAGTATGCAATGATATCTCTAATTTCAATTTTCTTTTATATAGAAATATAAACATATAGTAACTATATACTCATTAATTTTCAAATACTGTAAAACATTTAAATAACGGACACCTCAGTGCCATCGAATTTCTCTTACTCGGAGGAGTGCACAAAAATATGCAAATATTTGTATTGGGGACTGTCTCTGCTCTTCGGGAGTGACTGTACGGATGTCTTACTGTACATGTTATTACTTCTGAATTTGCGGATAAACTCCAAGGTGTCCGTAATTCGGAGGTTTTACTAAATAAAAGATTTAAAAAGTATTCCTTGCATAAAGCTTTCCGCTATTTGGAACTGTCTGTTATGAAATTTTTACTGCATATAGATTTTACAGGAAAAAATATTTTAGACATTCTTTTAAAAAATCGGGCCAACCCGAACACGACACGCAAGAGTGAAGAAACCCAATCCGATAATGTAAGTCAACCCGACCCAAAGGAAAAAATGTAGAATTCAACCCAACCCGCAGCAAAAACAGTAAAAATTAAGCCAACCCGAACCCATTTCGTACCAAAAAATAAATTAACCCGACCCAAACCCCGACCCGAAGTAAACAAGTAGGAGTCAACCCGCCCCAAACCCGACCCGTAGCAAAAAAAGTAGAAGTAAACCTGACCCGCAATTTAAAAAAAATTAGGCCCGACCCGACCAAGATTGCAGATCGGATATTAACTTCCAAATTTCTGATATCGCCCCCCCCTTGAAGACTCTCTAGATCCGCCCTTGGTTGTACCTTGGGTCAGCATATTATTCTCTTTTTTAATAACAGGTGGCAGACCAAAAATACATCCTATTTCTTCATTTTAAAACTAAATAGCACTGTAGCTTTGATTTGTTCTCATAGCTTATGTAGATGCTGAGTAGAGAGACAACAAAGGATTTTACAACCCAAATGTAAATTTTTATGTGTTCATGGTCTTTGTTATAGTGAAAAGGGTTTTTACAAGATAGCTAAAAAGAAATAGCAAGCAAGAAGTACATTTTTTGCTCTTTATTTATCAAACATCTATGTTTTTAAAAGTTAATTTTTAAAAACAGTTATCCTCTGTTTAAGCTTTCAGTACTTGATGTTGTACCTTGGGTCACTAAATTATGTTGTACCTTGGGTCATTCAAATGAACAAATTTTAAAATACAAAAGATATTTTAACGGTTATTACTCTTTAGAAAATTATAATATATACTTACTATTTTTAAGTCATTGTTATCATATGTACAGGTGTGCACAGGAGTAAGGGGTTGTGGGTCCCATACTTCCTCTATTGAATTTTTTAAAATAAAAACTAAGCATTTTTGCACTTGAAAATATATTATATTAATCTTAATTTTAAACTTATCCCCTCTCCATAGATATTTTCTGTGTAGGCTTAGCTTATCACTTATCAAATATGTGTGTAGGCTACCAGACAGACCACTGTTACCATATATTTTATAATAGGTCTATTTTAATAACCTTAAGAATGTATTTTTATTTTGCCTTTAGAGCAGTTTTTGAAAAATTCCTATAACCCTAAAGCTTTCACAAGCTGAAATTCTGTTACTTTAAGATAGTAATAGCTTATATAGGTAGCCTACCTATCATTGCACAAAAACATGTCATTTTTATTTCCTTTATCCAGCAGCAGCAATATGTAATTTTCTACAAGGGGGGGGGGGAGGCAGGCCCTTACTATCACATGGGCAATTTGAGACTTTGCCCAGGATCTTTCCAGGGCAAACCTTTCCAGGGGCACAACCTAGAAAAAAGGCTTAACGTGGAAGGAAATGTGGTAAAACTAGAATATTAACAGACACACCAGAGAAGAGAGAAATAGAACAGAGCAAAAAGAAGTATCAACCAGTCGTAAAAAAAAGTTTCAAGAAAAAAAAAATTATTGCATTGAGTTCTGATGAAGACTATTTTGATATAGCTTTTGCAGATTCCAGTAATGATGATGTAACCTTGGATGAAATTACTGAATACAAAAAAGGAGATGAAGACATGGAAGATATATCAGCAGGAAGTTTTGTTTTAACTAAATTAGCAGGGGAGAAGAGTGTTTCATATTTTGTGGCACAAGTCATAAAGGATTTGGGAGAAGGAGAAATGGAAGTAAAATATTACAAGCGTTTTGGTGATACAAACAAATTTATTCTAGAAAAAGATGATGTTTATATCACTGATATTAATAACATAGAAAGAAAACTGCCTGCACCAATTACTACTGGACAATCTGAACGACAAGCTCATCAAATTTCTTTTAAAGTGGATTTCAGTGCATATAATGTTTGTTAAATGAACAATGATTAACGTTAATGACTCAAAACACTTATTTCAGAAGCCTTTAATGTTTATCTTCATTTAGTAGTATATTTCTTTGTATTCTATATTGTGTGAAATACAGTTGTTTTTACATTTCATCTATTTTTTTTACTTTGACCCAAGGTACAACACCTGCTGACCCAAGGTACAACACTATGTTGTACCTAGGGTCACTTTCCAATCCTGTATTTTATTATTTTTTACACGGTTATTTTTGGAATTATCTTTAAATGAAAGGTAGTGTTAAATACACAAATATATAGGTAATAACCTAAAAAAAAACAAAATCAAAATCGGAATTAAACTGAATTTTTAAAAAATTTACAAAAAAAAATGACCCAAGGTACAACCACTTCCCCTATGCTTGTTTCATTCACAGTAATTCAATATGTGGATATTAAGTTCATTTAAGATTTGGAAAAATTATTTTATTTGAACTTTTTTGCATAACAACAGTAAAAGAAAGTTCTTTGTTTTTCAGTAAATATTTTTATTTTATATTTGTATCTGAAAGTGTTATATATTAGAAATGCTGGTACTTCTCGACTATCTTGGCGAGAGAAGGAAATTTCTCATGTATATTTTCTGGCAACCTATTCACTGTTTCTTATACACATTTTTTTTTTTTTTCAATTTTTATACAATTTATTTAATATGAAGAAGCTATTTATCTATTTTTATATACAAACAAATAATTTGTATGTAAAAAAAATATATTAGCTGACCCCCACCTGACGTTGCCCGGGCCTGTGATAATAATTTTTTTAAAAAGTCAAGTTTTTATTAATTTATATCTTTAACACTAATCTTTACACCCTCTTGTATGAAATTATATTTTTAAATGAAAAATTCGCAAAAAAAAATATTGATATTTAGTGATAAAAGCACTCATTTTCTTTTTTTTTTTTTTTTTTTTTTTTACCCAGGGTCGTTTTATAGTTTTAAAATAAAAAGTTCATTTTGTCCGAACGCTTTGAAATCTTTATTGGTGATAAATAAAATGGTTTTACAGCCCATGTAAAACTTGTCAACAATAAATTTATTTTGCATGTAAGAAGGCATCCGTATTATAAAGACATGGTATATCCTAATTTTATTGGCTGTCAGTTTTTTTTTTATAAATAAATACATTGTTTATTCATCTTAACAGGTTTAAACCTCTTTTCCACAGCTTGATTATATTGATTATAAATTGAAAAAAAAAAATCATTTATTTTTGTATAACTAATTTTCAAGCATGGTTTTGTATTTTAATCTATTACCACATGACTCAACAGTAAGTATTTGTTCATTACAATAATGCAAAATATCATTTGCAGTGATATAAATAAGTAATAATAGTATTTATGAATTATTACAGTGGTGCAACCAGGACCCTCATTGGGGAAGAGTTTGGAATCATCGTTACTCATAAAATGAAAAATTATGTTTTGTGACTTGTCCACAGTAAATGTGACACATTAAAGCCAATATAATGAAAAGCTATTATTGATGATTAAAGCTGTTATTATTAAAAGCTATAATTCACAATCAATTAAAATATATTATGAATGTGATTAAAATTCCAATTTACTGCGTCACAGTAGCAGATTTTTCTGTGTCAATCTGCAGCAAAACAAAATTTATCCGCGACCATAATAAAAAATAGTAAATCATAAATTAAGCAAAATTTACATTTACAAAGAAAATGTAATAAGAAGATCTAGGGATGTATTGGATAGTGACTTTGGCCGAATACCGAATATTTGACTGACTGAATACTCCTATATTTCATGGTTTAAAAGTTTTACAAAGTTAAATTTCAAAATAATTTTACATAATATTTAACACAAAGACAATTTTCATGAAAAATACTTTTTCACAATTAAACTTTACAATAATGAAAAGAAAAAAAAAAATCTATGCTTTAAATTATTTAAGAAGCATTAGTCTTAATACAAAAAATAACTTATGACTTCTTCTGTGAACTAAAATATATGAACAAAATTTACTTATATTCTAAAACAAATATTTTAAAATCAAAAAGAAATTTTGAAGGAATATTTTACAGTTATATAGTACAAGCAAAACAAAGTCCAACCAAAGTACAGTCATATATACTTATTTAACAAGAATCAAGTAAATAATGATCATAAAAAAATCATTCAAATGGTTGGCAACTTGGCAAAAAAGTTTTTGAAATGTACTAGAGTGAATAAAATGAACAATTATTTTCAGAGGTTGGAAATTTACATGGTGTTTGCAAAATTTTAGAACAATCTTTCAAGGGAGATAATGTAGCCAAGGCAAGCATTTTCTGTACTCAAAACCAGCATCACAATCCAGTCAAAAATACAAGGTGTTTCACTACAAGTGGAACCATAATTTTTGTTCACAACTTTAACAATAATGGAGACATTTTAGCGAGATTTTTATCATATTAACTTTGTTTTGTATAAAGTGTATTGGAATCATTGAAGTGACTGAATTTTAATCAATGATACAGTATAATGTACTGTCAGCTGCATTCTGAATAGTGGAATGTCCAGCTTAGTGAAGTGGATTGCAATTCTGGTTTCCCATACAAGAACTGTTTATCTTGTTACTTATTATAACCGCTGAAAGCTGCATATTATCTTCCATTATGTTTAGAAATACCCAGTTGTAAAAAAGCTAACAATATTCAAAAACTTGCATTTACAGATCATTAGTTCTATGAATGTCATCATTAACAGTTACTTTTCTTAATTGTTATTTTTCAAACAGCAAATAAATAAAGCAAAAGCAATCTCTGTTATTTAAATATGATTGTATTTCTTAATATCTTTATTTACTGACAGTTAAAAATAAAAGTTATCTAAGGTTTTCAAAAAAAAAATTAAAAAAAACACTTTCTTTGAATATTCAGTTTGGCTGAATATAAAGATATTTGGCCAAATTGAATATTCAGCACATCAAATACTTTGATATTCAGCCTAACCAAATAGTTTGATGTTTGACATTCAACTTAACCAAACACTCAGTAGTATGACTGAATACTGAATATTTGGTGCATCCCTAGAAGATACAATAATTTAGGAACAAAGTAAAATTTAACTATTTTTTTAAACACAGCCTTTATTTTAAAGTTATTATAATAATCTGCAGTGTGTGCTGCCATGTTGCAAACTTTTTCTAGTGGATTTAGAGTATTTTTATTAACGCCTCATGCTTTTACGATTTTTATTTTAACTTCAGAATTTTTTGTTTAAAAGCATTTTTTTACCTTTATGTACACTAAGCATCTTATTTTTCACATTGTTCTCTACTTTCAGTTTCCAATGTATGTTTTTTTTCCCCCAAATAATTTTGAGTTTGAAAAAGTGATTAACAGTTTTAAATTGCATAATAAGACAGTTAAATTTCTAACAAACACTTTCCTACATTTACATTCTAGTTTTATTATTTCTTTTCGTATAAAAACAGAGTACACTTTCAAAGACACAGACTTTTGTTAAATCTTTTTATTATTGCGACTGATTTAAACCTTCCAGACATACTGATATTAATTCAATATTAGTAGTAGACTGTTTATGTGAAAGAATTTCTATAAAAGATAAAATAGATTTAAATAACACTACTATCTTACTTATTAAATGCTTGAAAAGAAATGAACAGCAAGAGAAACTCTTTCTATTAGTCATTAATTATAGCAGAAAATTATAATTTAATCAAATCTCGCCAATAGCATTTTTCTTTTCTCCAATAACAGCTTTTATTTTACGCATGTGTAAACTATAAACAATGCTTTGATGTTGAAATAAAATGTTTTGGTTTGTGGTATTTTTTCTTCTTTGTAAATTAAATTAAATGAGTAATATACATGTCAGCGAATTAGAAAAAGATAAAATTAATTAAAACATTTTCTTGTAGTACAGCAGACTACCTTAAATCTGCGAGCTTAAAACCAGAGGTTGTGCAGATTTTAGAATTTTGTGGATTTCTGGTCACTGTTTTGTTTACATTTTTTAAACAATAATTTGAATTCAACAATGCACTCAAAATAATAACGAATGCTTACAATAAAGTAAAGTAATAAAAATTAAGACAATTTAAAATATTAAAAGTAAAGATCAAATAAATAATTGCATAATTAAATATTCATAATGATGATGAGATAATTTTTTCTTGAATTATTCACGGAAACTCATCTTATAAATGTACACTCATAATTCACATCAAAATTCTAAAATAGCAAAGTTTTATTACATGTTTAGCCATACTTAATAAAAAAAATATTGATTATTAGATAAATTATTTGGTAAAAATATCGTGATCACCACTGATATCCGCACCATCTTGAATTCTTCCTTGATGAGAAAACAGGAGTTGAATCATATTAACCAGAATTACATTTTAAAATGTGTACAGATTGATAAATATTTAAAATAAGTTCAATTTTACACCTACATCTTAACTGTAAGTTTCATTGTTTACTTCGGGGACGTGCAGATTTTAGGAATTTGTAGATTTTAGGGTGACGGATTTGAGGGAGTCTACTGTATTCACACCATGTTTTACTAATTGAAGTATTAAATTCATGAATCATAAATTTATTTTAATTTACTTGTTACAGATAATTCTTATTAATTTTAGATTGCCTTATGCATACTTCAGTACTTTTCCACTATAAGGTCTTGACATTGTTTTAAAAAGCTTGATGAAATTCAGGCTTTAGAAAATGAAATTTTTTGCCAACTGATACAAACAGCTTTGAAAACAAGTCTGATGAATTTTATCCTTGTTTATATAATGTATTTGGTACTTCTTCATTATCGCATTAACCACTTTCCATAAAAAAACATTATCGCCAAACTAAAGAATTTAACGCAAAAAATACATGATTGCGACACCACATTCACTTGATGTCAAATGAGTTATGGAAAAATTATTTCACTTGGAATGAGTTTGATATTGTTATCCAGTGACTTTGGTACTTTTCCGTTATACGGACACCATGCCAAAATGTATGCTAATGCATAATATATGTAAATGTATGCTTGGCGACCAGTGTTGAATTCAGGGGGTGGCGCTGGGGGAATCCACTCCCCGGAAGATTTGATATTTTATGCTTTTAATGGTGAAAAAGTCCCCCCCCCCCCCCTGTGATAAAGATATGTCACAGTTTTATCTTTTTTAATTATTTTTATTTCAGCTCAACGTATTTCTATTTTTATAGCCTTTCCAGTTTAATTTGCCATTCCTTAAAAGCTATTTATCGGCAGTCGCGCACCTTGTACGTTGCTTTTTTGGCAAGGCCGTCTCCCCCCTCATTGTGCTTTGCGTTCGTTGAATCGGCGATGTTGTTTTCTCTGTGAGGCTTCTTCGCGCTTTGTGTTAGTTTCAGTCGGCGCTGAGCTGTGACGTCATCATCATTCAGCGGCTCTCACTCCGCACGCGTGTGTTGTGCACATGCGTCACCGCCACTCATGTTCGGTATGTTTTCGGGAGCTGTTTTGTTTTGGCGCTGCATCTGAAAGGGGCGTGTCTTTCAAATACAAATTAGAATCGTTCTTTTAATTATTAAATGTTAATTTGTTTCTGATTTGCTCTTTTAATTTTCACGTAATTCCTAATCATCAAATTAGTTTAAATTAATCTTGCTCTCACATTTGTGCACCCCTGTTATGGGTATTTATACTAATGTTGCGGATTTTTCTAAGAGAATTTTAATAAAAATGATGCTGTAAATTTATGATAAACGTCGTATGGTCTGGAGGCCCGCTGGCCTGTGCCGGCGCTCGCTCGTATCCTAGAATCGCCGTAGCACTGATTCTTTGGAGATCAATTTCGTGTTTTCAGTTTTTAATTATTCTATAAAATGCTGTTGTAAATTTTAAGTTTAATATTTTAAAAGTTTTAAATCAACTGGTAATTGACTTCTGAATTACTTCTATAATTCTTCATGGACGCGGCCAGAAGGAATATGTTAAAGATTCTTCGAAATTTACGAAATTTGAGCCAGTACTTTTTAAAGACTTGATGTGCAGCTTTCATCTCATCCTTCCTCCTTCAAGAAAATGTAATAAACATTATTGGATCCAACATATGGCATTCATCATTTATAGTCTGCATCTATTTCTTCACTCAAGTAAGACCGTTTAATTTATTTTATTCTCTTCTCAAAGAATATTCGACCTAAAGAACGTCATGCAATTTTTTGCATTGGGTTATTGCTCACACATTAATATTCCCATCAATCTCTCTCTTAAATAATTTCTCCTTCACATTTGGCGCCGTTTATTCTTTTATGAGGAGAAAATTTGAAAATTTTATTTTGTTCTTAAAAAATATTCTCAAATTTTGAAACTTATAAAATAGAATATATTTGAAGATTTGATGTTCTTAATTAATTTATATTAAAAATGGAATATTATTTGAAGAATTGCTGATTTTTATTAAATTTTTAGAAGCTTATAAATATTCTTGTGCTGCTGAAATTAAAAAAAAAAAAAAAAAAAAAAAAACAGAAGATCGATGTTTGCAATACATCGTTAATTTCGGAACTTTTATTCTCAACTGGCTTGCATATATTTAATAATTTATTTATAATTGAAAAATTATATTTTAACAGAAATTAATTTTTATTTTGGTATTTTTCCATGAGAATTATTGAATATTTTATGCAAATTTTAATGAAGAATGAAATTTTTAGAAAATGAATTTATTCTTTTTAACAAATGAAAAATTATGGTGCTTTTTATATATATGTAAAGTAAAAAAATATATATATATAATTCATGATGAATTCAGATATTTTTGAGAAAAATGTAAAATTGTTCTTGTTCTAAGTTTTTGAGAACAAAAATTTAAAGAGGCTATGGTTGTTCTTATTCTTGTTTTGGGTTAATTTTTGGTAATTTATTGGCACTTTTAAATGAAATTGATATATTTTATGATTATTAAAAAATTTTATTGAAGCAAATTTTATTGGAATTTAATTTATTGAAGCTATGTTCTCATCATATTACTAATTTTCCTGCACTTATTCTGAGTATGAAATGCCTTCATAGAAGCTCAAGTTTTCATGTGATTTTGTAGTTGTGTTATCATACATAAATTTTTTGAGTTCTTGGTTGCTTCTACAAAAGTAAATTACTTATTGCAATAACACTACAAGTTCATTGACTCTCGCCATTTTCTACAAATTTTCTGTATGATTATGATGTGCAAGCAGTCTGTGTTCTTTCCAGAAATTAAAATTCAACAACTTTATTTATATTTTAAAAATATTACACAATAATTTGCATTTTCTATTCTACATTTTGAGAACTCTGCTTTTTTGAATTTCACAGAATTGTTGTTTCATCTGAATATCAATTTTATATTACACAGCATCTGCATCTTTTTATTGAAATTCTCATACCATAATCACAAAAAAAGAGACTGGTATTATTATTTTTCTTTTTTTTTTGAGAAGTTATAGCCATTACCTAACTGCTGCATATTCTTGTTCCTGAAATAGTTACTGTCTACCCATGCTGCATTTTTAACATTCTACAATCTGAATATACTAACAACTTCAATAAACTGGTTTTTATTATCATCTGACTTTGCTTACCTGGTGGAAAAATCTTCAGAATGTGTTATATCCATTGTTGGCTGATTTTCTCTGCTGTTTGCAAGTATAATGGTTCCTGATAGTACAATAATTACTTACCTGCACTCTTTTGCGAGTTGAAGTGACTGTTGATGGTCGCCATTCATATAAGGCAAATATATCCGTGTGATTGCTCCTCGTCAGTCCTCTTCATCTTGTGGATCTTGTTTCTCCCTCATCAATATTACTCATTTTTATGGATCTAAGGTGTTACAAATTACAACTTTATAGCTGTGCCTATTTGCAATAGTTTTCTATCTTTTTCTACCCTCTGTTGCAAGACCCGATTATGGAAGTGTACTGTCATTTATTTTAAAGTTCAGTTTCAGCTTTTACAGAAATTGCTGCTTCTTCAAATGGAACTTCTCAAATTTGGAAAAATTATTATGATTATTTGAAAATTTTTATTATGCGTAAATTATAGTGCCTTTTCTTTTTATTCTAGTAATATTTCAGAACCCAAATGTTTTCTAAATCATTTTTACCACATGCCTCACTTAAAGAAAATTATTTTATAAATGAAGAAAATTTATAAATGAAGAAATTTTTTTGTTGCATTAAATTATATTGCAAATTTACATGCAAAGCAATATTATTCTTAGAACTTTCCAGCGCATTATAAAAAAAAATATTCTACCACTTGTGAAATAATTTTGGTGAATATTATTTTCTTCTAAGAATCTAAAATGCTTTTATAGTCTTAGTGACTTTCTTCAAACGTCACCAATCCCAATTTTGTCTTTAAAGTGTGCAAGTAGTGTTGTATTGCCCAAATCTGCAATTTCTGCCTGCTTGAATACACCTATACAAAAAAAATGTATATAGGCAACTTAGACTTTCCAGCGCCTCTCAACAAGAGTCTTGTGCTCTTTGTATTATTTTATTCTAAGTGCCACTTCGTCATATTATTCCTCAACATCATGGAACCACAGTTCATGATTTATGTCTGCTAATTACCTAATGTGTCTTCAAATGCTCTTACCTGCTGTGTCTTCAAATGCTCTTACGTGATGTGTCCTCAAATGCTCATCATTGTTTAGTGCTAAAATCTCCTGATAAAGTCTTCAATTTATTTTAGTGGTGTGTGTTTCAGGCAAAAAGGCCAATTTGCTGCTACACTGCCATTGTGTCAATCAACCAGTGTGCCACTTAACTTGCAAACTTTTCAGCAAGTAGTTACTTTTTTCTGAATGTGATTATCTTTTTAAAATCAGACTGATTTTAGAACTTTTAAAGGTATTACATCTAATTATTTGTTATGTAAAAGCAGAACGTTTATGATCTGTAAACAAACAAATTTTTTTTTTCCTTCAAGCATTTTTCATAGCAATATTCATCTGATTCTTTACAATAGTTTTAGCAAGAATGTTGTATATTTTTGTCTGGTTTACATACTTGCTAATGGTTTAACGGATCGCTATTAGCATTTTTGTAAGTTTTGATGAATTTATATTATGTTTTATGCTTATTTGATTTACAGATTCGTCATCGGTTCTGGAGATCGCCTTTGACAGTCTTGTAAGTTTTGGTGTTTGTTCGGTTTACAGATCTACTGATGGTTTATAAGGGGGCTATTAGTGTTTTGTGAATTGTAATGAATACATATTAATAGTTTATATTTATTTGATTTACTGGTTTGATAATGGTCTTAAGGTAGTGAGAGGCTATTACCACTTTTGGTAAGTTTTGTAAATACCACCCAAATAATTCATATATTGTCAATAGCTGATTTTTCTATAGGATATATTATCCTTTTCATTAATGTTATATAAATTTATGATTATAACATGCTTTACATAACGGTGCACTGTGTTTGTTTTCATAATTCTCATAAAATGTGTCATTTGTTTTTAACTTGTCTTTCTTTATGAAAGTTAATGGTTAAATTATTTTTTTTTGAGGATCCTCATCATCTTCTCTCACCTTTTCTCAGTTTTTCTCTGATTATTTTTTTGCAAAAAAAAACCATGGTATATTAAAAGAAAATTTATTGTGTATGACGAGAAAAATTTATTGAGTATTAAAAAAAAAAAAAAAAAAAAATGTATTGAATATATTTGAAGGAATTTTGTTGAACATTTCAGAAAGAGTTTTATTGAGTGTATTTCATGAAAAATTATTTCTACTAAATATTTACGAAAAATTTTTCTTGAGTACTTGCAAGTATATTAAGTATGACTAAAGAAATGTGTCATTTATTGTTGGTTAAAACTTATTCATTATTTGTTATATATATTGAAAAGTTGTTACTAAATCCAACTATTGTGATGAATTTACTTATTTATGACAAATGAATATTGTTGCAACATAATTTTATGCAATTTTCATATAAATTTTGGGTAATAATTGTTATGCACTTATATATACTTGTTATGTATATCAGTATTATGTGCATTATGTTAAATACTTAATTTTATATGATTTGAATTATTACTAATGCAAGGCCTTTTTAATGAATTTAAAATCCTTACAATGGATTGTTTTTGTGCACATTTATGCTATTTAGAGTTAATTTATATGCTCTATTTTTAAAAGTCCTAGGCATCAGTCAGAATTTAAGGTATTCTTGACTTTTTGTTGCTTTAAAATTGCAACTTATTATAATTTAAATATTTATGTCTAGACAAGTCGGAAGAAGAAAGAAATTACCGACTCTTTTTTATGTTGCTTTACTGTTGCAACTATTTTGATATGATCTCATTGCTAATTTAAATTGAATATTAGCTTTTTTTTTTTTTTTATATACATGATGGTATTTGTTTAGAGATCAAGATTAATGGAAGGTATGCCTTTCTTTGCTAAAAAATGCAATGGGGCTTTTGTATACTATGTTATATTGTATACATTTTGTATAATTTGTGATGAGATTTTTGAATGTACTAAATGATGTATATTCTTTCTCTTTTTCTTTTTGGTCGCTGCACATCACATCAAATTAATAATTAATTTACTTTTCTTGGCTCTAAATTTATGTAATTGTGTCATTTTTACTTTGGCATTTAAAAATTTTGTCTTCCCTTTGTCGAAAAAGGCTTTTACTGTTTTTAACCCTTTTTCTCCTTCTGGTCAGTCAAAATTTTTGTCGGTGAATGGGGGTATTGTGATAAAGATATATCACAGTTTTATCTTTTTTAATTATTTTTATTTCAGCTCAACGTATTTCTATTTTTATAGCCTTTCCAGTTTAATTTGCCATTCCTTAAAAGCTATTTATCGGCAGTCGCGCACCTTGTACGTTGCTTTTTTGGCAAGGCCGTCTCCCCCCTCATTGTGCTTTGCGTTCGTTGAATCGGCGATGTTGTTTTCTCTGTGAGGCTTCTTCGCGCTTTGTGTTAGTTTCAGTCGGCGCTGAGCTGTGACGTCATCATCATTCAGCGGCTCTCACTCCGCACGCGTGTGTTGTGCACATGCGTCACCGCCACTCATGTTCGGTATGTTTTCGGGAGCTGTTTTGTTTTGGCGCTGCATCTGAAAGGGGCGTGTCTTTCAAATACAAATTAGAATCGTTCTTTTAATTATTAAATGTTAATTTGTTTCTGATTTGCTCTTTTAATTTTCACGTAATTCCTAATCATCAAATTAGTTTAAATTAATCTTGCTCTCACATTTGTGCACCCCTGTTATGGGTATTTATACTAATGTTGCGGATTTTTCTAACAGAATTTTAATAAAAATGATGCTGTAAATTTATGATAAACGTCGTATGGTCTGGAGGCCCGCTGGCCTGTGCCGGCGCTCGCTCGTATCCTAGAATCGCCGTAGCACTGATTCTTTGGAGATCAATTTCGTGTTTTCAGTTTTTAATTATTCTATAAAATGCTGTTGTAAATTTTAAGTTTAATATTTTAAAAGTTTTAAATCAACTGGTAATTGACTTCTGAATTACTTCTATAATTCTTCATGGACGCGGCCAGAAGGAATATGTTAAAGATTCTTCGAAATTTACGAAATTTGAGCCAGTACTTTTTAAAGACTTGATGTGCAGCTTTCATCTCATCCTTCCTCCTTCAAGAAAATGTAATAAACATTATTGGATCCAACATATGGCATTCATCATTTATAGTCTGCATCTATTTCTTCACTCAAGTAAGACCGTTTAATTTATTTTATTCTCTTCTCAAAGAATATTCGACCTAAAGAACGTCATGCAATTTTTTGCATTGGGTTATTGCTCACACATTAATATTCCCATCAATCTCTCTCTTAAATAATTTCTCCTTCACACCCCCCCCCCCGGAACACAAATGCCCCCTCCAGAGCCACAAAAATACCTCCTGGAGAAAAGTGTCTGAATTCAACACTGTTGGCGACAATGGTGTCTGTATAATAGGAAAGTACCGTGATTTTTAATTTGATGTTTATCTGTATTTTTAATGATGTTTTGCTGATTTATTAAGTATTTTGTAAAATAATAATGTCATTAAACAACAATGTCATGTATTAAAAGAGTAAAAGAATTGAAAAAAATTGTGATACATCGATATGATAAATATATCAGTTTCAACTGACACCATAAACATTTATCCACCAGCCATAGGAATAATTAAGAAAAATAATTAAATATCCAAAAAATATTTTCCTGTTTTCATTAATATATTATAAATGTTATTGCTTAAGGTTACTGATAGTTGATGTTTCATTCAGATGGGCTTCTCTGAATTTTTTTGAAAATGCGATTCTAATGGCAACATTCTTCCATTTGTTATTGGCTTTGGCATAATAGTTTGGCGACAGTTTTTTTAAAATGGAAAATGGTCGACGGAATAATGAAGAAGAACCATGTATTATATATATATACAAATTATTTCTGTTTGTATATAGAAACAGATAAATATCTTTTTTATATTAAATAAATTGTATAAAAATTGAAAAAAAAAATTGTGTATAAGAAACAGTGAATAGGTTGCCAGAAAATATACATGAGAAATTTCCTTCTCTCGCTAAGATAGTCAAGAAGCACCAGCATTTCTAATATTATAGCACTTTCAGATACAAATATAAAATAAAAATATTTACTGAAACACAATAACTTTTTATTACTGTTGTTATGCAAAAAAGTTTAAATAAAATAATTTTTCCAAATCTTAAATGAACTTAATATCCATATATTGAATGAAACAAGCATATCTATCCGTACAAACTGTGCACCAAGAGTTTCCTTGGACGTGGAAGACATCTCAAGCTCTAGCAAGTTACATTTACAGACAGAAATATGAAATAAACACTTCTGCCTAGTGAATGTATCCAGCTGGCATAAAAATTCCAACACAAGACTTCTTTAACTCAATTCCTCGAATACCAAAAGTCAGCTTTCTAAGTCAGATCCTCGACTTCCATAAGTATGCAGACCAGAGATATCTTGTTATCAGTCATTATCAGTTAATATGTTGATATTCATTTAGGATTCGCAAAAATTATTCTAATTGTACAGTTTTGGATAACAACAGTAATAAAAAGTTCTTAGTGTTTGAGTAAATATTTTAATTTTATACCACACTCAGCAAGGTACATTATATATTAGAAATGCATTAGGTATTCCAAAACAGTTATCTACTTTAACAGCTAAATTAAAATGAAGCGATTCATAAGAAAGTGATATTTTTATTGATTAAAAAAAGTTATGAATAAATATAATTTTGCTGTTCAAATTTATATGATAATGAAAACATATCTCAATTAAACAACTTATAATCAAGTAAGTAACTACTTTTAAATAAATCCCATTTGTGCCATAAATTCCTGGCCAGATCAAACTGATTCGAATTTTATTTTATCATCATTTTTAAATTACACTGACTAAATAAATGAAACAATGATACCAACATTTATTAAAAAGGACATTCTTAAGTAAACCCATAAATAAAAATTTACTTACCGATGAATAAGAAATTATTTGCTAATTGATGATTCTCACAATTCTACACCACACACAGTACAATTTTAACTGTACATCTTTGGACAATGGCATCTATGTGCATAACCTCCTGAGTATATGTAGAATCAAGCACAAGATATTTTATTTATTCTGCTTACTCTGTATTTGTTCATAAACACTCATGTTTAAAAAAAAAAATTTAGGAACAGATCGTTACACTCACGCAAACATATAAACAAATGTTTGGCGACTTTTTGGTTGGCGCGATTTTCAAGACCGCACCAAACGAATAACTTAATACAATGACTAGGTTGCCATTAAAGGAAAAAATCTCCTAAACTAAGCGACGTTTTTCCTTTTTATAACCGATTTTTAAAAAAAACTGTGTGTGAGTGTATGACATCATAGCCCAAATCTATTATGAGTGAATTGCAAAAATATTTTTAAGTTATCGTAAAAATATATTTAGTTTACTTTAAAATGATAAAATTGGAATGGCTTTATTATTTATCATACACGCCTGTGTTTCAAAGAGCCTTATAATCTACAAATTATCAAATTTATTTGTAATCTGGCTCAAAATCATGAAGCATTTGAAGTTAGAATAGTGCATGGGTTATGTTTGTTTCATCCTACAGTCAAAATTATCAATTTCAGATTTTTTCTTCTCCAGTTTAGTTTATGATTTAAAGAAAAGCAATGATTAAACAATAAGAACTAAAAGATCTTCTTATACCATTTCAATAACTAAAATAATAAATATATGTATATATTATCTTTTAAACAAAAATCTTATTTCTAAACCAGTTTTATTTTTGCTTAACTGACAAGATAACATTTTCGAACATAAATCTAAAGTATTGAAACAAATAACAATTATATCAATATTTTACAAAATTAAAATTGAAGAATGTATATTTAAATGAGTATGCTTATTTTGTTGGTATGTATTATTTGATTATGCTTACGTTATTTACTTATTTGAAATTGTTAAGCTCTATTAACTATTAAAAATATACTTTATTACAAAACTCATTTTTGAATTTTAACATTCATTCAGGCATGCATGAATATTTTGAAGGATCGATTAATTAAACTTTAGATAGATTTCTCCCCCTCCCCACCTTTTTTTTTTTCTTTCTTGGTTTCAGACGCTTCAACTTATAAATCTCCACCAAGTTGTTTCAATGTACATTTCGCCTTCATTGCATATTAAAATTATATGCTGTACTCAAATATACCATTCAAAAAAATTATTAATAAATTACCTTATTTAATTTTATTTCACGAAATTAAATATTTTTAATTCTTATTTAGATATATAAAAAATAGCTTGATGTAAAAAAATGGCATAAACTTCGTATACATTAATAAAAATTAATTTTTTTAAGTAGCTTCTACCCATAGTGATTAATAGTAAACAACTCAAATCTGACGTACAGACCTCGCGGTTGAGGTGTTTCAATTTACTTCAGATGGCTGATGGCTTTTGAATGGGTATTGCCAGTCTGTGTATCTTAAATGTCTTTGGTCTATGGAGTGTGAGTTATTAATGCTTGTTTGTTAAAAATACCACAAAAAAATCCTTTGTTGTAGTGGTATATATTTAATATATTGTAATATGAATTCAAAATGTTGTTCTGTATGAGTGAAAATTTCCCAATTCGGTTAAAATTTATGCACTCAACCTGGGTCGAGGCTAAAGTCATCTGCTAGTCGTATTTGCGCCTGCGCATACTGTCATTTCTGTAGGTACAGTGGTGAGAATAACAGATCGACATACCGCCAGCTCTGGCGTCTGACGTCACGTGCATAAGGTCGAGGCTAACGAAAGAGACAGGCTACCGCGGTGCATTCCACTGATCTTTTTTTACAGACCGCTAGAGTGACGTGTGGCTCTTTTCGTACACCTGCATTGGTGCATTCCAGCATCACGTGACTCCCACGGTCTGTAAAAAAAGATACGCGTAAAGCAGCGCGGTAGCCTTTCTTTTTCGTTAGCCTCGCATAAGGTCCATAAGGAAAGGGCATGTTTACAAACAAACAGTTCCATCAACCAATCTACCACTACATTTTTGTCGTAGCTATCATTGCAGGAGTCATCATGGCGAAGTAGGTCAATCATATTATAGACCAGTTTAACGTAGACCAAACAAATCTCCCCATCTAGTGTATACAGTAGCAGTCGTAACGAACGAACAGGCTTTTCTTACGAACCAACAGTAATTTGACCAACAGTGACGTCAGGTGCCCTTTCCTAATACTAAAAACCCAACCATTCACCGACTTTCCATTCATTCCGTTCATTCCATTTTCCATTCATTCCATTCATTCAGACCGGGCTTTCTCATTCATTATCATGACGTCACAAAAGGTGGCTGGCCGCGACGAAAGACATACAGTGATTGGCGCAAAACGATAGGCGCGTCGCTTTGTACCAATCGCTGGTCGCGGTCAGCCATTATTTGTGACGTTCTGTGAGTGAATGAGCAAGCCCGGTATCTAGTGTTGCCTTGACCTTATGCGAAGCTGACGAAAAAGACAGGCTACCGCGGTGCATTCCACTTACCTTTTTTTACAAACCGCTAGAGTGACGTGATGCTCTTTTCGTACACCTTCATTGGTGCATTCGAGCATCACGTGACTCCGGCGATCTGTAAAAAACGATACGCGTAAAGCACCGCGGTAGCCTTTCTTTTTCGTTAGCCTCGGACCTTATGCACGTGACGTCAGACGCAAGAGCTGACGGTATGTCGATCTGTTATTCTCGCCACTGTACCCACAGAAATGCCAGTATGCGCAGGCGCAAATACGACTAGCAGATGACTTTAGCCTCGACCCAGGTTGAGTGCATAAATTTTAACCGAATTGGGAAATTTTCTCGCATACAGAACAACATTTTGAATCCATATCACAATATATTAAATATACAGCTACAACAAAGACTTTTTTTGCGGTATTTTTAACAAACAAGCATTAATAACTCACACTCCATAGACTGCTACGGCAGATAAGGTGGAATAATAAAACAATATTCCGGGGTTCTCCCTTTAAAATACATTAATACTATTTTCTGTTTATTGATATTTTTTAGTATATATTTCTATTCAGGAAAGATGAAACTAATGAAGAGAACATATTTAAATTCGGAAATTAAAGTTTCATCGCAAACAAATTTTTATTTATTCGCGATCGCGACTCAAACGGACTATAGGGGAAATACTGGCGCTGTTCTGAGTCGGCAATCAAACGACGACTTATGCCAGGGCTACACTAAGTCACAGCAGGGGCGTAGCTTGAACTTTTTATTGGGGGGGAGGACCTGACTTTGGCGCCCTTTATATAATTTTCATTTTCTACTCACTCCCCACCCCCACCCCCTCTCTCGCCACATTGTCATCAGCCGCGCTAGAGGTCTGCAGGTGCCGAAATTTCCATTCCCAGGCCCGGCGGCATAAAAGCAAACAGTTTGGCCCGACCCGTTCAAAATTATTTTGGCCCGGCCTGGTATAAAAGCAAAAAGTTCGGCGCAAGCCCAGAACGGCCTGCCCCGACTAAATATCTACAAAGCATGCCGATATTTCTGAAGCAACATTAACCTAAACTTAAAATTACACTTACTTATTCAAAAAGCACACTTATGCATAGATTTTATTTTCAGATTATGCTCAAAATGCATGGAATGCAAAAAATCAACAATATTTATGATCACTTAGACAATTAAACACTGATTAAAAAATTGACTTAGACTATTACATTCAAATGAAGATTCAGTAAGAGAAGAAAAATCCGTTATAGGCAGGTTCCATTCTTAGCAGGTACATTGTCTGTTGTATGTATTATATTCTTTTTGCATGGATCAAGACATTTTTCCATGTAAGAAAGGTTTTCGTCATAGATTGTTTCTATTTCACAGGTTTTACTGTATTTTATTTTTTTTTTTTGCTTAGAATAGTATGTACTATTCAATAAATGAATTTTAATTGTAGAATAATGGCCATTTAAAAATATATTCATTTTTCACAAAAATTGTTATACCAGGCCTAATTTTCTGATTTTTACGCTGGCCTGCAAATTTTGGTCCATGCAGATCTCTATGAAGAATGACGTGCAAGTACGGCTTGGCTAAGAAAAAAAGAAGTCTGATCCTTCTCGGCCCAAGAGTGCAGAAAAAAAGTTAAGCCTGGACCGTGCAGATCTCTAACTCTAAAGCCTGTTTAAAATATCAGTTTTAATTTTTACAGAAAAATTACAATACTATTTGATTGATTAAAATTGATATCCTGATCCTATTTGATTGACCTGATTAAAAATATATGAAATTTTATATGCAAACAGGTGATAATGATTTTAAGAATGTGTGAAATGTACTGTTTTGAAATGGATTTGAACCTTAACTAAAAGCATGCTCTTACGTTCTGCTCCATCATCAACAATTTGAAACCACTCGTTCATAAATGAAGTTACATAATCTGCTTTCTTCATAAATTCATGTATTGTTTTTATTTTTGTGAAAGGTACCTAGTTTATAACTTTTATTTATTTACTGTAGAAAAATTCGTGCCTGGGATATAAGTTTTCAAAAAAATATACAGTACACTCATTTTAAGAAATACATGCCTCTCCAAATGAACGGATCTGTTGTGCACAAGAGGTGGATTTCAAAGAGTTCAAATGTCAGGGTGGAGGCAATTTTTTGTTCAGAGAATTCTTTCAGGAAAATTGCCATATGACCACCTTAGAGTAGAGGTCTGCACGGGATCGTACCCGACCCAGCAAAATGAAGGTCAATTTTCAAACGGACCAGTCTGGCAGAGTGAAAACAGTTTTTTAACGAGCCTGGGCAGGCCGATGAAGAATAATAAACGGGTCGGGTCGGGCCGATAAAAATATTAAGTGAGCCGACCGGCCTGATATAAGAAATTTAAAAGAATCGAACTACGCTGATAAAATATGAACAATTTTTAATGGATTTGTCTGGGACGAGAATAAGTAAATGTACTGCATGAGCTGATGCTAGCAACATCAATACAGAAATATGTCAAGCGTAGAAATCGGCATTGGGCAGTTGCATCATATCTGAGCCTGGGTTTAATTTTTTCAGCATACTCGGGCATGCTGGAATCAGGCTTAGATTATTTTCTATGTACTCAGGCCGGCTGGAAACTGGGATTAATTGTTCCTAGGACGTGTCGAGTTGTTTTGTAACAATAGTAATAGCGATAATGAACTTCTGTTAACGGAATCTTTGGAAGTATACTTTAATAAATTGCAGAGAAACATTTTTTATTATTATACAGCAACAAAAGTTAGGAATTTTTAACCATTTTTTTCTTTTGTTCTAAAGTACATTAATGTTTTTAATGTCTTTATTTGAATGTAATACTCTAAGAGTCTAAGTGATCATTAACAATGCTGTTCTGTATTCTATGGCATGTATAAAGTATTCTAAAATATACTGTAAATTTTTCCCATAAACATGCATGCAGTGTTCATTAAAAGAACCTTAATCGTATGTTAATAAAATTGGAATTTTTTTTGTTGAAATCGAGTTGGTCGGGCCGGGCCTGATTTCATTGTTTTTCAACGGGTTGGGTCTGTTTTCACTGAATTTTCAACGGGCCGGTACGAGCCCATGCCAAACTTTTAGCTTTTAGACCAGACTGGGCTTGCTCAAGATAGCTTTCGTTCGAGCCGGGCCTGTAAATTCTGGTCCGTGCAGACCTCTACTGTAGAGATCACGATCTGTACGGCCCGATTCCCGCACCCGGCCAAATGAAGTTAAACGTTCAAACGGGCTGGGCTGATAAAAAAAATATACGGCTGGTTAAAAAAATTAAGAGGGACTACCGGCACCGATATACCAAATTTAAAAGGATCAGACTAAGCCGATGAAATATGAATAATTTTCAATGGCCAGAATACGTTATAAATGTGTTGCACAATCCGATACTAGTTTGACAACATCAATACAGAAATTTAATATGCCTAACGTAGATTTTCATCAGACAGTTACATTGTGCCTGAGCCTGTGCCTAATTTTTCCTGTCGACTCCGGCAGTGTTCAGGCATACATTTTTTTCTACTTACGCGGGCTGGGCTGGACCTGAACTTAATTATTCCTAAGACATGTCGGGCAGACATTTTTTTTAAAACTAAAATTGATAATGGATTTTTGGTAACAAAATCTTTCAAAATAAACTTTAATGAATTCCGAAGAAATATTTGTTTTAATTTAATTTTTTAATTATAAAGCTTCAAAACTTATGATGTTTTTAAAAATTTTTTTATCTTTACTCTAAAGTAGATTATTTTTTAATGAGTCCTCACTTGAATGTAAAAGTCTAGAAGTCTAAATATTCATTAATGTTGATATTCTGTATTCTATGGATTGCCTACATATAGTCTAAATTATACTTTAAAATTTTCGCAAAAACAAACAAACAAAAAAAAAGCATGGAGTATTTTTTAAAAGAATCTTAATTATATGTTATGAAAAATCGGATTTTCTTTTGTAGAAATTGAACCGTTCCGGGCCGGGCTGAACTTTTGGTGTTTAAAACTGGCTGGGCAGCACCAAGATAGCTTTTGTTTGTACCCGGGTGGGTCCGATCCTAAAATTTTCAGCCCGTGGAGACCTCTAGAGCCCTTTCTGAGCCGTTCTGTAACCTCTCTCCAGTCACTTCCATTTCTTTGCACTTTCTTTTGATTACCAAAGGTGACCAAAAAGCAACTGAATAAGGAAAGAATTGTAGTTTTAAGAATTGAATTACATTACTGCCCTGCAATTGATTGCAATTCCTGTTTTCAGAATTTTCTATTCTGCAGGCATAAATTGTTTTTGTTAGGGAATAGAGGTAGTAACAGTTCTGAAATTAAATGTCTTATACAAATGTTGTATATTAAAAGTAACTTACATTGTAATTTAAGATTTAAAGTAATGTTCTTGTATAATTACTTACAACTACTATTTAAACCCTTTCTTTATGAGTGCCTGACGGCGCCCTTAAACCTTCTCTGACCCCTTACACCTTACATGAACGTATTGGAGAACAGTTCTAACTCCCACAAATCAGTTCCACATTTTCACACTTTCTTTCTACTACAAAGGGTGGCCAACAACTACTCAGATAAGAAGGGAATAGCTGTACTTCAAAGGATCGAATTACACTCACCGTCCCGCAATTGATTGCAATTCCTCTTTTCAGAATTTTCCTTTTTGCATGCATAATTTTTTTTTTGGCAGGGCGTGGAGGTGGGGGGGGGGGGATAGAAGTAGTTACAAATCTAAAATTAAACCCTTTAGGCAAATTTTGTATGTTAAATGTAACTTACTTTCTAATTTAAGATTTAAAATAAAGTGCTTGTATCACTTATTACTACTAATATAGCCTTTCTCTATGAGCGCCTAACGGCGCCCTAAAACCTTCTGTGGCGCCCTACTACTTGAACTTATTGGGTGGGGAGGCTCCCCCCTCCCCCCTAAAGCTACGTCCCTGAGTCACAGATTAAATATTACATACAGATAGGACACTTCCATAAGTTCAATGGTAACCGAATCGCAACTTCAGAGCCCCTAGTGACAACAGTCGCAAACGTTCCGAGCGTGTCGCCACAGGTAGGTATTGCTTATCTTATTTGTATAGTATCTTTTTTTTTTCATAAATGCGTCGCCGCAGTTTGTTATTGTTTAAAAATCAAACATAATTTATTTTATCATACAAATATACATATTTATACGAGTTTCTTACAGATTTACACCTTTTCCTTAATAATTTAAACGGAGAAACTTTCAAATATTTAAATGACTCCATACTTGTAAAATTTGTTTATGTTATCGTAATACTTATGGAAAGTATGTAAAACCACTTTTATATTTCTTAACGATGTATATGTAGTTATTTAATAAATAAATAAATATAGCATATTTAGAAATACTATTTAGTAGTAAATTTTAAACAAATCCGTATTAAACAATGTTATTTTAATACTATTTTAAATAATTTTTATTTATAAATTCCATCTAGTGAAACATCGTTATTTAATACGATTTTAAATATTTTTTATTTAAAAATTAATAAATATAGCATATTTAAAAATTCCATTTAGTACCACATTTTAAACAACGTAAACGCACATGATTGTGCTCGACAAAATAAAATATTTTTTTGACATTTTGCAATAATTAATTGCAAAGAAAACAACAAGAGCACTTGGAAATATAAATTAATTATATTCAAGAAAAATAGCTCTGAAAATAACTTTTATGAAAATGAAGTACTGTAAAATGAAATACTAAAATAGCTGTCGTGTCGATATTAACAAAACTGCCAACAGGTACATGTGACCGTGACAATCTGACAGTTTATAGATCGTGCGCTTGTGTGTTAGTTCTTGACTGTTCTCAGTAGTGGCACTTGTATCACGTCGGTTCGGATTTTCGCTCCGCTGTCAAATCTGTATGACTATATTTAATCTGGGCACTAAGTTACCGGGCTTGCTCATTCATTATCGTGACGTCAAAAATGGTGGCTGGCCGCGCACGACGAAAGACATACAGCGATTGGCACAAAACGATATGAGCGTCGCTTTCTACCAATCGCTGGTTGCGGCCAGCCACCATTTGTGACGTCATGAGAATGAATGAGCAAGCCCGGTAGCATATTTCAGATATGTATATCACTGAGACGATTACAGCTTCTAAGCCAATCAGCGATCGTTACCGATGTCAACACGCTCATCGAGTTACTCCGCCCTAAGACTGACGCATATCCATTTTGTTTCGGATTATTGGTGCCCAGTTCAGCATCAATCTACCGCAGCCGGAGTTGGGGTTGCCTAAGACTCGTTTCTGATTGGCTGAACCGGTTCTGATTAGTAGATGATAAACGACAGTTCTGCGCCAGTGCAGTTCATGCAGTCGACCTCTGAAGGTGAAGTTCAAGGTTACCGGAAGTGGCGAGTGTGGACACCGGATGTAGCAGGTGGGGTTAACAGGCATGTTGAGACAGGAAGTGTAGATAGGAAGTTTAACCGGAAACGCGGCAGGAAGTGAGTGCGATAACGGAGAGAGGGGGGGGGGTATTTTTGGAGGGGGCTTAATTTTTTTGTTGGTTTTGATTCTTCTAGTCGAGTGGAGTTGAGTTGTAGGAATCCTGCTATAAGAATGAATTTAGTTTGAAAGTAATATTAGCAGAATGTTCGAAGAATTTTTTTTTTCACCTGAAATAAAAATTCTATTTGCTAACTAACACCTAATATAAAAATGGAAATTTTTCTGACTTTGTTTTACTTTATAAAAGTTAGCATAAAATTTATTTTAAGACTGGAAACGCGACAGGAAATAAGACCGGAAACGGGATTAGACGTTTATTTATTTATTTATTTATTTTCCAAAAAGGGTTTTCAGGAAGCAGTAAACATGTTTTGGGAACATGTTTGGGAGCTTGTTGGAACAGGAAAAGTAGTTTAAAAGACCGGAAGTGATTAAGGTGTAAGAGATAACGAAGGTACGGAATCAGATATGTAGATTTTGTTCTTTGTAGAGGGTGAAATTTTATTTTATTTTTTATTAAAAGAGTTTTTATTTTTTTTAAATTTATTTAAAGCGTTTCAAATTATTTTTTTATATATTATTTTTTTATAGTGTTTTACGCATTATTTTAATTTTTAGTGACATTAGAACCTGCAATGTTCTGTATCACACATGTCTTATCTTAGGTTACCAAGGATGTGTGTGTTGTTATCTCTTCAAATGCAAACCATAGCAAGGAATTTCAGACCTGCGTTTAATTATCTTTATCATAGTTTTAATGAACTGCAGGAAATTGTCTTTAGCTATTGAGTAATTCGCGAGTTTTGGTTTAATATGAATGCTATTACATCTGGTTGTTTAATTTACAAGCACATTTCTCTTACAACATTCTGTCAACAGATCATTTCCATATTAGAAATAATAATTTAGAAGGAAAATTTT
Organism: Maratus michaelseni; assembly: GCA_963931845.1. Taxonomy (NCBI): domain Eukaryota; kingdom Metazoa; phylum Arthropoda; class Arachnida; order Araneae; family Salticidae; genus Maratus; species Maratus michaelseni. Next base: position 313,134,399 of record OZ007596.1, on the reverse strand, counting down.
TATATGAAAATACTATGAAATGTCATTTATAGAGATTGACAAAAATAGCATGCTTGATTCTTTCTTGTATTAACCTTATAATCATTTATTTTAGGTTTATAGTTTTGTTACGATAAATAACGTGTTTATACATTTTAAAAACGAAAACAAAGTTATTTTTACCAATGTAACTATAAGCTATACACCCACGCATTTGTGTTATTGAATTAAATTACAATGCTTAATATTGTATTCACCGTACTATTTTCCTGCAAAAGCCGTTTCACAAACTTGTGTACTGAAATTAATGTGGCATTTTTAAGGAAAAAATTAATTCAAGTCTTTGAGACTAATCTTTCAAAGGAAAAAAAGATTTGTCATACTTTCTCTTACATTATATCTTCCGTTTTTTAAGTTTACAAATTTGTGGAGTAACTTAAATAATCGTTTTTATGCTAATTAAACAATATATTTTTTAATTATATGTTGTTGTTTTTTTAATTGACTTGTAATATAGCTTTTTTTTTCTTTTTCTTAAAAGGGTACTGTAGAATAACTCATGTCACAAATACTACATCCTTCTTTATTTAAATATGTTTCACTTAAGAAATGACAAAGTGTCTTAGAAACATTTCATTTTGGAGTTAAGTGATTAAACAAGGAAAATAATATTTATAAAAACACAACACATAAGACTAGCAGCTGAGAGGTTGTACTCTCAAAGCTGATAGATGGAAGGTGTTAGGTTTAAACCTCTCTCACGGTCGTCGACCTAACCCTTCGAAGTTTTCTTCGAAACTTGTCAATATGGGTAAGAACACCTTAGAAAGACCTACATGAAGACACTTATCCCTAACGCAGATGATCAACCCTATATTTAACCAACCAGTCACAACACGCAAGACATAATCATTACATTCAGTTAATAAGTGATTTGACATGCAAAATTTGATTTATAGAAGCATACAATATGATATATCACACTAAACATACAATTTGAACGATTTTTTCCCTTTCATATGAAAAAATTTTAGCGACTATTTAACTTATTAAAGAGAGCGGTTATTTTGTTTAGAGTTATACGATTAAAATAAATTTTCAATAGACTTTATACAAGCAACATTTAAAAAAAAAGAGAATGGAATCTAGTGTTTATAAATTAACGTATTTCAATTTTACAAATACTTCACACACCCCTCTTTTTCCCCTATTTTGGTAGACTTTATACACATAAGACATAAAAAGCGTTTTAGAATACATCATTTAGAAATTAAGCAACTTGATAAGTAAAATATTATTTATAAAAGCAATAGATACGAAAGTAATAAATATTTCTACTTACAAATGTACGAACTTCTGATAGGTAAGACCTTCTCAATCATTGTGCAAGAATTAAGTGGTGATTGAGCTTATAACATTATAGGATGAAATAATCACGTGACGTATTTTTAAAACAATAAAATATTAGTATTTTAAACCAATAAAATGTTAGTATTTTTACACGAGCGCCCTCTAACATTATATAAATTTCAATGAAATGAGTTCATAACATTATACTGTCCCTTCTCATCGGTGTAATAGGTTGCATTTTTCGTTTAAGTTAGTTTTTTTTTCATTTAAGTTAATATGGAACGAGTTATGAATTCTTATGTTGATGATCTAACCAACTTGAAGTGCCAACCCTCATCACCAGAATTAAATAATCAAGAGATGGATTCTACAATTTTATCCAAAGAAAGACCCGTTTCGAAGTATGGAGTGAAACCCACCTCATCAGGACTAAAGAAACAGTTTGTGTGTTTTACTTGCAACAAAGATTTTTTCCGAAAGGATCATTTAAAACAACATTTGATGACCCATTCAGGAGGAAAAACCTTTTGTGTGTGTCATCTGTCGAAAAGCTTTCTCTAGAAAAGCTCTTTTGAATCGCCATAAATTGTCTCATATAAAAGAACCTACACAACATAAGTATGGTGATTGCAACGAACTGTTTTCAAGAAAGTACGACTTATTGAAACATGAAAAGATTCACAAATCACCCAAACAATATAAGTGTATTAAATGCAATGAACTGTTTTCGAGAAAGTACGACTTATTGAAACATAAGAAGATCCATAAGCCCCGAAAGCTGTATAAATGCATCCAGTGTATGCATCCAGTGTTCGTTATATGAAAAAGTGAAGCATTTTAAAAGACAAAATGCTTTAAATGTATTTACTAAAACTGTAATAAATTCTAATGAGGAGAATGATCAAGACTTTCACACGTTTTTTAACAGTATTCGGTCGGACGTTTTGAATGAATTAAATTATCAGATAGAAGTAAAAAGGTCAATGAAATGGTATGCAACTGCAAAAGTTGTTGTAAGCCGCCAAACACCGGACGATGATATAGATACTATCACCCCATATTTTCATTCAAGAACTGTACTGGAATTGACGAATCAAAACATACCTGTACATGTTGAGGATGCCTTTACGAAAATTATTAACTCTTTTGAGAAATTCACTCAACAAGGATCTAATTGGGCATTGCAACAAATATTAAATCTAGAACTGTCTACAGCTAAATATAGAATGGTTTAAAATGTGTGGACTGGTTTTGAAACATGTATATTCATGTTTTTGCTATTGTAGTTATTGAAAATGATAAATAAATAGTCTATGACTAAAAAATCATAAGTTTTTTATTATTTTCATGGTAACTATTTTATATAAATAACAGTTTGACAATGCTACATAAACTACTGTTTAACATTTTGAATGTCTGAGACAAAATGAGAATGAATTTGTTGAAATTATGTAAAACATGATGAAATAAATGTGATGTATTTATTATATGTTACTTAAACTACAAGAGAATGATTGGAAATGTGTTATTTTAAATCTATGGTACTTTTAATCACTAACAAGGTAAGACGTGACGTTATGAATCATCGATGGGTTTTCCTTTGAATATGTATTAATCTTACTTATTGATAAGAAAGTTGGAAAAATAGACTTAACACATTGTTAGAGGTTTTGGAAAAATGTATAGTTGGTTAAAAATTTTAGAAAATTTAACATAAAGTAACAAATTTTAGAAAATAAACGTTTCGATAAATAAAAAAAAAATTACATTTTGGTAAACTTTACACTTAGACAATATTTCAAACTAGGAAAAAATAATAACTTTACACTGAGACAATATTTTAAACTAAGGAAAAATTAGACTTAACGCATTGTTACAGTTTCTTTGAAAAATATCTAGTTGGTTATAAATTTTAGAAAATTCGACCTAACAAAATTAACACACTTAAAAATATCTAGGTTATACATTTTATAAAATAAGCAACAAATAAACATTTCGATACATTGACAAAAGAAAATAATTAAGTTTAAGTAAACTTTACACTTAGACAATATTTCAAACTAAGAAAAATAATAAATTTACACTTATACAATATTTTAAACTAAGAAAAATAATAACTTTACACTTATACAATATTTTAAACCAAGGAAAATTAATAACTTTAAACATCAGACTTAACACATTGTTAAAGTTTTTTGAAAATAACACGACATTTTGAAAGCAGTGGAAATAGTATACCTGCAAAAAATTCAACTTAGTGGAATTTAATATTGAAATTTTTTAACCTCACTCATTTAAAAAATAAAACTTTATAAAATTTTCACTTTTTTTAAATAAGCAACTGTTAAACATTTTGAATGTCTTAGACAAAGTGTGAATAAATTTGTTGAAATTATATAAAACATGAAAAATTTCATAACTTTTAAAGGAAATTTTATTTTTGGTGAAATAAACTCGAGGTATATATTATATGTAACTTAAACTACTAGAGAATTGATTGAAAATGTGTTACTTTTAAGCACTCACAAGATAAGACACGATGTTAGGAATTATAGATGTGTTTTTCCCCCACAATTGACGTCACTTGTAGCATATTTACTGACCGAGTCATAAAATCATAGTTCAGAGTATGTTTATGAGCACGGCGTTTAGTTGAGATTTAAGATATTTGAGAAATATAAACTACAACTTTGACTACTTTTTGAAATTTCCCCCTACATAAGAAAAAGGACATAGGAAAATAAAATGAAAAGTTGTCTTTGAATGAAATCGAACCATTAACCTTTCACTTAACAGCTGAATGCGTTGGCAATTACATCACAAAGGCACTGATAACAACTGGTTGAATATATTGGGTTTCTTTTTTAAGGTTACATTAATTTAATATTCAAGTTATTTCTTAATGATACACTTAAAAACAATACATTTAATTAGCATTCAAAAAACAAACGATCACATTATTGTGTAAAACAATCAAATGTTTTGAAAGTCACGAGTTAAAATTTTGGAGGGTACGATAACTTGGAAGTGCACTACAGAAGGGGAGTTAAATTTTTGAAGAAGTTTAATCTTAGAAGACGAGAGTAAAATGTGAAATGACTTAGAGTTTAATTAGAATTTTATGTGAACCTTTTAAAATGAAATAAGTTTTTTTTGTAATGCCCTCTATCTGTGGGTAATGGAATTAAGAGATAATTAAAAGTTTTAACTTTGATTCGAACCCACAACAAAAATTATTTTACGGTTTGATAATTTAGGGTAGGTTTAACTGAGAAAACCATGATATTATAGTATTTAGAGATGTTTTAAGATATTCGATAAAGGAAATCATCTAAATTTTCAATTTAATTGAATGGTTTACTGCTTAAAGTACTACAAAATGAATAGAACACGATGCATAGTTTTTTTTAATTAATTATATTTTTCGAAAGGTTAAATTGACTTATTGATAAACTTAGGATTTATGTTTAAAGTGAATAAATTTGATATGTTAGGTTTACTTAATAACAGAGGGTTGAATAAGTTTTTTTTTTTTAAATTAAAATTTCATAAAAATAAAGTTTACTAAAAGTTTTTAAAGTTAAAAAAATTGTAAGTTACGTTAAAAAAGTTAACAAAAATATAGTTTAAAAAAATTAAAAGTTTACAAAAAGTTTAAAAATTTTTAAATTAATTAAAATTAACTTTTTAATTTTAACTATTGAGAGACTATAATTTAATTGTTAATCCTTGTAACCAACTGGTGCATATCAACTATCTGCACATGTGCAGAAAAAACATACACTTTTACACTAACTTGAGTTCGATTTTAAATTATTTGCTAATTTTTATACAACTCGATTACCTTTCAGAAACAAAATAGAATTAAATACTTACCGAAATACTTACCGCAATCGACGCTAGAGTCGCTACCAGTCTTCCGGTTTGTGACGTCATTTCCGGTTTGAGATAAGAATAAACTTTAAATATAAACTACACTCGCTCAGTCATTCTTCCTCCACTCTTACTTGATAGCAGTTGTTAGTTTCTTATTTTGACGTGTTGAATGACGTCATCACGTGTTTGTCTAAACTTGTCCAGACTTGTTTCTGTGCTGCACGTCTGTTTTGTTAACTCATCTCTTACTCGTCTAGACTTGTTTCGTCTGCTTTGATGATTCATCTTTTGCTTTAACTGTTTGGCCTTGCTGGTGTCAACCACCTCATGTATTTTGTCATAGCTTGAATATACCAATCACTTAAATATAAAAGTCTTATCACAACTTACTTAAACTTTGATTAAAATATTAATTATTCATAAATTTTATCAAATTCTTATACATTTACTAAGTCACTTTCTTTCAAAAATATGGTAAAATCCTATTTTAAATCGAAGTCTAAGATAAATTCCCCAAATTTGTAACATTTTAACACTAATAATAAGTATCGTAAACACCCTGTGCATACAAGTTTTGTAAAAATAATATTACTTATAGCTAACTCGTTCAGTCCCATGATAAATAATATAAGAAAAAGTTAGAATAGTTCACATATTTTTTGTAATTAAAAAAAATGTATGCACAAACACACACACAATATCTTACAAGGTTACAATACTCAACACACAGTTCACCATACTTAAAAACGATTCACGATAAATTTATAAATTTAAATTTAAATATTTGAAAAATACTGAAGTATTTTTATTTATAATTGTTCATTTATAAATAAAATATTTAAATTTAAATCTAAGATTCGTCTTCTAAGATTAAACTTCTTCAAAAATTTAACTCCCCTTCTGCAGTGCACTTCCAAGTTATCGCACCCTCCAAAATTTTAACTCGTGACTTTCAAAACATTTGATTGTTTTACACAATAATGTGATCGTTTGTTTTTTGAATGCTAATTAAATGTATTGTTTTTAAGTATATCATTAAGAAATAACTTGAATATTAAATTAATGTAACCTTAAAAAAGAAACCCAATATATTCAACCAGTTGTTATCAGTGCCTTTGTGATGTAATTGCCAACGCATTCAGCTGTTAAGTGAAAGGATAATGGTTCGATTCCATTCAAAGACAACTTTTCATTTTATTTTCCTATGTCCTTTTTCTTATGTAGGGGGAAATTTCAAAAAGTAGTCAAAGTTGTAGTTTATATTTCTCAAATATCTTAAATCTCAACTAAACGCCGTGCTCATAAACATACTCTGAACTATGATTTTATGACTTGGTCAGTAAATATGCTACAAGTGACGTCAATTGTGGGGGAAAAACACATCTATAACTCCTAACATCGTGTCTTATCTTGTGAGTGCTTAAAAGTAACACATTTTCAATCAATTCTCTAGTAGTTTAAGTTACATATAATAAATACCTCGAGTTTATTTCACCAAAAATAAAATTTCCTTTAAAAGTTATGAAATTTTTCATGTTTTATATAATTTCAACAAATTTATTCACACTTTGTCTAAGACATTCAAAATGTTTAACAGTTGCTTATTTAAAAAAAGTGAAAATTTTATAAAGTTTTATTTTTTAAATGAGTGAGGTTAAAAAATTTCAATATTAAATTCCACTAAGTTGAATTTTTTGCAGGTATACTATTTCCACTGCTTTCAAAATGTCGTGTTATTTTCAAAAAACTTTAACAATGTGTTAAGTCTGATGTTTAAAGTTATTAATTTTCCTTGGTTTAAAATATTGTATAAGTGTAAAGTTATTATTTTTCTTAGTTTAAAATATTGTATAAGTGTAAATTTATTATTTTTCTTAGTTTGAAATATTGTCTAAGTGTAAAGTTTACTTAAACTTAATTATTTTCTTTTGTCAATGTATCGAAATGTTTATTTGTTGCTTATTTTATAAAATGTATAACCTAGATATTTTTAAGTGTGTTAATTTTGTTAGGTCGAATTTTCTAAAATTTATAACCAACTAGATATTTTTCAAAGAAACTGTAACAATGCGTTAAGTCTAATTTTTCCTTAGTTTAAAATATTGTCTCAGTGTAAAGTTATTATTTTTTCCTAGTTTGAAATATTGTCTAAGTGTAAAGTTTACCAAAATGTAATTTTTTTTTTATTTATCGAAACGTTTATTTTCTAAAATTTGTTACTTTATGTTAAATTTTCTAAAATTTTTAACCAACTATACATTTTTCCAAAACCTCTAACAATGTGTTAAGTCTATTTTTCCAACTTTCTTATCAATAAGTAAGATTAATACATATTCAAAGGAAAACCCATCGATGATTCATAACGTCACGTCTTACCTTGTTAGTGATTAAAAGTACCATAGATTTAAAATAACACATTTCCAATCATTCTCTTGTAGTTTAAGTAACATATAATAAATACATCACATTTATTTCATCATGTTTTACATAATTTCAACAAATTCATTCCCATTTTGTCTCAGAGATTCAAAATGTTAAACAGTAGTTTATGTAGCATTGTCAAACTGTTATTTATATAAAATAGTTACCATGAAAATAATAAAAAACTTATGATTTTTTAGTCATAGACTATTTATTTATCATTTTCAATAACTACAATAGCAAAAACATGAATATACATGTTTCAAAACCAGTCCACACATTTTAAACCATTCTATATTTAGCTGTAGACAGTTCTAGATTTAATATTTGTTGCAATGCCCAATTAGATCCTTGTTGAGTGAATTTCTCAAAAGAGTTAATAATTTTCGTAAAGGCATCCTCAACATGTACAGGTATGTTTTGATTCGTCAATTCCAGTACAGTTCTTGAATGAAAATATGGGGTGATAGTATCTATATCATCGTCCGGTGTTTGGCGGCTTACAACAACTTTTGCACAGTTGTATACCATTTCATTGACCTTTTTACTTCTATCTGATAATTTAATTCATTCAAAACGTCCGACCGAATACTGTTAAAAAACGTGTGAAAGTCTTGATCATTCTCCTCATTAGAATTTATTACAGTTTTAGTAAATACATTTAAAGCATTTTGTCTTTTAAAATGCTTCACTTTTTCATATAACGAACACTGGATGCATACACTGGATGCATTTACACTGCTTTCGGGGCTTATGGATCTTCTTATGTTTCAATAAGTCGTACTTTTTCGAAAACAGTTCATTGCATGTATTAAAACACTTATATTGTTTGGGTGATTTGTGAATCTTTTCATGTTTCAATAAGTCGTACTTTCTTGAAAACAGTTCGTTGCAATCACCATACTTATGTTGTGTAGGTTCTTTATGGCGATTTAATATATATTTAATATGATAATTTATGGCGATTCAAAAGAGCTTTTCTAGAGAAAGCTTTTCGACAGATGACACACACAAAAGGTTTTTCTCCTGAATGGGTCATCAAATGTTGTTTTAAATGATCCTTTCGGAAAAAATCTTTGTTGCAGGTAAAACACACAAACTGTTTCTTTAGTCCTGATGAGGTGGGTTTCACTCCATACTTCGAAATGGGTCTTTCTTTGGATAAATTTGTAGAATCCATCTCTTGATTATTTAATTCTGGTGATGAGGGTTGACACTTCAAGTTGGTTAGATCATCAACATAAGAATTCATAACTCGTTCCATATTAACTTAAATGAAAAAAAACTAACTTAAACGAAAAATGCAACCTATTACACCGATGAGAAGGGACAGTATAATGTTATGAACTCATTTCATTGAAATTTATATAATGATAGAGGGCGCTCGTGTAAAAATACTAACATTTTATTGGTTTAAAATACTAATATTTTATTGTTTTAAAAATACGTCACGTGATTATTTCATCCTATAATGTTATAAGCTCAATCACCACTTAATTCTTGCACAATGATTGAGAAGGTCTTACCTATCAGAAGTTCGTACATTTGTAAGTAGAAATATTTATTACTTTCGTATCTATTGCTTTTATAATTAATATTTTACTTATCAAGTTGCTTAATTTCTAAATGATGTATTCTAAAACGCCTTTTATGTCTTATGTGTATAAAGTCTACCAAAATAGGGGAATAATAATAATAATAATAATAATAATAATAATAAATAAATAAATAAATAAAAACTATCTGTGTTGGCTCCACCTACAGATACAGGTAGGTTTTGAAGTGGGCGGTCCCAACTGCCGCATCATTGCATAAAGGTAATTTCTTCTGCAATTCCCTATAAACAGGCACTCCACGGTCTGCGTCTTCGAAATCTACCTGTGCCTGTAGGCCGAGCCATCAGGGTTTATTATTATTATTATTATTTGTGATATTTGATATGTTTTTAATTAATAACTACTTTAATATTAAAAATCGGAGGCTCAGGTGCCGACCATGCTGAAACTATCCAAAAATCCTACAGGTTGTCTCTGCACCATGAAAACGATTTTATTCCTACAAAAAACAAACAATTAAGGTTGTTTTCATTTAAAAAGATGCAATACATTCAGTTTCACACTCCGAAATAGAAAATGTCTTAAAATTCTGCAGAGCTTTAAAGAAATAATTCAAAATGTCCTCTCTGTGCTTTAGTTTTCGACGCATCACAAGTGCCGCCCCTTCTCACTCTGTCCAAAAATCCTACAAGTGATTTCTGCACAATGAAAACGATTTTATTCTTAGAAAAACCAAACAATTAAGAATTTTTTCATTTAGAAAGATGTAATACATTCAAACACCAAAACAGAAAATGTCTTTAAATTTTACATAAATTTAAAGAAATTTTTTCCAAATATTCATCTCTGTTCATCAGTTTTTAGCGCATGACAAGTGCCGACCATGCTCAATCTGTCCAAAAATCCTACAAGTGATTTCTGCACAATGAAAACGATTTTATTCTTAGAAAAACCAAACAATTAAGGTTTTTTTCATTTAGAAAGATGCAATACATTCAGTTTCACACTCCGAAACAGAAAATGTCTTTAAATTTTGCAGAGCTTTAAAGAAATACACTGCTCAAAACAATTAAAGGATATTGCAGTTTTAGGTGGATTTTGTATCTGGGAAACTTTTTAGCTGATTGATACATGGTCGACAGACTTAGTAGGTTATATGAGAATAAATTACACATGTTTGGCAGAAAAAAATGCATTTTATTGCGCATTTGTGTACAAAAGGAAAAAAACACAATTTGTGCATATGAGAAAAACAGAATAAGAAAAGGTGTTTTCTTCAAAGATAATCATTTTCAGTAGGGGGTATGGTTTCCACGGGCGGCCAGCAACGTTGAACACCTTTGAGGCATGGACTCAATGAGGCTATTAATGACGAGTTGGGGTATTCTGCCCCACTCTTCCAGAAGAGCTCTTTCCAGTTCTTGGAGAGTTTGTGGGGGTTGTTGGCGGCCAGAAACTCGTCTTCCTAGAGCGTCCCAAACGTGCTCGATTGGATTCATGTCTGGAGAACACGCTGGCCATTCCATTCGAACGATTCCTTCCTCGAAAAGGAAATCCTCCGCCAGGTTTGCACGATGTGGCCTGCAGTTATCGTCCATTAAAATGAAGTTATCTCCGATTGCTGCAGCGTAAGGGACTACAATAGGTCTGAGGATCTCATCCCTATATCGGCGACCAGTCAGAGCTCCATCTCGAATGATGTAGAGGTCAGTGCGCCGGTCAATGGAGATGCCACCATACAACACTCCTCCACCCCGCCAAACCTGACACTTTCGTGCACGAACGCAGGATTATTCCTACTGCCACGGTCCCTCCAGATGAAAATACGCCTATTATCCGGATGCACAGAAAAACGGGACTCGTCAGAAAACAGAATATTGCTCCATTCATTTCTCCTCCAGTTGACATGCTCGGTTGCCCACTCCCTGCGGTCGCGACGATGCCTTGATGTTAATCTAACACATACCATCGGTCGGCGAGCATACAGACCTACAGCATGGAGCCGGTTTCGGACAGTCTGAGTTGAAATCGTGGTGCCTGTAGCCGAGCGAAGGTGTTGTTGGAGAAGAGTAGCGTTCATGTTTCGGTGTCTCCGAGCTGTTAACGCTAAATACCGATCTTCATTGGGCGTTGTTGCCCGTCTACGACCTTGCCCTGGTCTTCGGCCTGCACATGCACTCTCCAAAAAACGGTTCCAGATCCTGGAAATGACACTTTGTGACACTCCAATGGCTTGCGCTCCTTCGGCTTGAGTTTGGCCCCCTTCTAACCTACCAACAATTCTCCAAGCTTCTGAATCTGTCAAATGACTTCGCTGAGACATCGTACTCATCGAAACAAAGCAATGACTGAATGCCGATCATCCTTGTCTTCATTCTCTTTTATCCAGTTGAAAGTGAAATTTCATTCGCTGCCGCTGAAGCGACGTTTTTGACGACGAACTCAAAATTTGCATACTCCACAGTTTGAAAACCAGAAAAATTTGCATTTGTGATTCTCTTTTTCTATTTTCGGCAAAAAAATTTTCGTTTATATCTTTATTTTATATAAAACTTCAAATATCCTTTAATTGTTTTGAGCAGTGTATTTCACAATGTCCTCTCTGTGCTTCAGTTTTCTGCGCATCACAAGTGCCGCCCATGCTCAAACTGTCCCACATTCCTGCAAGTGATCTCTGCACAATGAAAACGATTTTATTCTTAGAAAAACCAAACAATTAAGGTTGTTTTCATTTCGAAAGATGCAATACATTCAGTTTCACATTCCGAAACAGAAAATGCATACTAACTAAACTAAATTTTGCATAGCTTTATAGAAAGAGAGCAAAATCCTCCTCTCTGTGCTTCAGTTTTCAGCGCATCTCAAGTGCCGCCCATGCTCACTCTATCCAAAAATTCTCCAGGTTGCCTCTGCACAATGAAAACGATTTTATTCTTAGAAAAACCAAACAATTAAGGTTTTTTTCATTTAGAAAGATGCAATACATTCAGTTTCAAACACCGAAACAGAAAATGTCTCTAAATTTTGCATAGCTTTATAGAACGAGAGCAAAATGCTTCTCTCTGTGCTTCAGTGTTCCGCGCATCACAAGTGCCGCCCATGCTCAAAATGTCCCAAAATCCTACAGATGATCTATGCACAATGAAAACGATTTTATTCTTAGAAAAACCAAACAATTAAGGTTTTTTAAATTTAGAAAGATGCAATACATTCAATTTCAAACACCGAAATAGAAAATGTCTTTAAATTCTGCATAGCTTTAAAGAAATAATACAAAATGCTTCTCTCTGTGCTTCAGTGTTCCGCGCATCACAAGTGCCGCCCATGCTCAAACTGTCCCAAAATCCTACAGATGATCTATGCACAATGAAAACGATTTTATTCTTAGAAAAACCAAACAATTAAGGTTTTTTTCATTTAGAAAGATGCAATACATTCAGTTTCAAACACCGAAACAGAAAATGTCTCTAAATTTTGCATAGCTTTATAGAACGAGAGCAAAATGCTTCTCTCTGTGCTTCAGTGTTCCGCGCATCACAAGTGCCGCCCATGCTCAAACTGTCCCAAAATCCTACAGATGATCTATGCACAATGAAAACGATTTTATTCTTAGAAAAACCAAACAATTAAGGTTTTTTAAATTTAGAAAGATGCAATACATTCAATTTCAAACACCGAAACAGAAACTGTCTTTAAATTCTGCATAGCTTTAAAGAAATAATACAAAATGTCCTCTCTGTGCTTCAGTTTTCAGCGCATCTCAAGTGCCGCCCATGCTCACTCTATCCAAAAATTCTCCAGGTTGCCTCTTCACAATGAAAACGATTTTGTTCTTAGAAAAACCAAACAATTAAGGTTTTTTTCATTTAGAAAGATGCAATACATTCAGTTTCAAACACCGAAACAGAAAATGTCTCTAAATTTTGCATAGCTTTATAGAACGAGAGCAAAATGCTTCTCTCTGTGCTTCAGTGTTCCGCGCATCACAAGTGCCGCCCATGCTCAAACTGTCCCAAAATCCTACAGATGATCTATGCACAATGAAAACGATTTTATTCTTAGAAAAACCAAACAATTAAGGTTTTTTAAATTTAGAAAGATGCAATACATTCAATTTCAAACACCGAAACAGAAAATGTCTTTAAATTCTGCATAGCTTTAAAGAAATAATACAAAATGTCCTCTCTGTGCTTCAGTTTTCAGCGCATCTCAAGTGCCGCCCATGCTCACTCTATCCAAAAATTCTCCAGGTTGCCTCTTCACAATGAAAACGATTTTGTTCTTAGAAAAAACAAACAATTAATGTTTTTTAAATTTAGAAAGATGCAATACATTCAGTTTCAAACACCGAAACAGAAAATGTCTTTAAATTCTGCATAGTTTTAAAGAAATAATACAAAATATATTCTCTGTGCTTCAGTTTTCAGAGCATCTCAAGTGCCGCCCATGCTCACTCTATAAGAAATTCTCCAGGTTGCCTCTTCACAATGAAAACGATTTTATTCTTAGAAAAACCAAACAATTAAGGTTTTTTAAATTTAGAAAGATGCAATACATTCAATTTCAAACACCGAAACAGAAAATGTCTTTAAATTCTGCATAGTTTTAAAGAAATAATACAAAATATATTCTCTGTGCTTCAGTTTTCAGAGCATCTCAAGTGCCGCCCATGCTCACTCTATCCAAAAATTCTCCAGGTTGCCTCTACACAATGAAAACGATTTTATTCTTAGAAAAACCAAACAATTAATGTTTTTTAAATTTAGAAAGATGCAATACATTCAGTTTCAAACACCGAAACAGAAAATGTCTTTAAATTCTGCATAGTTTTAAAGAAATAATACAAAATATATTCTCTGTGCTTCAGTTTTCAGAGCATCTCAAGTGCCGCCCATGCTCACTCTATAAGAAATTCTCCAGGTTGCCTCTTCACAATGAAAACGATTTTATTCTTAGAAAAACCAAACAATTAAGGTTTTTTAAATTTAGAAAGATGCAATACATTCAATTTCAAACACCGAAACAGAAAATGTCTTTAAATTCTGCATAGTTTTAAAGAAATAATACAAAATATATTCTCTGTGCTTCAGTTTTCAGCGCATCTCAAGTGCCGCCCATGCTCACTCTATCCAAAAATTCTCCAGGTTGCCTCTTCACAATGAAAACGATTTTATTCTTAGAAAAACCAAACAATTAAGGTTTTTTTCATTTAGAAAGATGCAATACATTCAGTTTCAAACACCGAAACAGAAAATGTCTCTAAATTTTGCATAGCTTTATAGAACGAGAGCAAAATGCTTCTCTCTGTGCTTCAGTGTTCCGCGCATCACAAGTGCCGCCCATGCTCAAACTGTCCCAAAATCCTACAGATGATCTATGCACAATGAAAACGATTTTATTCTTAGAAAAACCAAACAATTAAGGTTTTTTAAATTTAGAAAGATGCAATACATTCAATTTCAAACACCGAAACAGAAAATGTCTTTAAATTCTGCATAGCTTTAAAGAAATAATACAAAATGTCCTCTCTGTGCTTCAGTTTTCAGCGCATCTCAAGTGCCGCCCATGCTCACTCTATCCAAAAATTCTCCAGGTTGCCTCTTCACAAGGAAAACGATTTTATTCTTAGAAAAACCAAACAATTAAGGTTTTTTTCATTTAGAAAGATGCAATACATTCAGTTTCAAACACCGAAACAGAAAATGTCTCTAAATTTTGCATAGCTTTATAGAACGAGAGCAAAATGCTTCTCTCTGTGCTTCAGTGTTCCGCGCATCACAAGTGCCGCCCATGCTCAAACTGTCCCAAAATCCTACAGATGATCTATGCACAATGAAAACGATTTTATTCTTAGAAAAACCAAACAGTTAAGGTTTTTTAAATCTAGAAAGATGCAATACATTCAATTTCAAACACCGAAACAGAAAATGTCTTTAAATTCTGCATAGCTTTAAAGAAATAATACAAAATATCCTCTCTGTGCTTCAGTTTTCAGAGCATCTCAAGTGCCGCCCATGCTCACTCTATCCAAAAATTCTCCAGGTTGCCTCTTCACAAGGAAAACGATTTTGTTCTTAGAAAAAACAAACAATTAAGGTTTTTTTTCATTTAGAAAGATGCAATACATTCAGTTTCAAACACCGAAACAGAAAATGTCTCTAAATTTTGCATAGCTTTATAGAACGAGAGCAAAATGCTTCTCTCTGTGCTTCAGTGTTCCGCGCATCACAAGTGCCGCCCATGCTCAAACTGTCCCAAAATCCTACAGATGATCTATGCACAATGAAAACGATTTTATTCTTAGAAAATCCAAACAATTAAGGTTTTTTAAATTTAGAAAGATGCAATACATTCAATTTCAAACACCAAAAAAGAAAATGTCTTTAAATTCTGCATAGCTTTAAAGAAATAATACAAAATTTCCTCTCTGTGCTTCAGTTTTCAGCGCATCTCAAGTGCCGCCCATGCTCACTCTATCCAAAAATTCTCCAGGTTGCCTCTTCACAATGAAAACGATTTTATTCTTAGAAAAACCAAACAATTAAGGTTTTTTTCATTTAGAAAGATGCAATACATTCAGTTTCAAACACCGAAACAGAAAATGTCTCTAAATTTTGCATAGCTTTATAGAACGAGAGCAAAATGCTTCTCTCTGTGCTTCAGTGTTCCGCGCATCACAAGTGCCGCCCATGCTCAAACTGTCCCAAAATCCTACAGATGATCTATGCACAATGAAAACGATTTTATTCTTAGAAAAACCAAACAATTAAGGTTTTTTAAATTTAGAAAGATGCAATACATTCAATTTCAAACACCGAAACAGAAAATGTCTTTAAATTCTGCATAGTTTTAAAGAAATAATAGAAAATATATTATCTGTGCTTCAGTTTTCAGAGCATCTCAAGTGCCGCCCATGCTCACTCTATCCAAAAATTCTCCAGGTTGCCTCTTCACAATGAAAACGATTTTATTCTTAGAAAAACCAAACAATTAATGTTTTTTAAATTTAGAAAGATGCAATACATTCAGTTTCAAACACCGAAACAGAAAATGTCTTTAAATTCTGCATAGTTTTAAAGAAATAATACAAAATATATTCTCTGTGCTTCAGTTTTCAGAGCATCTCAAGTGCCGCCCATGCTCACTCTATCCAAAAATTCTCCAGGTTGCCTCTTCACAATGAAAACGATTTTATTCTTAGAAAAACCAAACAATTAAGGTTTTTTAAATTTAGAAAGATGCAATACATTCAATTTCAAACACCGAAACAGAAAATGTCTTTAAATTCTGCATAGTTTTAAAGAAATAATACAAAATATATTCTCTGTGCTTCAGTTTTCAGCGCATCTCAAGTGCCGCCCATGCTCACTCTATCCAAAAATTCTCCAGGTTGCCTCTTCACAATGAAAACGATTTTATTCTTAGAAAAACCAAACAATTAAGGTTTTTTTCATTTAGAAAGATGCAATACATTCAGTTTCAAACACCGAAACAGAAAATGTCTCTAAATTTTGCATAGCTTTATAGAACGAGAGCAAAATGCTTCTCTCTGTGCTTCAGTGTTCCGCGCATCACAAGTGCCGCCCATGCTCAAACTGTCCCAAAATCCTACAGATGATCTATGCACAATGAAAACGATTTTATTCTTAGAAAAACCAAACAGTTAAGGTTTTTTAAATCTAGAAAGATGCAATACATTCAATTTCAAACACCGAAACAGAAAATGTCTTTAAATTCTGCATAGCTTTAAAGAAATAATACAAAATATCCTCTCTGTGCTTCAGTTTTCAGAGCATCTCAAGTGCCGCCCATGCTCACTCTATCCAAAAATTCTCCAGGTTGCCTCTTCACAAGGAAAACGATTTTGTTCTTAGAAAAAACAAACAATTAAGGTTTTTTTTCATTTAGAAAGATGCAATACATTCAGTTTCAAACACCGAAACAGAAAATGTCTCTAAATTTTGCATAGCTTTATAGAACGAGAGCAAAATGCTTCTCTCTGTGCTTCAGTGTTCCGCGCATCACAAGTGCCGCCCATGCTCAAACTGTCCCAAAATCCTACAGATGATCTATGCACAATGAAAACGATTTTATTCTTAGAAAATCCAAACAATTAAGGTTTTTTAAATTTAGAAAGATGCAATACATTCAATTTCAAACACCAAAAAAGAAAATGTCTTTAAATTCTGCATAGCTTTAAAGAAATAATACAAAATTTCCTCTCTGTGCTTCAGTTTTCAGCGCATCTCAAGTGCCGCCCATGCTCACTCTATCCAAAAATTCTCCAGGTTGCCTCTTCACAATGAAAACGATTTTATTCTTAGAAAAACCAAACAATTAAGGTTTTTTTCATTTAGAAAGATGCAATACATTCAGTTTCAAACACCGAAACAGAAAATGTCTCTAAATTTTGCATAGCTTTATAGAACGAGAGCAAAATGCTTCTCTCTGTGCTTCAGTGTTCCGCGCATCACAAGTGCCGCCCATGCTCAAACTGTCCCAAAATCCTACAGATGATCTATGCACAATGAAAACGATTTTATTCTTAGAAAAACCAAACAATTAAGGTTTTTTAAATTTAGAAAGATGCAATACATTCAATTTCAAACACCGAAACAGAAAATGTCTTTAAATTCTGCATAGTTTTAAAGAAATAATAGAAAATATATTATCTGTGCTTCAGTTTTCAGAGCATCTCAAGTGCCGCCCATGCTCACTCTATCCAAAAATTCTCCAGGTTGCCTCTTCACAATGAAAACGATTTTATTCTTAGAAAAACCAAACAATTAATGTTTTTTAAATTTAGAAAGATGCAATACATTCAGTTTCAAACACCGAAACAGAAAATGTCTTTAAATTCTGCATAGTTTTAAAGAAATAATACAAAATATATTCTCTGTGCTTCAGTTTTCAGAGCATCTCAAGTGCCGCCCATGCTCACTCTATCCAAAAATTCTCCAGGTTGCCTCTTCACAATGAAAACGATTTTATTCTTAGAAAAACCAAACAATTAAGGTTTTTTAAATTTAGAAAGATGCAATACATTCAATTTCAAACACCGAAACAGAAAATGTCTTTAAATTCTGCATAGTTTTAAAGAAATAATACAAAATATATTCTCTGTGCTTCAGTTTTCAGCGCATCTCAAGTGCCGCCCATGCTCACTCTATCCAAAAATTCTCCAGGTTGCCTCTTCACAATGAAAACGATTTTATTCTTAGAAAAACCAAACAATTAAGGTTTTTTTCATTTAGAAAGATGCAATACATTCAGTTTCAAACACCGAAACAGAAAATGTCTCTAAATTTTGCATAGCTTTATAGAACGAGAGCAAAATGCTTCTCTCTGTGCTTCAGTGTTCCGCGCATCACAAGTGCCGCCCATGCTCAAACTGTCCCAAAATCCTACAGATGATCTATGCACAATGAAAACGATTTTATTCTTAGAAAAACCAAACAGTTAAGGTTTTTTAAATCTAGAAAGATGCAATACATTCAATTTCAAACACCGAAACAGAAAATGTCTTTAAATTCTGCATAGCTTTAAAGAAATAATACAAAATATCCTCTCTGTGCTTCAGTTTTCAGAGCATCTCAAGTGCCGCCCATGCTCACTCTATCCAAAAATTCTCCAGGTTGCCTCTTCACAAGGAAAACGATTTTGTTCTTAGAAAAAACAAACAATTAAGGTTTTTTTTCATTTAGAAAGATGCAATACATTCAGTTTCAAACACCGAAACAGAAAATGTCTCTAAATTTTGCATAGCTTTATAGAACGAGAGCAAAATGCTTCTCTCTGTGCTTCAGTGTTCCGCGCATCACAAGTGCCGCCCATGCTCAAACTGTCCCAAAATCCTACAGATGATCTATGCACAATGAAAACGATTTTATTCTTAGAAAATCCAAACAATTAAGGTTTTTTAAATTTAGAAAGATGCAATACATTCAATTTCAAACACCAAAAAAGAAAATGTCTTTAAATTCTGCATAGCTTTAAAGAAATAATACAAAATTTCCTCTCTGTGCTTCAGTTTTCAGCGCATCTCAAGTGCCGCCCATGCTCACTCTATCCAAAAATTCTCCAGGTTGCCTCTTCACAATGAAAACGATTTTATTCTTAGAAAAACCAAACAATTAAGGTTTTTTTCATTTAGAAAGATGCAATACATTCAGTTTCAAACACCGAAACAGAAAATGTCTCTAAATTTTGCATAGCTTTATAGAACGAGAGCAAAATGCTTCTCTCTGTGCTTCAGTGTTCCGCGCATCACAAGTGCCGCCCATGCTCAAACTGTCCCAAAATCCTACAGATGATCTATGCACAATGAAAACGATTTTATTCTTAGAAAAACCAAACAATTAAGGTTTTTTAAATTTAGAAAGATGCAATACATTCAATTTCAAACACCGAAACAGAAAATGTCTTTAAATTCTGCATAGTTTTAAAGAAATAATAGAAAATATATTATCTGTGCTTCAGTTTTCAGAGCATCTCAAGTGCCGCCCATGCTCACTCTATCCAAAAATTCTCCAGGTTGCCTCTTCACAATGAAAACGATTTTATTCTTAGAAAAACCAAACAATTAATGTTTTTTAAATTTAGAAAGATGCAATACATTCAGTTTCAAACACCGAAACAGAAAATGTCTTTAAATTCTGCATAGTTTTAAAGAAATAATACAAAATATATTCTCTGTGCTTCAGTTTTCAGAGCATCTCAAGTGCCGCCCATGCTCACTCTATCCAAAAATTCTCCAGGTTGCCTCTTCACAATGAAAACGATTTTATTCTTAGAAAAACCAAACAATTAAGGTTTTTTAAATTTAGAAAGATGCAATACATTCAATTTCAAACACCGAAACAGAAAATGTCTTTAAATTCTGCATAGTTTTAAAGAAATAATACAAAATATATTCTCTGTGCTTCAGTTTTCAGCGCATCTCAAGTGCCGCCCATGCTCACTCTATCCAAAAATTCTCCAGGTTGCCTCTTCACAATGAAAACGATTTTATTCTTAGAAAAACCAAACAATTAAGGTTTTTTTCATTTAGAAAGATGCAATACATTCAGTTTCAAACACCGAAACAGAAAATGTCTCTAAATTTTGCATAGCTTTATAGAACGAGAGCAAAATGCTTCTCTCTGTGCTTCAGTGTTCCGCGCATCACAAGTGCCGCCCATGCTCAAACTGTCCCAAAATCCTACAGATGATCTATGCACAATGAAAACGATTTTATTCTTAGAAAAACCAAACAATTAAGGTTGTTTTCATTTCGAAAGATGCAATACATTCAGTTTCACATTCCGAAACAGAAAATGCATACTAACTAAACTAAATTTTGCATAGCTTTATAGAAAGAGAGCAAAATCCTCCTCTCTGTGCTTCAGTGTTCCGCGCATCACAAGTGCCGCCCATGCTCAAAATCCTACAGATGATCTATGCACAATGAAAACGATTTTATTCTTAGAAAAACCAAACAATTAAGGTTTTTTAAATTTAGAAAGATGCAATACATTCAATTTCAAACACCGAAACAGAAAATTTCTTTAAATTCTGCATAGCTTTAAAGAAATAATACAAAATGTCCTCTCTGTGCTTCAGTTTTCAGCGCATCTCAAGTGCCGCCCATGCTCACTCTATCCAAAAATTCTCCAGGTTGCCTCTTCACAATGAAAACGATTTTGTTCTTAGAAAAACCAAACAATTAAGGTTTTTTTCATTTAGAAAGATGCAATACATTCAGTTTCAAACACCGAAACAGAAAATGTCTCTAAATTTTGCATAGCTTTATAGAACGAGAGCAAAATGCTTCTCTCTGTGCTTCAGTGTTCCGCGCATCACAAGTGCCGCCCATGCTCAAACTGTCCCAAAATCCTACAGATGATCTATGCACAATGAAAACGATTTTATTCTTAGAAAAACCAAACAATTAAGGTTTTTTAAATTTAGAAAGATGCAATACATTCAATTTCAAACACCGAAACAGAAAATGTCTTTAAATTCTGCATAGCTTTAAAGAAATAATACAAAATGTCCTCTCTGTGCTTCAGTTTTCAGCGCATCTCAAGTGCCGCCCATACTCACTCTATCCAAAAATTCTCCAGGTTGCCTCTTCACAATGAAAACGATTTTGTTCTTAGAAAAACCAAACAATTAAGGTTTTTTTCATTTAGAAACATGCAATACATTCAGTTTCAAACACCGAAACAGAAAATGTCTTTAAATTTTGCATAGCTTTATAGAACGAGAGCAAAATGCTTCTCTCTGTGCTTCAGTGTTCCGCGCATCACAAGTGCCGCCCATGCTCAAACTGTCCCAAAATCCTACAGATGATCTATGCACAATGAAAACGATTTTATTCTTAGAAAAACCAAACAATTAAGGTTTTTTAAATTTAGAAAGATGCAATACATTCAATTTCAAACACCGAAACAGGAAATGTCTTTAAATTCTGCATAGCTTTAAAGAAATAATACAAAATGTCCTCTCTGTGCTTCAGTTTTCAGCGCATCTCAAGTGCCGCCCATGCTCACTCTATCCAAAAATTCTCCAGGTTGCCTCTTCACAATGAAAACGATTTTGTTCTTAGAAAACCAAACAATTAAGGTTTTTTTCATATAGAAAGATGCAATACATTCAGTTTCAAACACCGAAACAGAAAATGTCTCTAAATTTTGCATAGCTTTATAGAACGAGAGCAAAATGCTTCTCTCTGTGCTTCAGTGTTCCGCGCATCACAAGTGCCGCCCATGCTCAAACTGTCCCAAAATCCTACAGATGATCTATGCACAATGAAAACGATTTTATTCTTAGAAAAACCAAACAATTAAGGTTTTTTAAATTTAGAAAGATGCAATACATTCAATTTCAAACACCGAAACAGAAAATGTCTTTAAATTCTGCATAGCTTTAAAGAAATAATACAAAATGTCCTCTCTGTGCTTCAGTTTTCAGCGCATCTCAAGTGCCGCCCATGCTCACTCTATCCAAAAATTCTCCAGGTTGCCTCATCACAATGAAAACGATTTTGTTCTTAGAAAATCCAAACAATTAAGGTTTTTTTCATTTAGAAAGATGCAATACATTCAGTTTCAAACACCGAAACAGAAAATGTCTCTAAATTTTGCATAGCTTTATAGAACGTGAGCAAAATGCTTCTCTCTGTGCTTCAGTGTTCCGCGCATCACAAGTGCCGCCCATGCTCAAACTGTCCAAAAATCCTACAGATGATCTATGCACAATGAAAACGATTTTATTCTTAGAAAAACCAAACAATTAAGGTTTTTTAAATTTAGAAAGATGCAATACATTCAATTTCAAACACCGAAACAGAAAATGTCTTTAAATTCTGCATAGCTTTAAAGAAATAATACAAAATGTCCTCTCTGTGCTTTAGTTTTCAGCGCATCTCAAGTGCCGCCCATGCTCACTCTATCCAAAAATTCACCAGGTTGCCTCTTCACAATGAAAACGATTTTGTTCTTAGAAAAACCAAACAATTAAGGTTTTTTTCATTTAGAAAGATGCAATACATTCAGTTTCAAACACCGAAACAGAAAATGTCTCTAAATTTTGCATAGCTTTATAGAACGAGAGCAAAATGCTTCTCTCTGTGCTTCAGTGTTCCGCGCATCACAAGTGCCGCCCATGCTCAAACTGTCCCAAAATCCTACAGATGATCTATGCACAATGAAAACGATTTTATTCTTAGAAAAACCAAACAATTAAGGTTTTTTAAATTTAGAAAGATGCAATACATTCAATTTCAAACACCGAAACAGAAAATGTCTTTAAATTCTGCATAGCTTTAAAGAAATAATACAAAATGTCCTCTCTGTGCTTCAGTTTTCAGCGCATCTCAAGTGCCGCCCATGCTCACTCTATCCAAAAATTCACCAGGTTGCCTCTTCACAATGAAAACGATTTTGTTCTTAGAAAAACCAAACAATTAAGGTTTTTTTCATTTAGAAAGATGCAATACATTCAGTTTCAAACACCGAAACAGAAAATGTCTCTAAATTTTGCATAGCTTTATAGAACGAGAGCAAAATGCTTCTCTCTGTGCTTCAGTGTTCCGCGCATCACAAGTGCCGCCCATGCTCAAACTGTCCCAAAATCCTACAGATGATCTATGCACAATGAAAACGATTTTATTCTTAGAAAACCCAAACAATTAAGGTTTTTTAAATTTAGAAAGATGCAATACATTCAATTTCAAACACCGTAACAGAAAATGTCTTTAAATTCTGCATAGCTTTAAAGAAATAATACAAAATGTCCTCTCTGTGCTTCAGTTTTCAGCGCATCTCAAGTGCCGCCCATGCTCACTCTATCCAAAAATTCTCCAGGTTGCCTCTTCACAATGAAAACGATTTTCTTCTTAGAAAAACCAAACAATTAAGGTTTTTTTCATTTAGAAAGATGCAATACATTCAGTTTCAAACACCGAAACAGAAAATGTCTCTAAATTTTGCATAGCTTTATAGAACGAGAGCAAAATGCTTCTCTCTGTGCTTCAGTGTTCCGCGCATCACAAGTGCCGCCCATGCTCACACTGTCCCAAAATCCTACAGATGATCTATGCACAATGAAAACGATTTTATTCTTAGAAAAACCAAACAATTAAGGTTTTTTAAATTTAGAAAGATGCAATACATTCAATTTCAAACACCGAAACAGAAAATGTCTCTAAATTTTGCATAGCTTTATAGAACGAGAGCAAAATGCTTCTCTCTGTGCTTCAGCGTTCCGCGCATCACAAGTGCCGCCCATGCTCACACTGTCCCAAAATCCTACAGATGATCTATGCACAATGAAAACGATTTTATTCTTAGAAAAACCAAACAATTAAGGTTTTTTAAATTTAGAAAGATGCAATACATTCAATTTCAAACACCGAAACAGAAAATGTCTTTAAATTCTGCATAGCTTTAAAGAAATAATACAAAATGTCCTCTCTGTGCTTCAGTTTTCAGTGCATCTCAAGTGCCGCCCATGCTCACTCTATCCAAAAATTCTCCAGGTTGCCTCTTCACAATGAAAACGATTTTGTTCTTAGAAAAACCAAACAATTAATTTTTTTTTTCATTTAGAAAGATGCAATACATTCAGTTTCAAACACCGAAACAGAAAATGTCTCTAAATTTTGCATAGCTTTATAGAACGAGAGCAAAATGCTTCTCTCTGTGCTTCAGTGTTCCGCGCATCACAAGTGCCGCCCATGCTCAAACTGTCCCAAAATCCTACAGATGATCTATGCACAATGAAAACGATTTTATTCTTAGAAAAACCAAACAATTAAGGTTTTTTAAATTTAGAAAGATGCAATACATTCAATTTCAAACACCGAAACAGAAAATGTCTTTAAATTCTGCATAGCTTTAAAGAAATAATACAAAATGTCCTCTCTGTGCTTCAGTTTTCAGCGCATCTCAAGTGCCACCCATGCTCACTCTATCCAAAAATTCTCCATGTTGCCTCTTCACAATGGAAACGATTTTGTTCTTAGAAAAACCAAACAATTAAGGTTTTTTTCATTTAGAAAGATGCAAAGAAAAGACATTTTAAGTTTCAAACACCGAAATAGAAAATGTCTTTAAATTTTGCATAGCTTGATAGAACGAGAGCAAAATGCTTCTCTCTGTGCTTCAGTGTTCCGCGCATCACAAGTGCCGCCCATGCTCAAACTGTCCCAAAATCCTACAGATGATCTATGCACAATGAAAACGATTTTATTCTTAGAAAAACCAAACAATTAAGGTTTTTTAAATTTAGAAAGATGCAATACATTCAATTTCAAACACCGAAACAGAAAATGTCTTTAAATTCTGCATAGCTTTAAAGAAATAATACAAAATGTCCTCTCTGTGCTTCAGTTTTCAGCGCATCTCAAGTGCTGCCCATGCTCACTCTATCCAAAAATTCTCCAGGTTGCCTCTTCACAATGAAAACGATTTTGTTCTTAGAAAAACCAAACAATTAAGGTTTTTTTCATTTAGAAAGATGCAATACATTCAGTTTCAAACACCGAAACAGAAAATGTCTCTAAATTTTGCATAGCTTTATAGAACGAGAGCAAAATGCTTCTCTCTGTGCTTCAGTGTTCCGCGCATCACAAGTGCCGCCCATGCTCAAACTGTCCCAAAATCCTACAGATGATCTATGCACAATGAAAACGATTTTATTCTTAGAAAAACCAAACAATTAAGGTTTTTTAAATTTAGAAAGATGCAATACATTCAATTTCAAACACCGAAACAGAAAATGTCTTTAAATTCTGCATAGCTTTAAAGAAATTATACAAAATATCCTCTCTGTGCTTCAGTTTTCAGCGCATCTCAAGTGCCGCCCATGCTCACTCTATCCAAAAATTCTCCATGTTGCCTCTTCACAATGAAAACGATTTTGTTCTTAGAAAAACCAAACAATTAAGGTTTTTTTCATTTAGAAAGATGCAAAGAAAAGACATTTTCAGTTTCAAACACCGAAACAGAAAATGTCTTTAAATTTTGCATAGCTTGATAGAACGAGAGCAAAATGCTTCTCTCTGTGCTTCAGTGTTCCGCGCATCACAAGTGCCGCCCATGCTCAAACTGTCCCAAAATCCTACAGATGATCTATGCACAATGAAAACGATTTTATTCTTAGAAAAACCAAACAATTAAGGTTTTTTAAATTTAGAAAGATGCAATACATTCAATTTCAAACACCGAAACAGAAAATGTCTTTAAATTCTGCATAGCTTTAAAGAAATAATACAAAATGTCCTCTCTGTGCTTCAGTTTTCAGCGCATCTCAAGTGCCGCCCATGCTCACTCTATCCAAAAATTCTCCAGGTTGCCTCTTCACAATGAAAACGATTTTGTTCTTAGAAAAACCAAACAATTAAGGTTTTTTTCATATAGAAAGATGCAATACATTCAGTTTCAAACACCGAAACAGAAAATGTCTCTAAATTTTGCATAGCTTTATAGAACGAGAGCAAAATGCTTCTCTCTGTGCTTCAGTGTTCCGCGCATCACAAGTGCCGCCCATGCTCAAACTGTCCCAAAATCCTACAGATGATCTATGCACAATGAAAACGATTTTATTCTTAGAAAAACCAAACAATTAAGGTTTTTTAAATTTAGAAAGATGCAATACATTCAATTTCAAACACCGAAACAGAAAATGTCTTTAAATTCTGCATAGCTTTAAAGAAATAATACAAAATGTCCTCTCTGTGCTTCAGTTTTCAGCGCATCTCAAGTGCCGCCCATGCTCACTCTATCCAAAAA
The DNA here is from genome assembly GCA_963931845.1 of Maratus michaelseni. Lineage (NCBI taxonomy): Eukaryota > Metazoa > Arthropoda > Arachnida > Araneae > Salticidae > Maratus > Maratus michaelseni. The sequence goes on along the minus strand of OZ007596.1, from coordinate 313,107,941 downwards.
TTCTCCAGGTTGCCTCTTCACAATGAAAACGATTTTGTTCTTAGAAAAACCAAACAATTAAGGTTTTTTTCATTTAGAAAGATGCAATACATTCAGTTTCAAACACCGAAACAGAAAATGTCTCTAAATTTTGCATAGCTTTATAGAACGAGAGCAAAATGCTTCTCTCTGTGCTTCAGTGTTCCGCGCATCACAAGTGCCGCCCATGCTCAAACTGTCCCAAAATCCTACAGATGATCTATGCACAATGAAAACGATTTTATTCTTAGAAAAACCAAACAATTAAGGTTTTTTAAATTTAGAAAGATGCAATACATTCAATTTCAAACACCGAAACAGAAAATGTCTTTAAATTCTGCATAGCTTTAAAGAAATAATACAAAATGTCCTCTCTGTGCTTCAGTTTTCAGCGCATCTCAAGTGCCGCCCATACTCACTCTATCCAAAAATTCTCCAGGTTGCCTCTTCACAATGAAAACGATTTTGTTCTTAGAAAAACCAAACAATTAAGGTTTTTTTCATTTAGAAACATGCAATACATTCAGTTTCAAACACCGAAACAGAAAATGTCTTTAAATTTTGCATAGCTTTATAGAACGAGAGCAAAATGCTTCTCTCTGTGCTTCAGTGTTCCGCGCATCACAAGTGCCGCCCATGCTCAAACTGTCCCAAAATCCTACAGATGATCTATGCACAATGAAAACGATTTTATTCTTAGAAAAACCAAACAATTAAGGTTTTTTAAATTTAGAAAGATGCAATACATTCAATTTCAAACACCGAAACAGGAAATGTCTTTAAATTCTGCATAGCTTTAAAGAAATAATACAAAATGTCCTCTCTGTGCTTCAGTTTTCAGCGCATCTCAAGTGCCGCCCATGCTCACTCTATCCAAAAATTCTCCAGGTTGCCTCTTCACAATGAAAACGATTTTGTTCTTAGAAAAACCAAACAATTAAGGTTTTTTTCATATAGAAAGATGCAATACATTCAGTTTCAAACACCGAAACAGAAAATGTCTCTAAATTTTGCATAGCTTTATAGAACGAGAGCAAAATGCTTCTCTCTGTGCTTCAGTGTTCCGCGCATCACAAGTGCCGCCCATGCTCAAACTGTCCCAAAATCCTACAGATGATCTATGCACAATGAAAACGATTTTATTCTTAGAAAAACCAAACAATTAAGGTTTTTTAAATTTAGAAAGATGCAATACATTCAATTTCAAACACCGAAACAGAAAATGTCTTTAAATTCTGCATAGCTTTAAAGAAATAATACAAAATGTCCTCTCTGTGCTTCAGTTTTCAGCGCATCTCAAGTGCCGCCCATGCTCACTCTATCCAAAAATTCTCCAGGTTGCCTCTTCACAATGAAAACGATTTTGTTCTTAGAAAAACCAAACAATTAAGGTTTTTTTCATTTAGAAAGATGCAATACATTCAGTTTCAAACACCGAAACAGAAAATGTCTCTAAATTTTGCATAGCTTTATAGAACGAGAGCAAAATGCTTCTCTCTGTGCTTCAGTGTTCCGCGCATCACAAGTGCCGCCCATGCTCAAACTGTCCAAAAATCCTACAGATGATCTATGCACAATGAAAACGATTTTATTCTTAGAAAAACCAAACAATTAAGGTTTTTTAAATTTAGAAAGATGCAATACATTCAATTTCAAACACCGAAACAGAAAATGTCTTTAAATTCTGCATAGCTTTAAAGAAATAATACAAAATGTCCTCTCTGTGCTTTAGTTTTCAGCGCATCTCAAGTGCCGCCCATGCTCACTCTATCCAAAAATTCACCAGGTTGCCTCTTCACAATGAAAACGATTTTGTTCTTAGAAAAACCAAACAATTAAGGTTTTTTTCATTTAGAAAGATGCAATACATTCAGTTTCAAACACCGAAACAGAAAATGTCTCTAAATTTTGCATAGCTTTATAGAACGAGAGCAAAATGCTTCTCTCTGTGCTTCAGTGTTCCGCGCATCACAAGTGCCGCCCATGCTCAAACTGTCCCAAAATCCTACAGATGATCTATGCACAATGAAAACGATTTTATTCTTAGAAAAACCAAACAATTAAGGTTTTTTAAATTTAGAAAGATGCAATACATTCAATTTCAAACACCGAAACAGAAAATGTCTTTAAATTCTGCATAGCTTTAAAGAAATAATACAAAATGTCCTCTCTGTGCTTCAGTTTTCAGCGCATCTCAAGTGCCGCCCATGCTCACTCTATCCAAAAATTCACCAGGTTGCCTCTTCACAATGAAAACGATTTTGTTCTTAGAAAAACCAAACAATTAAGGTTTTTTTCATTTAGAAAGATGCAATACATTCAGTTTCAAACACCGAAACAGAAAATGTCTCTAAATTTTGCATAGCTTTATAGAACGAGAGCAAAATGCTTCTCTCTGTGCTTCAGTGTTCCGCGCATCACAAGTGCCGCCCATGCTCAAACTGTCCCAAAATCCTACAGATGATCTATGCACAATGAAAACGATTTTATTCTTAGAAAACCCAAACAATTAAGGTTTTTTAAATTTAGAAAGATGCAATACATTCAATTTCAAACACCGTAACAGAAAATGTCTTTAAATTCTGCATAGCTTTAAAGAAATAATACAAAATGTCCTCTCTGTGCTTCAGTTTTCAGCGCATCTCAAGTGCCGCCCATGCTCACTCTATCCAAAAATTCACCAGGTTGCCTCTTCACAATGAAAACGATTTTGTTCTTAGAAAAACCAAACAATTAAGGTTTTTTTCATTTAGAAAGATGCAATACATTCAGTTTCAAACACCGAAACAGAAAATGTCTCTAAATTTTGCATAGCTTTATAGAACGAGAGCAAAATGCTTCTCTCTGTGCTTCAGTGTTCCGCGCATCACAAGTGCCGCCCATGCTCAAACTGTCCCAAAATCCTACAGATGATCTATGCACAATGAAAACGATTTTATTCTTAGAAAACCCAAACAATTAAGGTTTTTTTCATTTAGAAACATGCAATACATTCAGTTTCAAACACCGAAACAGAAAATGTCTTTAAATTTTGCATAGCTTTATAGAACGAGAGCAAAATGCTTCTCTCTGTGCTTCAGTGTTCCGCGCATCACAAGTGCCGCCCATGCTCAAACTGTCCCAAAATCCTACAGATGATCTATGCACAATGAAAACGATTTTATTCTTAGAAAAACGAAACAATTAAGGTTTTTTAAATTTAGAAAGATGCAATACATTCAATTTCAAACACCGAAACAGGAAATGTCTTTAAATTCTGCATAGCTTTAAAGAAATAATACAAAATGTCCTCTCTGTGCTTCAGTTTTCAGCGCATCTCAAGTGCCGCCCATGCTCACTCTATCCAAAAATTCTCCAGGTTGCCTCTTCACAATGAAAACGATTTTGTTCTTAGAAAAACCAAACAATTAAGGTTTTTTTCATATAGAAAGATGCAATACATTCAGTTTCAAACACCGAAACAGAAAATGTCTCTAAATTTTGCATAGCTTTATAGAACGAGAGCAAAATGCTTCTCTCTGTGCTTCAGTGTTCCGCGCATCACAAGTGCCGCCCATGCTCAAACTGTCCCAAAATCCTACAGATGATCTATGCACAATGAAAACGATTTTATTCTTAGAAAAACCAAACAATTAAGGTTTTTTAAATTTAGAAAGATGCAATACATTCAATTTCAAACACCGAAACAGAAAATGTCTTTAAATTCTGCATAGCTTTAAAGAAATAATACAAAATGTCCTCTCTGTGCTTCAGTTTTCAGCGCATCTCAAGTGCCGCCCATGCTCACTCTATCCAAAAATTCTCCAGGTTGCCTCTTCACAATGAAAACGATTTTGTTCTTAGAAAAACCAAACAATTAAGGTTTTTTTCATTTAGAAAGATGCAATACATTCAGTTTCAAACACCGAAACAGAAAATGTCTCTAAATTTTGCATAGCTTTATAGAACGAGAGCAAAATGCTTCTCTCTGTGCTTCAGTGTTCCGCGCATCACAAGTGCCGCCCATGCTCAAACTGTCCCAAAATCCTACAGATGATCTATGCACAATGAAAACGATTTTATTCTTAGAAAAACCAAACAATTAAGGTTTTTTAAATTTAGAAAGATGCAATACATTCAATTTCAAACACCGAAACAGAAAATGTCTTTAAATTCTGCATAGCTTTAAAGAAATAATACAAAATGTCCTCTCTGTGCTTCAGTTTTCAGCGCATCTCAAGTGCCGCCCATGCTCACTCTATCCAAAAATTCACCAGGTTGCCTCTTCACAATGAAAACGATTTTGTTCTTAGAAAAACCAAACAATTAAGGTTTTTTTCATTTAGAAAGATGCAATACATTCAGTTTCAAACACCGAAACAGAAAATGTCTCTAAATTTTGCATAGCTTTATAGAACGAGAGCAAAATGCTTCTCTCTGTGCTTCAGTGTTCCGCGCATCACAAGTGCCGCCCATGCTCAAACTGTCCCAAAATCCTACAGATGATCTATGCACAATGAAAACGATTTTATTCTTAGAAAACCCAAACAATTAAGGTTTTTTAAATTTAGAAAGATGCAATACATTCAATTTCAAACACCGTAACAGAAAATGTCTTTAAATTCTGCATAGCTTTAAAGAAATAATACAAAATGTCCTCTCTGTGCTTCAGTTTTCAGCGCATCTCAAGTGCCGCCCATGCTCACTCTATCCAAAAATTCACCAGGTTGCCTCTTCACAATGAAAACGATTTTGTTCTTAGAAAAACCAAACAATTAAGGTTTTTTTCATTTAGAAAGATGCAATACATTCAGTTTCAAACACCGAAACAGAAAATGTCTCTAAATTTTGCATAGCTTTATAGAACGAGAGCAAAATGCTTCTCTCTGTGCTTCAGTGTTCCGCGCATCACAAGTGCCGCCCATGCTCAAACTGTCCCAAAATCCTACAGATGATCTATGCACAATGAAAACGATTTTATTCTTAGAAAACCCAAACAATTAAGGTTTTTTTCATTTAGAAACATGCAATACATTCAGTTTCAAACACCGAAACAGAAAATGTCTTTAAATTTTGCATAGCTTTATAGAACGAGAGCAAAATGCTTCTCTCTGTGCTTCAGTGTTCCGCGCATCACAAGTGCCGCCCATGCTCAAACTGTCCCAAAATCCTACAGATGATCTATGCACAATGAAAACGATTTTATTCTTAGAAAAACGAAACAATTAAGGTTTTTTAAATTTAGAAAGATGCAATACATTCAATTTCAAACACCGAAACAGGAAATGTCTTTAAATTCTGCATAGCTTTAAAGAAATAATACAAAATGTCCTCTCTGTGCTTCAGTTTTCAGCGCATCTCAAGTGCCGCCCATGCTCACTCTATCCAAAAATTCTCCAGGTTGCCTCTTCACAATGAAAACGATTTTGTTCTTAGAAAAACCAAACAATTAAGGTTTTTTTCATATAGAAAGATGCAATACATTCAGTTTCAAACACCGAAACAGAAAATGTCTCTAAATTTTGCATAGCTTTATAGAACGAGAGCAAAATGCTTCTCTCTGTGCTTCAGTGTTCCGCGCATCACAAGTGCCGCCCATGCTCAAACTGTCCCAAAATCCTACAGATGATCTATGCACAATGAAAACGATTTTATTCTTAGAAAAAACAAACAATTAAGGTTTTTTAAATTTAGAAAGATGCAATACATTCAATTTCAAACACCGAAACAGAAAATGTCTTTAAATTCTGCATAGCTTTAAAGAAATAATACAAAATGTCCTCTCTGTGCTTCAGTTTTCAGCGCATCTCAAGTGCCGCCCATGCTCACTCTATCCAAAAATTCTCCAGGTTGCCTCTTCACAATGAAAACGATTTTGTTCTTAGAAAAACCAAACAATTAAGGTTTTTTTCATTTAGAAAGATGCAATACATTCAGTTTCAAACACCGAAACAGAAAATGTCTCTAAATTTTGCATAGCTTTATAGAACGAGAGCAAAATGCTTCTCTCTGTGCTTCAGTGTTCCGCGCATCACAAGTGCCGCCCATGCTCAAACTGTCCAAAAATCCTACAGATGATCTATGCACAATGAAAACGATTTTATTCTTAGAAAAACCAAACAATTAAGGTTTTTTAAATTTAGAAAGATGCAATACATTCAATTTCAAACACCGAAACAGAAAATGTCTTTAAATTCTGCATAGCTTTAAAGAAATAATACAAAATGTCCTCTCTGTGCTTTAGTTTTCAGCGCATCTCAAGTGCCGCCCATGCTCACTCTATCCAAAAATTCACCAGGTTGCCTCTTCACAATGAAAACGATTTTGTTCTTAGAAAAACCAAACAATTAAGGTTTTTTTCATTTAGAAAGATGCAATACATTCAGTTTCAAACACCGAAACAGAAAATGTCTCTAAATTTTGCATAGCTTTATAGAACGAGAGCAAAATGCTTCTCTCTGTGCTTCAGTGTTCCGCGCATCACAAGTGCCGCCCATGCTCAAACTGTCCCAAAATCCTACAGATGATCTATGCACAATGAAAACGATTTTATTCTTAGAAAAACCAAACAATTAAGGTTTTTTAAATTTAGAAAGATGCAATACATTCAATTTCAAACACCGAAACAGAAAATGTCTTTAAATTCTGCATAGCTTTAAAGAAATAATACAAAATGTCCTCTCTGTGCTTCAGTTTTCAGCGCATCTCAAGTGCCGCCCATGCTCACTCTATCCAAAAATTCACCAGGTTGCCTCTTCACAATGAAAACGATTTTGTTCTTAGAAAAACCAAACAATTAAGGTTTTTTTCATTTAGAAAGATGCAATACATTCAGTTTCAAACACCGAAACAGAAAATGTCTCTAAATTTTGCATAGCTTTATAGAACGAGAGCAAAATGCTTCTCTCTGTGCTTCAGTGTTCCGCGCATCACAAGTGCCGCCCATGCTCAAACTGTCCCAAAATCCTACAGATGATCTATGCACAATGAAAACGATTTTATTCTTAGAAAACCCAAACAATTAAGGTTTTTTAAATTTAGAAAGATGCAATACATTCAATTTCAAACACCGTAACAGAAAATGTCTTTAAATTCTGCATAGCTTTAAAGAAATAATACAAAATGTCCTCTCTGTGCTTCAGTTTTCAGCGCATCTCAAGTGCCGCCCATGCTCACTCTATCCAAAAATTCTCCAGGTTGCCTCTTCACAATGAAAACGATTTTGTTCTTAGAAAAACCAAACAATTAAGGTTTTTTTCATTTAGAAAGATGCAATACATTCAGTTTCAAACACCGAAACAGAAAATGTCTCTAAATTTTGCATAGCTTTATAGAACGAGAGCAAAATGCTTCTCTCTGTGCTTCAGTGTTCCGCGCATCACAAGTGCCGCCCATGCTCAAACTGTCCCAAAATCCTACAGATGATCTATGCACAATGAAAACGATTTTATTCTTAGAAAAACCAAACAATTAAGGTTTTTTAAATTTAGAAAGATGCAATACATTCAATTTCAAACACCGAAACAGAAAATGTCTTTAAATTCTGCATAGCTTTAAAGAAATAATACAAAATGTCCTCTCTGTGCTTCAGTTTTCAGTGCATCTCAAGTGCCGCCCATGCTCACTCTATCCAAAAATTCTCCAGGTTGCCTCTTCACAATGAAAACGATTTTGTTCTTAGAAAAACCAAACAATTAATTTTTTTTTCATTTAGAAAGATGCAATACATTCAGTTTCAAACACCGAAACAGAAAATGTCTCTAAATTTTGCATAGCTTTATAGAACGAGAGCAAAATGCTTCTCTCTGTGCTTCAGTGTTCCGCGCATCACAAGTGCCGCCCATGCTTAAACTGTCCCAAAATCCTACAGATGATCTATGCACAATGAAAACGATTTTATTCTTAGAAAAACCAAACAATTAAGGTTTTTTAAATTTAGAAAGATGCAATACATTCAATTTCAAACACCGAAACAGAAAATGTCTTTAAATTCTGCATAGCTTTAAAGAAATAATACAAAATGTCCTCTCTGTGCTTCAGTTTTCAGCGCATCTCAAGTGCCACCCATGCTCACTCTATCCAAAAATTCTCCATGTTGCCTCTTCACAATGGAAACGATTTTGTTCTTAGAAAAACCAAACAATTAAGGTTTTTTTCATTTAGAAAGATGCAAAGAAAAGACATTTTAAGTTTCAAACACCGAAATAGAAAATGTCTTTAAATTTTGCATAGCTTGATAGAACGAGAGCAAAATGCTTCTCTCTGTGCTTCAGTGTTCCGCGCATCACAAGTGCCGCCCATGCTCAAACTGTCCCAAAATCCTACAGATGATCTATGCACAATGAAAACGATTTTATTCTTAGAAAAACCAAACAATTAAGGTTTTTTAAATTTAGAAAGATGCAATACATTCAATTTCAAACACCGAAACAGAAAATGTCTTTAAATTCTGCATAGCTTTAAAGAAATAATACAAAATGTCCTCTCTGTGCTTCAGTTTTCAGCGCATCTCAAGTGCTGCCCATGCTCACTCTATCCAAAAATTCTCCAGGTTGCCTCTTCACAATGAAAACGATTTTGTTCTTAGAAAAACCAAACAATTAAGGTTTTTTTCATTTAGAAAGATGCAATACATTCAGTTTCAAACACCGAAACAGAAAATGTCTCTAAATTTTGCATAGCTTTATAGAACGAGAGCAAAATGCTTCTCTCTGTGCTTCAGTGTTCCGCGCATCACAAGTGCCGCCCATGCTCAAACTGTCCCAAAATCCTACAGATGATCTATGCACAATGAAAACGATTTTATTCTTAGAAAAACCAAACAATTAAGGTTTTTTAAATTTAGAAAGATGCAATACATTCAATTTCAAACACCGAAACAGAAAATGTCTTTAAATTCTGCATAGCTTTAAAGAAATTATACAAAATATCCTCTCTGTGCTTCAGTTTTCAGCGCATCTCAAGTGCCGCCCATGCTCACTCTATCCAAAAATTCTCCATGTTGCCTCTTCACAATGAAAACGATTTTGTTCTTAGAAAAACCAAACAATTAAGGTTTTTTTCATTTAGAAAGATGCAAAGAAAAGACATTTTCAGTTTCAAACACCGAAACAGAAAATGTCTTTAAATTTTGCATAGCTTGATAGAACGAGAGCAAAATGCTTCTCTCTGTGCTTCAGTGTTCCGCGCATCACAAGTGCCGCCCATGCTCAAACTGTCCCAAAATCCTACAGATGATCTATGCACAATGAAAACGATTTTATTCTTAGAAAAACCAAACAATTAAGGTTTTTTAAATTTAGAAAGATGCAATACATTCAATTTCAAACACCGAAACAGAAAATGTCTTTAAATTCTGCATAGCTTTAAAGAAATAATACAAAATGTCCTCTCTGTGCTTCAGTTTTCAGCGCATCTCAAGTGCCGCCCATGCTCACTCTATCCAAAAATTCTCCAGGTTGCCTCTTCACAATGAAAACGATTTTGTTCTTAGAAAAACCAAACAATTAAGGTTTTTTTCATTTAGAAAGATGCAATACATTCAGTTTCAAACACCGAAACAGAAAATGTCTCTAAATTTTGCATAGCTTTATAGAACGAGAGCAAAATGCTTCTCTCTGTGCTTCAGTGTTCCGCGCATCACAAGTGCCGCCCATGCTCAAACTGTCCCAAAATCCTACAGATGATCTATGCACAATGAAAACGATTTTATTCTTAGAAAAACCAAACAATTAAGGTTTTTTAAATTTAGAAAGATGCAATACATTCAATTTCAAACACCGAAACAGAAAATGTCTTTAAATTCTGCATAGCTTTAAAGAAATAATACAAAATGTCCTCTCTGTGCTTCAGTTTTCAGCGCATCTCAAGTGCCGCCCATGCTCACTCTATCCAAAAATTCTCTAGGTTGCCTCTTCACAATGAAAACGATTTTGTTCTTAGAAAAACCAAACAATTAAGGTTTTTTTCATTTAGAAAGATGCAATACATTCAGTTTCAAACACCGAAACAGAAAATGTCTCTAAATTTTGCATAGCTTTATAGAACTAGAGCAAAATGCTTCTCTCTGTGCTTCAGTGTTCCGCGCATCACAAGTGCCGCCCATGCTCAAACTGTCCCAAAATCCTACAGATGATCTATGCACAATGAAAACGATTTTATTCTTAGAAAAACCAAACAATTAAGGTTTTTTAAATTTAGAAAGATGCAATATATTCAATTTCAAACACCGAAACAGAAAATGTCTTTAAATTCTGCATAGCTTTAAAGAAATAATACAAAATGTCCTCTCTGTGCTTCAGTTTTCAGCGCATCTCAAGTGCCGCCCATGCTCACTCTATCCAAAAATTCTCCAGGTTGCCTCTTCACAATGAAAACGATTTTGTTCTTAGAAAAACCAAACAATTAAGGTTTTTTTTTTCATTTAGAAAGATGCAATACATAAAGTTTCAAACACCGAAACAGAAAATGTCTTTAAATTTTGCATAGCGTTATAGAAAGATTGCAAAATGAAATTTTATGAAAATCGAATCAAAACTTAAAAAAGATATTAATAAAATTTATCTTCATTCTATTGAATCCTATTGTACGAAATCTATATAATAAAAGCGCAAGTCATGTGACTGAGAAAACAAATATGGGCTGACCACATCTTTTTCCATATGCCCAGCGGGAACTTTAATTCAATATTATTTTTTCGAATGAAATGGCAGAAAAGTTACATTTTTTGAAAGATAAAAAAAAAATGGTTTGCTTGAGAAATAAGTATGTATAGACTCTGAGATAACTTCAGTTAAAATGAGTTTAACCGAACATCTTAATCCATTAAAGTAAATAAACAAAAGATTCATTCACCGTGAGTCATTGAAATATTAATCCTTTGAAGTCATCCTTCACGAAGCAAGATCTCGAGGGTGAATTTTACAGCGCTGTCTGGTGTGGAAAAGAAATTGCATTTGTAAACGTAATAATTAAAAAAAGGCATTCTCATTTTGCTCATAGCAGACGATATAATTCATTTTACTGAAATAATAACGATGATTTTTTTCCATTGTAAAACTAATTATAGTAAGAACGCACCTCATTTTTCACATTTAACTTACAATTTTCAGCTTGTTAACACTTTCCAACATAATTTAAAAGTGTTTATGCATTTCGTTTGTCTGTCTGTCTTTCCGCGCTCTAACTCGCATAAATATACTTGTATTGTTACACAATTGGTATATGTTATTGATGTTGAATATGGCCTGATCGGTATTGAAAATGTAGCGTGTCGCGCTTATAGTTTTTTTACAGGGACACTCAAAAGAATTCCGTTACATGACGTCTATGGGGAAAAATCATTTACTGTTTATTTTAATCATGTGACACAATTTCAAACATAAATTAAATTTGATATACACCACTCAGGTGCACTTCCAAAGGCTTACTAAGGAATAGTGTGTGTACAGCACTTATAGTTTCTTTACAGGGACACTCAAAGAATTCCGTTACATGACGGTCTATGGCGGAAAATTATTTGCGATTTAGTCTACATGACAGATATTATTATGACAGAATATAATAGCCGGCTTCGCCCGCTATCGGGCTGGTTTGGATACTCGAAAAAACGAAAAAATAGACCGGTAATTTTTTACTTTATAAAAAACATGACTTTTTTTTTGTTGTTGCTAAATGAAATTTATTTGTATGTATTAAAGAAAGGATAAAGTGTTTTGAAAGGAATATTAAACGAAACCCTTTGAGCGATCTTCGATCACACTTATCCACTTGTTCTTTTTAGGTGCGTTCGTAATTATATAAATACGTTAGCACCTATTGTCGTCGCTTGGTCCGTCCGTCCGTCTGTCCGTCCGTCCGCATATAACAACGCAAAATCTACCCAACCGAATTGTTTGAAATTTAAGATATATTATCTTTGCAGAATTTTGTCGAGACATTTCAATTTTTTTAAAAATCAAATCAAAACTTTAGAAAATATTAATAAAAACATTTATTAAGAAATTTGATTTTTTTAAATCTGTGCTTCCTTGTTATAGGAGCTTACTTGGTTTAATCGTCAAGCGACCGAGATACTTATTTTATGACAGAAATGAATCTGCAGACGATATAATTCATTTCACAGAATTAGAAATCAGAAAAGATCTTAATATTTATATAACTAGCTATAGTACGAACGCACCTCATTTGTCACGTTTGACGTACAATTTCCAACTTGTTACATTTTGCTTTAGGGTTTAGACAAACTCGTAAGTCTCCGGCACTTTTGAGCCTCCCCTCCCCCTATCCCTCACTTATAACACTGATTAATACGAAAAAATAAGGTAAAACGAATTCGACGCCTCAAAAGTTATTATCATCAAATTATTATCATTTTATCTTCCGTCCTTCATAATATAGAGCTTATCTTGCTCATTTTTTGTGTGTCGCTATCCCAGCTTGCACAGCATAAGCGCAATTTTTCGAGCCGAATTCGTGATAAAATTAATCATTAACTTCATTTCCAGTAATACAGTTGGAAGTGCGTACTATCAGTTATATATAAATATACTAGGGGGCACCAACGCTACGCTCACCAACCCCCGTTCTGATTTCACAGCCTCTTAAAACCTGGTAATGTATCCTGTTTTAAAAAGATGATGATGATCACGAACAGCGACTATCTTCTGTAATCAGGTTATAATGCTTTTTCATTTAATTCATCTTTTTTATTTTTAATATTCATGTGTAAACACGATTTTTATGACGTCATTTTCTTTATTTCCTGCTTTCAACACGTGATCATTTAATTATTATTTTAAACTTTCATTATTGTTTCTAATAGTCTCGCGCAAATACATTTTTTATTTGAGATAAAACATAATCCTTTGCTCTTATTTAGAAATGGGCAACAATATAAAAAAATGACTTTTTCAATAAAAGATTTTTGACTCAATTTTTAAGGATTTTTTGATTTTTTATTGTCCGACCGTGATAATTTTTTGAATTTCTAAAAGCTTGTTATAGTTCGCGTCTGGTGGTATGCTTTTCGAATCCGTAGTATGGCTGGAAAAAAAGTAATCGCTCCTCAAAAAAGTCCCTAGTAAAAAAACGATGAGAATAACCCGGAATATCTACGCAGATTTTCATTGGTCCATTTCCAAACCATTAATTTTTTTTATATATATAGAAGGATTTCATAAGAGGCGAGTACAAATGTCATGTTTCAGAGTTTTATGAAACTCATCGAATTTTATGATAAATAAGTTATAAGTAATTTTTTGTGTATTTTGAATAGTATAGCGACTTATACGTTATTTTAGGCTAACATCGGAATATGACTTGTGAACGCAGTTAACATATTACAGGTATAAATTTAATAATTTTTTTTTTCAACTTTCTCTTTCTATTGATTTAGTTTAAATATATCCATCATTAAAATTAGAAAATATATATTCATTCGTATGCTAGTTTTGAATATTTTAGAAACTTTTATTCCTGGTGTTGATTTAGCTCTATGAAAATGATTATTAAATCTTGAATATGAAAGTTTAACGAATTACAGCAAGTAAATTTATCTTTATATCCTATATTCTTTCAATAATATTTATCGTTTTAAGTGCATCTGCCGATTGACAACTGCCGTAAAAATCGTCCGATTAGGTTGATTTTTGGTGGGTATGCTGGTGAAGTATACCCGGGATTATCTGTATAGTTTTTAGTTACATTGGGTTCGTTCGTTCGAAAAATAGAGAACATTTCTTTTTAGGTCATAATGTTCTCCTATGGGAATGCAGACGACTATCAATTTTTTTTTTTTAACTGAAATGAAAATCACTCATTTTAACAGTGGATTTAAACAGATGGATCCCGTCAAAACGTGACGGAAAAAAAAATACTCTTTTATTCTAAAAAAATTATACTAAAAAAAAATTAATTAATTATATTTAATTATACTAAATTAACTAATTATTTAATTATACTAAAAATTATACTAAAAAAAAATTACTCTTTTATTCTAAACTACATTTTTTTTTAAATGTTTTTATTTACATGCAGTGTAAGAGACAACTAATGTTGCTATATTCTGTTTTCTATTGGCTTGTAAAGATATAATAATCTAAATTATACTCTAAAATTTCCCCATAAATATGTATGCGGGCAATTCCATGAAAATGTCAACTTTTATAAATTAAGTTAAAAAATATACTGAAATATATTCCAAGTTTTCAAATTAATGTTTTAGAAACTGCATTATCACAATGAACCTATATACAAAATTTGAAGAAAAGTGAATAATTCTGCATGAAAAACTCATTTATCTAAATTAAGGGGGGGGGGACTATTCCCCCTTTCCCCCTTTATACTTAACCAATGAACCCCCAAAACTATTCACAGAAGCGCATTATCAAAATGAACCTATTTACAAAATTTGAAGAAAATCGGATAATTCTGCATGAAAAACCCATTTATCTAAATTAAGGGAGGTTAGTCCCCCATTCCCCCCTTTTATACTTAACCAATGAACTCCCAAAACTAATCAGGGAAGCGCCTTATCCCAATGAACCTATAAACAAAGTTTTAAGCAAAACGGTTATTTCTATCAAGAGTTATCGCGTTACGCACATACATACATACATACAGAACGGGCGGGCACATTAGCTCTCAGGCTTTGATAGCCTGTGAGCTAAATAAAAAAGAAAACTGCCCAGTTAAACTGAGGGCATTGAGCTCACAGGCTATTCACACTCATTGTATATTGTACTCTTATTTCAAAGAATTTGAAATATGCCCCTCGAAAAATAAAGAAATCAACAATATATTAAGGGGGGGTCATCCCCCCGTTACCCCCCTCATAGTTAACTAATGAACTCGTTAAACTAATCAGGGAAGTCTCTAATTACAATGAATATACATACAAAATATGAAGAAAATCGGATAATTCTGCATGAAAAACTCATTTATCCAAATTAAGGGGGAATTAGCCCCCCTTTCCCCCTTTATACTTAACCAATGAACCCCCAAAACTTTTCAGAGAAGCGCATTATCACAATGAACCTATATACAAAATTTAAAGAAAATGGGATAATTCTGCATGAAAAACCCATTTATCTAAATTAAGGGAGGATTAGCCCCCATTCCCCCCTTTTATACTTAACCAATGAACCCCCAAAACTATTCAGAGAAGCGCACTATCACAATGAACCTATATACAAAATTTGAAGAAAATCGGATAATTCTGCATGAAAAACTCATTTATCTAAATTAGGGGGGGGGTTATCCCCCTCTTTCCCCCTTTATACTCAATCAATGGACCCCCAAAACTATTGACAGAAGCGCATTATCAAAATGAACCTATATACAAAATTTGAAGAAAATCGAATAATTCTGCATGAAAAACCTTTTTATCTAAATTATGGGGGGTTAGCCCCCCGTTTCCCCCCTTTATGCTTAACCAATGAACCTCCGAAACTAATCAGGGAAGCGCCTTATCACAAGGAACCTATAAACAAAATTTAAAGAAAATCGGATAATTCTGCATGAAAAACTCATTTATCTAAATTAGGGGTATGGGGTATCCCCCCCCCTTTCCCCCTTTATACTAAATCAATGAACCCCCAAAACTATTGACAGAAGCACATTATCAAAATGAACCTATATACAAAATTTGAAGAAAATGGGATAATTCTGCATGAAAAACCCATTTATTTAAATTATGGGGGGTTAGCCCCCCGTTTCCCCCCTTTATGCTTAACCAATGAACCTCCAAAACTAATCAGGGAAGCGCCTTATCACAAGGAACCTATAAACAAAATATAAAGTAAAACGGTTAGTTCTATCAAGAGTTATCGCGTTACGTACATACATACATACGTACATACAGAACCGGCGGGCACATAAGCTCTCAGGCTTTGATAGCCTGGGAGCTAAAAAGCTAAAAAAAATTGTTTCATATATTTTTTTTAATCTTTTAACTTTCTTTTATCTTTTCTTTTATTTTTTCAGTCATGTGCAAACTGAAAAGTCAATTTTCATTTGAAAATAACTTCAAGGTTTAACTTAATTCAACTCAATATGTTATTCCGTCACATTATGGAATTACCCATGCAGTAATCATTAAAAGAATCTTAATTGTATGTTACAATATATCGATCAAATGCGAGTGTAACTCGCGCTCAAAGGGTATTAATTACTATTTAATGAATTAACAAACTTCTACTACCCTTAATATTTTCATAATTTTAGTTCTAGTATATTCGGAAATTGAGAGCGGGAAACATATTTGTGCAGTGCATTTTCGACGATATCTCTGAAAATAGATTACCTAAAATTAAAACAAATATATTTTTGAGTTCCGTGTTATGAGATATTTCACACGATACACAAAAAGTTTTTTTTTTTTCTTGAAGTGCTAAAATTAATACCTCGGCTAATTACCGATAATTTTTTTCCAAAACAAATATCAGATATCCTTCGATGCTTTTCCGTCGATAGATATCTCGAGCGCCCATCAACAACCTCGCAAGATAAAGTTTGCGTGTAACGCAAAAATGCGTTTTTCTCAAAAACTGTATTACCTAGGAGATTGGCTATAGTTTTTCTGCAAAATTTAAATAATCTCCTACAACCCCTATTTTTTTATAATTTTAGTTTCAGTAGATTCGGAAATAGAGGTGGGGGGGGGGGGAAGGGAAATATTTTTGCAGTGCATTTTCGACTATATCAATGAAAATATCTATATATTTAAAACAAAAAGCGCATTCTGTCAAATCCACATAAAAATCGTCTCTTTGCGCAAGCGTCAACGTTTCTTTTTTAAGGCTTCTATCCTCAGAAAAGGGAAACCTGATTGATTACCAACCCTCACCTGTTTAGCCTAGGGGGGATTGAAAAAGGTTGATTGAAAACGGATGGAGGCGTACCATTGCATTGAAAGCATAGACCTTCTAATATATTTTTGCTCTGAGGTTCAAAGCTAAAGCTTTTTTTTTTTTTTGAGAACTCGTGTTTTCGCTACTAAATAGGCCTATTTTTTCGCAAAATTTTAAAGAGAGTTTGGATGCAGTTATATTTATAACCGATTGAAATGTCAGAGTGTTCGGAAGATGAGAACTATTTCTTTCATTGCTATGTTAAAGAAGCAGATGCGAAAACAAACAAAAAAGCGAGAAAAAAACATTTCTTTTACAACTCGATAACACTATTTTTTCACGAAATTTTTACACGGGCTGTAAAACCGTTTATTTATCAACCATAAAGATTTTAAAGAGTTCGGACAAAAAGAAGTTTTTATTTTAAAAATATGAAAGGACCCTGGGTAAAAAAACAAAACAAGAAAATGAGAGCTTTTATAACTCAATATCAATATTTTTTCGCGAATTTTTCATTTAAAAATATAATTTCATACAAAATCGGGTTAAAGATATAAAATAATAGAAACTTGATTTATTATTATTATTATTATTAACACATGGGCTGATAAGTTCCCGGTCTGGCACACAGATGGCGTTGCAATCGCCGAACCGATGTTTTTAGCACTTTCCAACCTAGTTGAAAAGTGCTTATGACTTCGGTTTGTCTGGCCGTCTGGCCGTCTGGCCGTCTGGCCGTCTGCCGTCTGCCGTCTGCCGTCTGTCCGTGCTCTAACTCCCGTAAATATGCTCGGATTGCTCTGCAATTTTTATATGTTATTATCGTTATCTATAGCATGTTCCCTATTTCAACGGAAGTGTGTAGCACTTATAGTTTTTTTACAGGGACACTCAAAAGAATTCCGTTACATTGCGGTCTATGGGGAAAAATCATTTGCTGTTTATTTAAATAATGTTTCACTATTTTAAACGCATTGAAATTTATATATATCACTAAGGTGCATTAGAAGAAGCTTAATATGGAACAGGGTGTGCATAGCACTTATAGTTACTTTACAGGGACAGTAAAAATAATTCCGTTACATTACGTCTATGGAGAAAAATCGTCTGCGGTTTATTTAAATAATGTTTCACTATTTTAAACGCATTGAAATTTATATAGATCACTAAGGTGCATTACAAGAGACTTACTACGGAATATTGTGTGTATAGCAGTCATCGTTCATTTACAGGGACACGCAAAAGAATTATCTACTGTCTGTTAACAATAATTCCTGGAAGTGCGTTTTAAGTTACTGAACGCGATTTTAATGTTAACTTGCTTTTTGTCTATTACGTGGTGTGTATAAATTCTGTAGATCCTATACAGGGCAGCACAAAAGTTCGCGAACACATTTCTGTTTATTGACAAACTCCAGACGGAGAATTTTAAAATGTGCTACACGTTTCCTAACTGAACTAAAATTTAGCATCCTATGTAGTATATATACAATTCTATATATCCTATACAGGGCTGAATAAAAGTATTCGGATATTTTTCCGAGTATTGTATATGTTGGAAATTCCTGAAATTATGTTTTTAAATATGTTATGCGTTTTCCAAATTGTTTACTTAGAAGTTATCTTTTAGCTTATTAAACGGTATGATTTGTAAAATTATTTTGGAAGCGTTGGAAAGTGCTACATAATCTATGCTTGACGCATGATTTTTCGTTCTTGTTTTTTAGTAAATACTAACCTTTAAAAGGTAGCAGAAAAAATGACATGATGATTCGGCGTGTGGATAAAACGTTAGAGTGGTTTTAGTTGAACGACTTTGTTGATAAACAAAAAAATGGATAACAAGAATTTCAAGAATTGTTATTGGATGGGGAAAAAATACCGTTCAAACAAAGGCTTGGCTAGATAAGCGTTATCCTGACACTGCACCAGGTAAATCAACCATTATTGACTGGTTTGCTGAATTTAAACGGGGTCGTACGGACACCCGTGATGCACCACGCAAAAGAGGTGGTTACTCCGGAAAACATGAAAAAAGTCCACAAAATCGTTTTGGGGAACCGTAAAGTGAAGTTGCAGGAGATAGCCCAGACTCTGAAGATATCCAAGGAACGTGTAGGTTTTATTTTGAATGAGCATTTGTCTATGAAAAAGCTGTTGTCAAAGTGGCTGCCGCGCGTGTTGACTTTTGACCAAAAACAACAACGAGTTCTGAGCACTGTTTGGAGCTTTTTCGTTATAAAATTATGTTATTTATTATCAAATTATTATTATTAATCATTTATTAAATTATTATTATAAAATTATTATTATAAAATTATTTTTAAAATTATTTTTATTAAATTATTATTATAAAATTATTATTTTTAAATTATTATTATTATTATTACATTATTATTTATTATTATTATTACATTATTATTATTTATTATTAAAGTTATGTTATTTATTAAAGTTATAAAGTTATAAAGTCATAAAGTTATAAAGTTTTGTTAGAAAGTTGTGTTTTCTTTATTAGACCGGGAACTTATCAGCCCATGTGTTATTATTATTACGGGCCCGGGCAACGCCGGGCGGTGGTCAGCTAGTAATACATAAAATTAAAACAAATATATTTTTCACACGAAATAGAAAAAGAAAATTTGTATTTTCAAGTAACTTAATTGCCCCCACAAATAAATATGAAACGGATACCTAACAATAGGCCCCTAAACATATTTGCGAATGGTTACCACGTCCCACAGCTTGCGAGAAAAGGTTTCTGACAGACAGACAGACATAGACAGGAGCGATCTTATAATTTTTCCGTTTTTAACATTTTTAAGTACGAAACCCTAAAAAATTGCAATTTTTTTGTAAAAATTAAGTCGGGTCGGGCTGCACTGTGTCTTATTTGATTGATTTTTGCATGGACCGGCCCAGTTTATACTGATTTTTGCACGGTCCGTGCCGTGAACTTCAAAATTAAACTGGTCGGGCCCGGGTCGAACTTTTAATTTTTGCAACGGGCCGAGCCTGGGAAATCCGGTTCCTGCAGATCTGAATGCAGCCTCCTATGCCCAATCCCACTAAATCGAAAATCTGCATGACGCAATTTCCTCTTTCTGTTTCTGGAAACGCCGAGTCATGTTGCAATCGCGATTCGACGCGGGAAGATAAAGACGCAATCAGTTATCTGCCGCGAATATCATTTTATTAAAGCAGCTCTCGAATGCCTTGAATGTCGTGGATAAAGTTCAACTGGAAAAGTAAGTTTAACTCATTTTATATGTCCTGCATAATATTTGAAATCCTAAAATTCAATCTTTTTAAAGCTATTTATACATTTATCGGTACCTCCAGAAATTTTAGAAGTATCAAATTAAACACAATTTTATGCAATGATAGAATATAAACTACTTGTTGTCTTTTTTTTCAGTATAAGAATACATTCTTCCCGTTTTCGCTTTAATTTCATGTTCTCAATTTCCAGTAATTGTGCTAGTTCATTATTCGAGTATATGTCTGACATAGGCAAAAGAACCTCGGTTTCTGATCACCAATTTCTAAAATATGATACAGTCAATTAAAATTTGTCTTGACCCAAAATCGAAATGAAATAGTTACTCTTTTTTTTTTCATTTTTTAGGGTTTCGTTCATCTCAGGAAACCCTATTACTCCCGCTCCATTGTCTGTCCTTCACAGAGCCACTCTCAGAAACTATGTAACTTACAGAGTTGAAACTTTGCATATATATAGCTGAATACTTTCTGTGAAGCTCAAAATATTAAAATTTGAAAAAATCGTATTATTTTAATAAATAGAAATAAAAAATCAAAATTCCAACAGCCTTTTCCTATTTTATATTTGAACATTTTTTGTTATAGCAGTTGCCAACCATTAAAAATCCACAATAAAAATCTTTCTACAATAATTAATTTTCTATTGAACGATTTCCACGTGAAAAATAACAAGAACGAAAAATCATGCGTCAAGCATAGATTATGTAACACTTTCCAACGCTTCCAAAATATTTTTACGAATCATACTCTTTAATAAGCTAAAAGATAACATCTAAGTAATCCGAATACTTTTATTCAGCCCTGTATAGGATCTATAGATTTGTATATATACTACATAGGATGCTAAATTTTAGTTCAGTTAGGAAACACGTAGCACAGTTTAAAATTCCCCGTCTGGAGTTAAATAATACGGAAATGTGTTCCCGAACTTTTGTGCTTCCCTGTATAGGATCTACAGAATTTATACACACCATGTAATAGACAAAAAGCGATTTAAAATTAAAATCGCATTCAGTAACTTAAAACGCACTTGCAGGAATTATTGTTAACATACAGTAGAGAATTCTTTTGTGTGTCCCTGTAAATGAACGATGACTGCTATACACACACTATTCTGTAGTAAGTCTCTTGTAATGAACCTTATATAAATTTCAATGCGTTTAAAATAGTGAAACATTATTTAAATAAACCGCAGACGATTTTTCTCCATAGACGTCATGTAACGGAATTCTTTTGACTGTCCCTGTAAAGTAAGTATAAGTGCTATGCACACCCTATTCCATATTAAGCTTCTTCTAATGCACCTTAGTGATATATATAAATTTCAATGCGTTTAAAATAGTGAAACATTATTTAAGTAAACCGCAAATGATTTTTCCCCATAGACCGCAATGTAACGGAATTCTTTTGAGTGTCCCTGTAAAAAAACTATAAGTGATATACACACTTCCGTTGAAATAGGGAACATGCTATAGATAACGATTATAACATATAAAAATTGCAGAGCAATCCGAGCCTATTTACGGGAGTTAGAGCACGGACAGACGGCAGACGGCCAGACAAACCGAAGTCATAAACACTTTTCAACTAGGTTGGAAAGTGTTAAAAATGAAATAAAAAGTTTCACCAATTGAAAATTAATTATGACGTCATATTGGTAATAAAACGGAAATTTTCAAAGATTTCTCAATAATACAAAGAGTATGAGTATGTGTATGTACAGAAGGCATATTAACATAACTAATTTTTCATATTGTCTGACATAGACGGCGACTGTTGATTATGAAGAGCGGGAATATTTTTTTCCGATTTTCGTTTGTGACAGTAGAAAATGTTTTAATTGGAACGTTTATTTATTATTTTTTTTCTGTTAGAGATCTATTGCAATCTTAATATCATGTCATTAAAGAATTAAAAAGAAAATTAATCTGACGTCCTATTGGAAGTTTAACGGATTTTTCATATGTTTGAGAATCAATAGGAGTAACAGAGAATAGTAAATAGATGAGTTGAGTATTGAATCATGATCAAAACCCGATTATGTAAGTATTCGCCTATTTAAACATTTTGAAGGTGTACAACATGTTTAATTTTGAAATTAATTTTTTTTAAATATCGCATTTAGTCCACATGATAGATAATATTATGACAGAGTATAATAGCGGGCTTTGCCCGCTATTTTGCGATTTAGATATTCGAAAACACGAAAAAATAAACCGGTAAATTTTTACTTTATAAAAAACATGACTTTTTTTGGAAATGAAATTTATTTGGATTTATTAAAGAAAGGATAAAGCGTTTTGAAAGGAATATTAAACGAAACCCTTTGTACGATCTTCGATCACACTTACCCACTTGTTTGTTTTTTTTTAACTTATTTAGCTGTCATATCAGTTCTTTTTCTTTTAAGTAATGAATTTGGTACTAAAAATTGCTGGTTCAAATCTGGGCTGGGCGAAAGGAGATGGCAGAAAATTTTTCAGAATTCCTTTGCACGTTAATGAAAAAATCAAGACATTTCCCTTCAAAAATCCTTCTATAAAGTAGAGGTCTGTACGAGCCCGTACCCGGCATAGCCCGAGTCGGGCCCGGCCGGAGAATAAAGACAACTTTTAAAGGGCAGGGAAGAGAAAAAAAATATATAACGAATCGGGACAGACCGAAAAATGAAATTAAGCGGCCGACTAGCACAATATAAAAAAATTTTAAAGGGTCGGACAAAGCGGAGAAAATTAGTTTTTTTTTTACTAAATTCTCGGGCTGAGCCGGGAGCTAATTGTTCCCAGGACGTGTCGGGCAGGCAGTGTTTTTTAAATAATATAGATAATGTACCTTTGTTAAAGGAATCTCTGGAAATATACTTTAATAGATTGCAGAGAAGTATTTTTTAATTCTACATTTTTTTTTAATGTACAGCTTCAAAAGTTACGTTTTTAGTCATACTTTTTCTTTTATTCTAAACCACACTAAATTTTTTAATGAGTATATAGTTGAATGCTAGTATATAAGTATGAGTATATATTATATAAGAATGAATATATTATATATGAGTATATATTATATAATATTATATAAGAATATTATATATTATATAAGTGATCATTAATGTTGCTATCCTGTATTATATAGCTTGTGGTGGTATAGTTTGAAATATACTGTAAAAATTTCCCATAATTTCCCATTGCAGTATTCTTTAGAAGAATCTTAATTTTATTTTAAGAAAAATCAGAATCTTTCGTAAAAAATTGAGTCAGGCCGGACCTGATTTCATTCATCTTTGAACAGACAGGGCCTTACTTTTAGTTTTTACATCGGCCCGTGTCTTGAAATCCCGGCCCGTGCTCTGCTATAAAGGTATTCCACTCTTTTGGCAGTATAGCAAAATATGTCTTGTGTATAATTAAATATTTTCCTCTCTCTCTTATTTATTATTATTTATTTTATTGACGTCACTTAATCTTCTACTATACTTTCGCATTTTTGAGATGCAATGGTTATGATTTTTTTTTTTTTTTCAAAGTCTGAGCCTTCTTGAATGAGATATGTTTTAAAGTTAATATGCAGTAGAGAGTAGATGGGCTCAGCCCGGGCCCGACACGGGCTCGGGCTCACTTTCTGAAACTTATTTATTCTCGTATATATAAAAAATAACTTTTTTTTCTTTAAAAATTACTTATTGCAGTTGCAGGCATTTTAATGCTATTTTGATCAGAATAAAGGGAAACGGACATCTTGTTTTTTTTTTTCTTTTTGAATGCTATTTCAAAAGATAATTTTTCATATTGTCTGACATAGACGGCGACTGTTGATTATGAAGAGCGGAAATATTTTTTTCCCGATTTTCGTTTGTGACAGTAGAAAATGTTTTAATTGGAACGTTTATTTATTATTTTTTTTCTGTTAGAGATCTATTGCAAAATGAATATTTTATTTCGTCTTTAGTCAGCCAGCATTAGTTTAAGGTTTGCAAATTTTTTAGTCTTTTATAGTGGGAGAGTCATAATCGCTCTTCATATGAAAATAACTTTACCGATTCTTATATCGATTTTTCATCATGAACTCTGCTCATGCTGCGGCTGTGCTATGCACTGCACATTGTCGAATTCAATTTCATTCGTAAGTAGATATAATTATTAGCATGTATTGTTATTCCGATAGAAAGCAATCGAGCAGTGTTTCCTCTTTTCCCATAAAAGCATCGGATCATTCAGATAACGTGTCAATTACAGTGTTAATATTTAACCTGATTTTCGGGGGGAACTAGAATCACAAAAGATTGTTTTGAGGAAGGAATCTCTTATAATTTAAGATCTACACATTTTGTAGGAAATAGAAAAACACTGTTCGATTCTTCGGCATTTAAATGGTAATTTCAACAAATATTATGCATTTATTCATAAAACGCACTTCGTTAATGTGTCCTTCAGATTTGTTTGTTGGGGGGTGAAAAATATGAGGGTCCTTTTACGGAAGTAAAATTTCATTTAGTACCAAACTTCTCTTTTGATAAGATTGAATGTAAATTTCCAAAAAAGTAATTATGTTCTTGAAATTAACAGTTATTTTCATGTAAGAAGATGTTTAAAAATGAGATACTATTACTTTAAAACAAAATTTAAATATTATGCATTTTTTTTTCTATTGCATATTTATTTTCAGTATCGGGCTCGGGCTCTAGGGACACAAAATATTTCGGACTCGGGTGGGCTCGGATTTAAAATCATCGGGCTCGGGCTCCGAAAAGAGGGCCCGAACTCATCTCTAATATACAGTCGCACCACCGATATTAAGCAAAACCATTGCTTAAATGATTAGTACATTTTAAAAATTCTCATTAAACTTATTTAAAATGTCTTAAAAGTTTGATGAATGTCTTATTTATTATATTTGTTACGAAAATATTAATTTCAGAAAATGCAGTAGTGGAACTTTCCTCGCATTTCCCTGGTTGGTGCTTTTCCAAGTGTACATTGGGGCCCAACTGCAGTCAACAGCGTACACCAGTTCAGGCTACGTCTGCTCTGGTCTCGAATCAAACTAACGCTTGTAATTTGTGATTTCTTATTCTGACCCAGATTAGTTTAATATTTTTTTCCCCACTCAACAAAACGACACTTTCTGACACATTTTCTGACTCATTCTTAAACGTAAAGACCTAAAATTGGCAGTCCTGACTATTGAAGGGATTTGGAATCGAAATGAGTTTTCCATTTTTTAAAAATTAAATAAATTACTTATCGAGTAATAAGGGATTGTTGTCACTTCAGGACACATTTTTCTCCTTTCCCACGCTGCCGCGTCCGGAAATTCAGTTCAAAACGCCAACTTTGACAAAATTTTCTGAAATATCTTCTGTCTTCAGCAATAAAAGGAAACACTGTTCGTTTACGTAGTTTCTGAATAAGAACACCTGCCATTTTCATGCGTTTCTAAACAAAAATGAATTCGGAAATGTTTTATTTTAATTTAATTAGTTTTTAATTAATAATTATAATTATTATATTCTAGTTTTTTCAACGTTATATTAATATATCAACAATATTTAACCATTTTAAAAACACAAATTGCACAAATTGTGCTTATTAGTTGCTAAAATTTTCTCGTGTCGAAATTAAAAGATCAGTAGTCGTTTGTGTTGTTCCTCTTCCCCGATGATGGCTTTAAGTTTAAAGCCGAAACATGTAGGATTTTAGCTCTTTTATGAGTTTAAAACAATTTTTACACTGATTTTAGCAACTAATAAGCACAATTTGTGCAATTTGTGTTTTTAAAATACTAGTTAACAGTGTAGTGTCCAAATGGATTCAATATTTAACCATTTTCATAATTTCATTTCCCCAATATGAATCAAAATTTAATTGTAAATAACAGAAAAATATCAAAACACCCAAAATTCTAGTAATAGACTAGTTTCAGTAATGGACACCCCACAAAAAGTAATAAATATAATTGTTTTTATGACTGCAATTAGTAAGAGAATTTATTGAAGGTATACTAATGAAACAAAATAGTTATTTTCACATAAATTTAACAATTAAGATATCAACCAGAGGGCTCATCATCAGAGGGTAAGATATCAACCAGAGAGAGATTTCAGTGCGAAGATTTCGCACTGAAATCTAATATTTTTTAGGTACTTCTCTATTAACCCGTCGACCGCTTTTCATAACAAAAAACTACCGCCAAACTGTAAGATTAAACGCCAAAAATGCAGTCCCATTTACTTGATGTCAGAATCATTATGCTTGTTTGTTACGTCATCTAGTGGTTTTACATTCGACATTTGCGTGTATTTTTCATTATGTTTTACTGATTTAGTAGTTATTTTATTAATTAAAATAACAATTGTGTCCTTAAATTCTTATATTTTATTTATTTTTTGATATTCCAATGGCAACGTTGTCCCGTTTATTGGGCGATAGTTTTTTGTTATGAAAAGTGGTCGACGGGATAATAGAGAAGTATCATTTTTTATCAATATGTAATATTTATTAGATGCAGGTTTAAACTTCTAAAGAAAAAGCAAGGATAAAAATATCTGCAAACAACATTTAGTTGTTAGTCAAGCCAGAATATCATCTAATTTATTCCATCAAAGTTGATCCAAGATTGCTAAAGGCACGCGCGAGAAAAAAAAATAACAATCGTATTTTGACTGCATTAGAGGATGACGTCATCCGCTTCGGGAAAACCATGGGACTTAGAAATATAAATCTAAACATTTCAATTTCGCTTTTTAATCATAAGTATAAAATAAACCCGTGCGGTGTTCTTTATAATAATTGCTATGAGCATCCTATAATGTGGCATTTTATTTTTTTGGCAACAATAATTTCAGGAAAACCTTTCATTTCTTTCATGAAAACAATGCCGATTTAATTTTTTAATTTCAGCAAATTTTAATCAAAAACATGTTTTAACGACTTGTTAAGTGGGCTATGTCAGAAGCCGGTTCTAAAACCTTTCATATGGTATCTCATTCGTTGTTCTGCGTTTCATATTTTCTGAGTAAAAGGGATGTTGACAGGAGAAATAATATATAAGGATAATTAACAAAATATTTGTGAGAATTATTCACTGTTTAAATTGATTGCTGTCATTAATTAAAACAATATCAATATTTTAAATATTTTAGATAGCTGTTTTAAAATACTAAATGTCAGGGAATTACAGTTATCAAATTCAGAGAGTGTGTGTGAGGGGGAGGGTGGAAGGGTAGAGGGGAAAAAAACTGAAAAAAAAAGTTTTGGAATAGTTTTGCATAGATTCGTATAATTCCCACTATTTTTAACAGTTAAACTCCCCGAAACTACTTGATGAACTATTTGCAGTAATTAGTATTGCAAATATAAAAGAAATGATACTGCGGATTGAATGTTTTAAACATTAAATAAATTATTTCAAGTAAAACTGTAGAACTGACATGTTTGAGGATTTATTAGTTTTATTGCTACTATAAATTTAATTAATATTACAATTTTTTGTTTTTTTTTGTCGGAGGTGAATAAACCAATAAACAAACATTTAAGACAGAAAATAATAGATTTTTGACAACTTCTGCAACTTAAATGGGTTTTTGTTGTTGTTGTTGTTGTTGTTTTGTTTTTTTAAGAGAGGGATTGAGCCAGGGCTGCCTTATTTTAGCCAGGCGTCTTTTCCTGGTTTAAACCACTTTAAAAAGGCCGGCCTTTACTAAAACAATTTTTTCTTTTACAAACTGTTCTTAAAACGAAATGAGTTATTAATTAGTAATTTTTTACTTACCCATCATACGTAGTATAGGGTAAGTCTTGTAATCGTTTTGAAAATCGAAAAAAAAATTTTTGACGGATTTACACGTTTCAGACACTGGAGATTCCGAAAAACATATTTTTAGAAAAAAAATTTTGCCGTCCGTCTGTGTGTCTGTGTGTGTGTCTGTAAACGCTCTATCTCCCGAACAAATTGAGATAGAGACTTGCAATTGGGTATGTACTTAGTATGTCATAATGGGAAGAAGCCTATTTCATTTCAATAACCTCGATGAACCGGAACATTTTTTTCGGACTCTCGAAATATTCGTTCTGATGAAAGGTATATAAAAATTTTCGAAATTGTTTATTTTAAGGAGTAAATATAAAAGACAATAAAAAAACATAAATTTTGCATAAAACATGAAGTCGATCGTCGATCGGATAATGAGTTGCCGAGATATTTGGAATCCTATTTTCCACACGCTTCGATTTTTCATGACCCTGTATTTCATCCAAATTTCACTTCAAATATATATTTTAATTGGAAATTTAACGCTTCATCAGATGCAATAAACCGCTAGTTAATAGGCGTATTATTTTTGGAGTTATAAGGAAAAACCTCTTTCAAGCAATTCAGTAATCGAGCCTTTTTATGACGTCATCCAGCCACGATTTTATTTGAATTGCAATGCATTTTATAAGTAGTTTACACATTTTTATTTTAATATTTTACATTATACATATACATGATGGGTAAGTATTACGGTGGCCCCCAACGACTAGTTAATTACTGTTGCCATAAAAATGTACATCAAATTAAAGTAGAACTGTATAATAAATAAATTGACAATTAAATTATAAGTGAATTGATAGTAGGAATGTTCTTGTGGTCAACAGATAGTAAGAATGTTTATTATAAATATTTTTCAATAAAATCTTTTTAAAATAGTTCAAATAAGATATTTGTTTGAAAAGTAATACACTACTCGGCTATGGAATAAGTTACCCATCACATTTAAGACTCAGTGTTTAAATAATGGTACACTTTTACCAATTTTTCAGCACCTATGTCCCAAATAAAACCATATGTTAAAAGATTCTCTCAATAGATGCAGAACTTGGAAGACTGCTGTGTAATTTAATTAAAAAAAAAAAAATTGCAGAAACCAATTAGGTAATTGCTAACACGGGGTTTTTAAATGTGTTATATGTTTTCGAAACTGTGTACTTGCATATCTTCTCTCACCTTTTTTATCGGTGAAGTTTCGTTACGGTGTATTCTGGCTGTGCTGGAAAGTGTTTCATAGTCTATGCTTGAGGGATGATTTTTCGTTCTTTTTTGCCTTTTCAGAGGAAGTCTATTGAAACCAGGAGGAAACCTCTTAGCAGACGATCCCGGAATAAAGCGAAATGTCTGATGATTTCGACATAATGGATTATGACAGCTTCAGGTACATTAAATTAAACTAGTCGGATGCGCCAATCCCAAAACTTTCTTCTAACTTCAAAATTCGCTATCACATCGCCAATAAAATCAACATTTTTCGTCATTCTGTTCTACGTCAGCTACCTGCGAATCATCGGGTTACCGGGATGCGATCCACTGATGTATACTAAACTACGAAAAGTCCTTCTGGCCTGAACCGACAGGAACAGATAGCCTCCCTATTCATTGGTTTTACGATTTCAGCTAATTTTACTGGAAAACACGAAGGTAAAATCGTGGAATCTAAATAAAAAAGATTCAGTCCAAGTTCTTGTCAACATTGAATTTGAATGAGAATATCGCCAAATTAGTCCTCTACAGCCAAGTTCACTTCATTTATGGCAACTTATTTTGGTCGCCAAATTTGGCGATATTCCGCCAACTGTCGCCAAGTTTGGCGAGAATTTGATGTTGGCGAATATAAATATATAGTGATAAGCATATAATAGGATTAATGGTTACAACAATGAAAGAAAATTTGCCGAAAGCATCTATATAATAAAACCGTAAGTCATGTGACTGTCATCAACAGTTCCGGGATGTCCGTTTCACTTTTTCATATGCCAGGCGCCCATTTTTATTCAAAATTATTTTTGCAAATAAAACTGCATAAAAGTTACATTTTTAGAAAGATCGTTCAAAATAAATTAATATTTGAGAGATGACTTACGTTCAATTATGTATACATTCTGCAATAACTTCAGTTTAAATTAGGTTCGCAGTTAAAATTCTCTATCTATGAAAGTAAACAAAGAAAAAAGATTCATTCGTTGTGAATGTTTAAAATATTAAACCATGAATTTTTGGATCGCTGCCTGGCGTAAAAAAAAATAATCCGCACCAGTGAGACAGTCAAAGTTTACCTTAATTCTGTTCCATACAACTCAACTTCCGGATCTTTTTTTGACGTAAGTTGAACTCATGTAATAATATTTAATGGATCAAATTTCGAAAAGAATTGTCAGCTTTTATTTTTTGCGCGTGCAAATTAGAAACGATACTTTAATTTGAAATCAAATGTTTTGATTTATGATAATTATTATTTTTCTATTTTAAATGAAAAATGTGAACGTCATGTATTTTAAATTGAAACAGCTGTCACGGACGCACCGGGGTTGGCGCGATTTTTGTTTTGCGCCAAATATGTTTAAGAATCTCCGCATTAGCGAACATATTGCAAGTGATAAGCAAACGGAGATGAAGCATAAATTCTTAAGTGGGTTAAGCGGTTTTTGTCAAGAAAGATGAAATACATAACAACAAAAAATATGCGAAATGCTACCGCGATCGCAAAAGTTCTTGATTTGTCAATTAGATTTTTCCAATTATGCGAGGGATTAAGGAAAAAAATAAATTATGAATAAAAATAATTTGTTACAATGCTTAACATACATTTAAGGGCGACCAAACTGGTCGCCAGTGGCGGCTAGTGTTAACTAAAACTCATAAATTAAATCCGTTTATGGATGAATTCTGCTGTTTTGTTTGAAAATGTCAGCCACCCTAAAATTTCAAACCGCTCTATCTCAGCCATTTTTTAAGATAGAAGCAAAACAAAAATTGCTCCGGATCAAGGCCGAACATTTAAAGAAAAAAAGTTTTAGGATTTCTAATTTTTTTTATTTGCACATCATTTTGAATTTTAAATATTTAAATGGCTATCACAGCGCCCCCTTTCGTCGAAATATCCCCAAATTCTAATAGAACCTGCTTGTCATAGCCAAAAACATAGAAAAAAAATGTGGTTCAATTTGAAGCATAACTTCAAACACTTTTCGATGGTACAATAGTGAAAATGGAACAAAAATATCGATCACAGCGCCCCCTTTCGTCGAAATATCCCCAAATTCTGATAGAACCTGCTTGCTATAGCCAAAAACATAGAAAAAAATGTGGTTCAATTTGAAGCATAACTTCAAACACTTTTAGATGGTAGAATAGTGAAAATGGAACAAAAATATCGATCGCAACGCCCCCTTTCGTCGAAATATCCCCAAATTCTGATAGAACCTGCTTGCCATAGCCAAAAACATAGAAACAAAATGTGGTTCAATTTGAAGCATAACTTCATACACTTTTAGATGGTACAATAGTGAAAATGGAACAAAAATATCGATCGCAGCCCCCCTCCTCCTTTCGTCGAAACATCCCCAAATTCTGATAGAATCTGCTTGCAATAGCCAAAAACATAGAAACAAAATGTGGTTCAATTTGAAGCATAACTTCATACACTTTTCGATGGTACAAAAAAAAGCCACACAAACGGACAGACAGACATTTTGTAAAAACATGTTTTTCGGAATCTCTGATCCCTAAAACGTGTAAATCCGTCGAAAACCGGAAGTCGAAAAAAATTTCGATTACAATACTTTCATCTATTATAGATAGAAGAAAGTAAAAATTAATGACATTTTTCCAAAGTACTTTTTTTTTTCCTATTCTAAAACTTTGCACAATAAATTCCTTTATCGCGTAGTAATTTTCTGTTAATATTTTTCCTTTTCTAAATAAATGTAAGAAATAAATTTAAAAAAATCGAATAAAACGAACGAGTAAAATTTTTTTAAGTTGCCCCCCGTAAAAGCTAAAAAAGAGACATTTTGACCTCGTTGTATGGCTTCGACGAGTACCGTGTCTTCATTGCCCTTGATGATGTCTCTTTGTCGGGACCTGGTCAACCATCGGAAATTCGCGGCACCTCAACAATTGGACTTTCTCGAAAATTTAGCTACTTTTCTCAATCGTGAGGTTACAGTTTTTAACCGACTTAAAAAAAGGAGGAGGTTATCAATTCGACCCGTATGTATGTATTATGTTGTTCACGCATAACTCTCGTAAATATGCATCGATTTTGATAATTTTTATTTTGTTTGAAAGAGTAAGGGTCCAAGGTGGTCCCATTTCAATTTCGTCAAAATCTGATCATTAAAACAAATTATTTTATTCAAATTTCCATTATTTTGATAATTTAATTTATATTTCAAAAAGTCCATTATTTGAATTGTTGCCAATTTGTAAAATAGCGCACATAATAATATTCCCTTTCAATTAAAAAACGTATTTACACGTGACTATCAAAAACAGAAATAAAACTTTAAAACAATAATTAAATGATCACGTGTTAAAAGCAGTAAATGTAGAAAAATACGTTATAAAAAATATACTTGCGCTTTAATATTAAAAAAGAGAAATTCAAAACATTAAATGGGGAAACTTACGTCATATTTAAAATGCTCAAATAACATTACTTCCAAACAGTTTAAATTTAAAAACATATTTACACGAGAGATTAATTTATTTGTAGCTGATATATTATGTATACTAAACTACGAAAAGTCCTTCTGGTCTATACCGGCAGGAAAAGACAACCTACCTATTCCTTGGTTTTAAGATTTTAGCTAATTTTACTGCAAAACACCAAGCTATAAAAATGGATGGAACCCGATTACAGAAGATTCAGTCGCAGTTCTCGTCAATATTCAATTTGAATCAGAATTTCGCCAAATATGCTAGCTATAGCCAAGTTGGCTTCATTTATGGCAACTTGTTTTTGTCGCCAAATTTGTTGATATTTCGCCAAATATTGCCTAGCTTGGAGAGAATTTAACACTGGCGAACATGAATACATAGTGTTGAGAATGTGAGAGTTAGAACGATGGCTACAACAATGAAATAAAACTTGCGAGATAGCATGTTCCCTAAAACTCTTAAATTAAAACCGTTTATGGAGGAATCCTTCTGTCTTGTTTCAAAATGTCAGCCACTCTAAAATTTCAAAATGCTATATCTCAGGCATTTTTTAAGGTAGAGGCAAAACAAAAATTGTTCCGGTATCCTTGGATCAAGGCTGAACATTCAATTGAAAAAAACCTTTAGGATTTCTAATATTTTTAACGACTTTGTACATCTTTTTGAATTTGAAATCTTTAAGTGTCTATCATAGCGCCTCCTTCTTGCCGAATATCCCCAAATTCAACTGGGACCTGCAGGCCATAGTAAAAAACACATACAAAAGATTTTCGATGATACAATAATTTAAATGGAACAAAAATCGCTATCACAGCGCCCGCTTTCGGCAAAATATCCGCAAATTCAACTGGGACCTGCCGGTCACAGCCAAAAACTTATAAATGAAATTTCGTTCAATTCTAGGTTGCTTCATAACTTGACACACTTTTCATTGATACAAAGAGGGCACACACGGACAGACAGATATTTTGTAAAAACATGTTTTTCGGAATCTTTGACTCCTAAAGCATATAAATCCGTCAAAAACCGGAAGTTGAAAAAATTTTGATCACAATACTTTCTTCTATTTAGATAGAAGAAGGTGAGAAAAGGAGGATGTTAATAATTTGACCCAATGTATGTATGTATGTATGTTTTAGCCCTGTTCACGCATAACTTTCGTAAATGTGCACCGATTTTGATATATATATATTTTTGTTTAAAAGTGTAAGACACCCTGGTGGTCCCATTTAAATTTCGTCAAATTCTGATGATTAAAACAATTTTGTTGTTAAAAAATTTTCAAAATAAAAAAATGCGTGGAACCCGATTACAGAAGATTCATTCCCAATTCTCGTCAATCTGAATGAGAATTTCGTCAAATTAGTCAACTATAACCACGTTGGCTTCATTTATGGCAACATATTTTGATCGCCAAATTTGGCGATATTTCTCCAGTTGTCGTCCAGATTGACAAGAATTTGATTCTGTCAAAGATTTTATTAAAAAATATTTATTTAATGGATATTTTTGGTAAATTATAATTTCTAATACAAATTACTTATTTATTCAGCAGATGTTGAAATCAAGTTAATTGTCTATTACTGTATTAATAACTAAAAAGTAGGAAATAAAATAAACTTTTACAAAAAAAATATTAACCGACTTAAAAAAAAAAAGCACTAAAAAGTATTAAATAATTCTTTAAAATTCTCTAATGACAAAATGTTATCCATTAACCACAAATCTAATATCATGTGTCGGAATAAAAATGATAAATTTAATATGTACTGTTTAATACCCACCAAACATGGATTTTCGAAAGAATATATTTTACAAGAGAAGAATATACAGACTTATGATTCAGTTTACGAATATATACATATGAAAAGCAATCAATTACTTTTTGAAGTCGGTGCCAAACAACCCCAATCGATAAATTAGTAGATACTAGGTACAATATATTCACAATTCTTACTAAACTTAAGGTAGTTTGGCACCGACTTCAAAAAGTAATTGATTGCTTTTCATATGTATATATTCGTAAACTGAATCATAAGTCTGTATATTCATCTCTTGTAAAATATATTCTCTCGAAAATCCATGTTTGGTGGGTATTGAGCTGTACATATTAAATTTATCATTTTTATTCCGACACATGATATCGGATTTGTGGTTAATGGATAACATTTTGTCATTAGAGAATTTTAAAGAATTATTTAATACTTTTTAGTACTTTTTTTTTTTAAGTCGGTTAATATTTTTTTTGTAAAAGTTTATTTTATGTAAAAACTAATTCAGTTTAACCATATAATTTTTAAAAAAATTGTCTATTTCTTTCTTTTTATTAATTTGTAATAATATAATAATAATAATAATAAATCATGTACTTTCTTTATTTTCTCTTTAAAAAATATGTATTATTTTATTTTCTCTTTCTTTCATTTTATTCATTTTTATTATAATAATTTTCAAAAATGTATTTATTTCATTTCCTGTTTCTTTCTTTTTATTCATTTATTATATACGTAATTTCCTCTAACTTTTCTGACTCTGTGGTTTATTCAGTTTGTTTCATAATTCTCGCTATGTTCGGTGTTCTCCTGTTTATGTTTTTAAGTAATGTATTGTAAGTATGTAATTGTATATTTTGTAAAATTTTTTAATATAACATTTTAATTAACTTTTAAAGTAGTTTCTAAATTCAGCACCTCCATCTCAGTAACTTGCATGGTTAACCAGGCAAAGTATTCTATACAGTCTATAAACTCAATACATAGTAGTAGTAGTGCATTTCCCAATCTCCCTCTATAATTATCCTTTTAATACTGGAAAAGTGTTAAAAGTAGAAAATGATATTTGTAGTAAAAGATGTGAGAAATCTTCACTTTTCAGAATGGTCAAATTGAAACTGTAAATATTAGATTTATTTTATGGGGCAATTTGTTTTAGATATCCCTTTTTAAATATTTTTGTTGATCCTAATGTCAGAAATCCTAATGTCGCCTATGTAATATACAGGCGACATTATTTAATATACAGGCGTATGTAATATACAGGCTTTAATATGTAATATACAGGCGACCTGTATATTACATATAATCCTATGTAATATACAGGCATGAAAGTTCTCAGCTTTTTAGCTGAAATAGGCTTTTTTTTTTATGTCACTTTGGCAGCTTCTGAGACTGATGCAATATTAAAAGGATAATATGAAAAATTAGAGAGGAAGCTTTAAAATGCACTAGTTTTGATATTTGTAGTGAAAGATGCGAGAAATTCTTAACTTTTTATAATGGTCAAATTGAAATTGTAAATATTAGATTTTTTTATGGGCCAATTCGTTTTAGAGATCCCTTTTTAAAGATTTCTGTTGATCCTAATGTCACTCTATGTAATATACAGGCATGAAAGTTCTCAGCTTTTTAACTGAAATAAACTTTTTTTTTTTTTTTTTTTTTTTTTAATGTCACATTGGCTGCTTTTGAGACTGATGCAATATTAAAAGGATAACATTAAAAATTCATAACCTGAAAATTTAGAGAGAGACAGAGAGGGGGGGGGGGGGGGGTGATAGATAAAATTGTAATGGTGTACAAATTCCGTGCTTTTAAATTTTCCTTGTAACATGTGCAACATTTAAAATATAAAACAGCAATAAAGAAAGGCAATAATATAAGCTTAAAAACTGATTTTAAGATGCATAACAAAATAACTATTAACTATCTTTGCTCAGTTTTTTCTAGCGTTTCCCAGTTTCAGCAAATATTCTTTCAAATGCAAAATAAAGGAGGGGAGGGGGGTTACTAAAATAATAAATAGAAATAATTTTTTAAAAAGCACTAAACTAATATAATATATATATATAAATTTTTAACTATTTTGTGCTCATAATGCTTGCACATCATGCAAATTTTGCGATATTATCTCTGATTTTGCTTTAGTGCGTTTTCTTCCTGCAATATTTGTTTCAATTTGAGCAGCTATGCTAATATAGTGCAGGAATTTTAACATGAGGATGTGTTTGAACTTTGAACTCATAATATAGCATATAGCATGAATAACGGAAAATAGTTGTGAATAAAAACAATAATGGTTTACATATACCTAAATCAATTACATTGTTTAATTTTCACTGATATTTATTTCTGCATGTTATATTGCAATAATAATACTTTCATGCCTGTATATGTATGGGAAGTATGAAAACTTATGGTGATCATGAATCTGCATAACTTAGAAATTTAAACTTTTCAAATCCTATTTAATTTCTGTATGAAATAAATATGCCACACTTATAGCATAAAAAGGCGTCTTATTCCCACCTAAAATTTTAACTTTGCATTATTTAATAATGGAATGATGCTCGCAAGCTAATGTTAAACCAGGGGAGTTTTGTTTAGAAATTTCTCGTTTGCATTTTAATATTTTGAAGTGATTTTTTTACATAAAATATCTGAGGTTGATGTTTATCTGAGTTTCTTTGTACTTTTCTGATTTTAGTTGAATTTTTTTTTTTTATTTATTTTTTTTTTTTGAAGACACTTTTAGTTTATATCACTTAAGATATTTCAAAATTATTGATTTTTGTTTTGGTTATTTATTTTTATCAGCTGCCAACACCTTCTCATTACTTAAAGTCAAATAAACATTTTTAATAAGGATTATAACTTAATAAATTTATTATGAAGTAGTAATAATTATTACTTAATAAATTAAATCAAATCTTACCAAATAAAAACAAAACCCATTTTATAATTTTGTCTTACATTATAAAATACTTCATAAATGTTTTGTTTTATCGTTTTTTTTTTTTTTTTTTTTCAGGATCTCAATCGTACCATGCTTTTTGTCATCTGCCAACCTCTTGTGGACAAAAACGGTCATTGAGTCTTCAGAATCATCTACTTAAGATACTCTATCGTAAGTATGCATGTTTTGGGATTTTTTTATTCTGATTGTCATAACAATGAAAATGACTGGTCCAAAGTATGTTTATTTGACTTAAAAAACAGAAATTTGGCAGGTATATTATTGTAGAATTGTAGTGAATAGTATATATTACGATAATTATCCTTTTAATACTAGAAAAGTGTTAAAAGTAGAAAATTATATTTGTAGTGAGAGATTCGAGAAATCTTCACTTTTTAGAATGGTCAAATTGAAACATTGTAACACATCATTGAAACACATTAATTGTAAGTTAAGTAGTTTTAGGTACTTTGTTGTTCTTATTCACTATAATTTCTTTATATCTCTATAAATAATTATTGTATGTTCAGAAGATTGGCTTCATATTATGCAGAAAAATCTAGAATCAGTAAGTTCAGACTCTGATTCAGAGTGAAGACAGTCAAAAAGATAAAATATATTAACACAAGTTTGGTTAAATATTTTGAGTGAAAAAAAAAAAATAATTTTCAAGCTATAATTTTTTAATATTAAATTCAAATCTAGCATTTACATTGTAAATAAAAAGGAGAATAAGTAAGTATAGTATAAGTAGTAATAAGTTATTAATTTTCATGATGAAAATATTCACTTGGACAAATTTTGATTTTTGCTCATTCTACTTTTCTAGTGAGTGTGAAAATGAAGTTTGATAAAGCAAAAACAACTGTTATCTCCAGCCCCATTGAAAATGTCCTGTGCGATCTGCCAATTGGGATGAAAACTGTTTTCAAAGGAAAAGAAGGAGAACATAGGAACAAGAAATAGATGACTTGGAGAAAATTTGAATGTAATATGATAATATAAATAGTGATAGTTTGTGAATAAAAAAAAGTTTCATTTGACATGTTGTGATTTCAAATAAATGCAATGGTCTGTAATTTTTTGCCATGTTTTATTTATCTTATTCTCGACAGCAGGTCATTTAGTGATCAGAAGACATTAATGGGGACTGTTCAATGATTCAAAAACACCTGCTAGCTTGTTAAAGCTATGGGCAGGTTCTTTTCTAATTTCCTGTTTAAATTTAATTTTTTTTTTTTTTTTTTTTTTTTTTTTTTGCATTGGATAGTTGAGATTAACCTCAGCTATCTTATGCAAAAAAAAAAAAAAGGAGTTCATATTTAAACGAGAAATTAGAAAAGAGCCTGCCCATAGGTTTAACATTAGCGAGCAGGTGTTTTAGTGTCAGTGAAGAGTCCCCTTAAGCCTAACGCCAATCATTCTCCAGAAAAGAAAAGCAGAGGGAAAGTTGTCATATAAGGTAAAGGCAAAGTGTCTTGCTTTGCCACTTGGCTCAAATGACTCAATTTTTATGAAGTTTTATTTATTTATAATAATTTAGTTCTGTTTTAGCACTTTTAAAACAAACTAGTGTTCCATGTTTGAGATATTTTAATAGAATACTATTTATAAAATAAATTTACAAATCTTTAAAATCATTAAAAATTAATTTTAAAGGCTTTGTGAAACAATTCATAAAATCCAATTAAAATTGGAATTTTAGTAAAACATACATAAATAATTGTGATATTTGAAAGCTAAGCTCTTTTAAAATTTCTATTTCAAATGCATTAATTGTACATAATTTCTAGAAAAGAATAGCTTTCCTGACTTTGTTTAATGCCTTTGCAAAATATTATTGACTGTTTAAATGGTGATTTCAGTTGCACTTTCTATTTAAAATTGCCATTAAAAAGTAATTTTAATTAAAACATATAAAAATTTAATGAAAAATAGAATATTCACTGAATAATATAGAATTCCAACCGAGTGTTTATCCGCTAGTTGTATACACGAGTCTCTGATTCAAAATGAAAAAAGTCCTAAAAATAAGATATAATTTTTTTTTTTCAAAGAAAAACGTTTAAATTAATAAATTTTTGTATTGATTTTTGATAATTTTTAATAAAAAGTAATTCAATTTTAAAAGTTATACAACAGGTGGATTTTTGCATAAGTAATTTAACGAATTGTTTTCAACTAAATTTTGCCAGAAGATTTTTTTTTTTAGTTTATATAAATACAATTAAATAAATCTGAAGATCTATATTTATGGTAAGAGCAGAAAAGAATAAATCCCTACAGCAACATGTTATTTTTCTTAAATTTTTAATAATGGTTAAATATTTCTATTGATTATGTGAAAAAAATTTATAAAAAATTGGTAATATGGCAAAAAAAAAATGCTGTATGTTACAATTTTCAATCTTACCACTTGCACAAATTCAAATTATTACTATGGATATAATATGATTTTTTATTTTTAATGAGAAAAGTAACATTTCATTATCTTTTTTACATTTTAATGTTTTCACATAGAACACTGAAACTGAAAATAAAGAAGAAAAACATCAAAATGTAGCTATTATAAAATTTTGAATAAATTATTTTATTAATATTAAATTTAATAAAATACTTTTTTAGTATTCTTTCATTCATAATCTTTAATATCACAACTATATCTAATGGATATAATAATAAAAACTGAGGCTTTTAACAGAACAGTTAATCCATGTGGCATTTTAAATGCTTATATATACATGGATTAGCTAATTCAAAGCTGGACTCACCAATATAAAATGGTAAACCTTTTTTTTCCTAATGTAAAGAGTTATTGATTTCTAATATTTTGCTAAGACTGTTAATCAATATCTCCCTATATGAGAAAAAAAAAAGATTTGCCATTTTATAGTTCTGAATCCAGTTTTGGCCAATATCGTCGGTCCGACGTTCACCGATATCGGTCGGTCCGGGGTTGACCGATATCGGCCGGTCCGGCGTTCACCGATATCGGTCGGTCCGGGGTTCATCGATATCGGTCGGTCCGGGGTTGACCGATATCGGCCGGTCCGGTGTTCACCGATATCGGTCAATATTGGGTCCCGATATAGGCCGATATTGGAAAAAAAGCTAGCCATGCAATATCGGCCGGTCCGGTGTTTACCGATATTGCGAAATCGTTGTTCCCGATATAGGCCGATATTGCTGTGCTACCTGGGATCATTAAAATTAAAAAAATAGTAGATTATTTTTAATAATTTACATATTTTTATACTTTATATATTTAATACATTAAAATTTAATATTTTAATTTAATATAATTCATTATGATATTATTTATATATACAATATTAATTATTTATTAAGATTAATACTAATTATGATTATAAATATTTTATTATTATTAATATTAATTATACTTTTTAATATTAAATATAATTATTAAATAATTAATATTTTAGTTCATATTATTATATTATAATTATTTTTAATTAATAATAATTAAATTATGCTAATATGATAATTTAAATTTATAATTTGTAATAATATTATTTATGTTATTAATTTATATTAAATATATCACTATAATTATAAATATTGATAATAATATACTATAAAATTATAATATCTATAATATAATAATAATAATTTAAACATATTAAATTAAATATATATTACATTAAATTAATATTATGAATAATTAATACTAAGTAATTATTTATCATTTTAAATGATTAATAAATATAATTGATATTAATAAATAATATAAAATTATTCATAATTTTAATAATAATTATTTAATTATATATATATATATATATATAAATAATATAATTACATTAATTAACGATATAACTAATTAATATAGTTAAATTAATACTTTTAATTAATAATTATTTATTTATATATCTATATATAATTAAATAATTAAAATTCTTAATAATTAATTTTATATTATTTAATAATATCAATTATATTTATTAATCATTTAAAATGATAAATAATTTATTATTATTAGCATTTATTATTAATAATATTTAATTTAATATAGTATATCATTTTAGTATTATAATTGTTTAATATATTATATTTTATATTTATTTATATTATTATATCGTATTTTATATATTTAATATATAATTTATATACTTAATTTAAATATTATTTATAATTTATGTATTATAATAATTTATAAACTATCTTTAATAGTTTTTTAAATATAAAATTATTAGTTTAAATTATAGTTTTACTTATAAGTAGAGAGAGCAGAAAAGTGTCTGAAAGTTCTTATATATTAAAATTATTATTCCTAGAAGATTTTATATTTTGCATCCATGTTATTTCAATGGGCACTTCAGTCTGTTTATGCGCGCTGTTCCCAGCGCCATATTGACGACGTCACGACTTCAGCGGCGTATAGTCAGTAGGCATTAAGCAGAAATGCCAAAGTAAGAGAATTACGCAATTACGAAAACTCCAAACTATATCAAGAAAGGAGAGCAGAGAAAAAAAGAGATCGGCATCTAGAAGGAAGTTCATGAATTTTAATCGGATTGTATGTCACGGGTCAAAAGTTCTGACAGCAAATAGAGTTTAAAGGTAATGCGATTAAAGCTGAGCTGCGCCGCCAAAAACCCGAGGGCGCCCGTCAGGCACATCAACCGCCTTACCCAAGTTCTGAGGGACTTTTAGCATGCACGACCAGGAGAGTTCCTGTATGCACTACGGTGGTGGTAGCGCCGCCGCCTGCTGACCACTTCCATTCTCTTTCAAAAGTTCAATGTTTCACCAAACCATACTCGAAAATTACGTGTAATAATAGGCAGCCCGATTATGGCGAATTATTCACAACGTTTTAGATGAGAATAATGTTAGATTTTCTAATCTTCCGTAATCAAGTCTACAGCCAAAGTTAGCGAGAAACAAAAAAAAATTGTGAAAACAGAAAAAAACCCATAATTTCTTAATTTTGATACGTATCGAATAATCGAATCCATTTAAAGTTATTATTACTTCTAGAAAAAGGGCCAAAAATTTATGTATGACAGATTTTTGATATCATTAAAAATGCCCCCATGGGGGGATTTATAAGAAAAAAATTCATAACTTCGTCAACTCAAAAGATATCAAATCCGCTTAAATTTATTATAAATCCCCTTAATATTATCTAAAACTTTTATATTGATAAGTTTTTTGTAGGACTAACCCTTATAACAACAACAACAAAAAAAAATCCCTGCCGGCTCCGCTTGCAAACAAGTTAGTTTTCGAAGTGGGCGGTTTCAACTACCGCATCATGGCAAAAAGGTCATTTTTTCCGCAATTCCCAACAAACAGGCGCCCCAGGGTCTGCGTCTTCGAAATCTATCTCTGCCTGTAGGCCGAGCCGTCAGGGATTTTTTTATGTAACTGCTGTCAACTAAACTAATCTATCAGTTTTAGTCGGTGCTGCAGTTTTAGAGACATATAAGTTGACAGCAGTTATGTAACTATATGATGTATGTATATATATATACATCATATTTTGGTATTAAAAAGTTGAAAATTTTCTGATATTCGATCATGCTGCTACAGCTCTATCAATCAACCTACCAAACCAAGTAAAACTATAAACCTAGACCAACATATGATCCTAAAAGACCCGACCATTCGCCGATTTTCTGCGTGCTAGTTTCGGAATGCGGCGTTTGCCGTCTCGTGGTCAGCACTAGAACAACAAACGGCAGTTTATAGAACACGTGAATGTTATAGTTATGTGATTTTTTTTTAATTCTGGTTGCTATATCCTTATAAATATGAGGTGTTGTGTGCCTTTCTGTAGTATTGACAGTCGGGCAGACTATTTTGACCCTGATGATAATAAAATTTCGATGCATTATTTTCCAAAAGAGGAAAAAATAAACAAGCATGGATTCAAGCAATCGGCAGGCAAGGTATGCTTATTTACCTTTTACTATTTTATTT
The DNA here is from genome assembly GCA_963931845.1 of Maratus michaelseni. NCBI lineage: Eukaryota > Metazoa > Arthropoda > Arachnida > Araneae > Salticidae > Maratus > Maratus michaelseni. Next base: position 313,064,667 of record OZ007596.1, on the reverse strand, counting down.
AAGTTTATTAAATGTTAATTATGCATTTAATCTAATAATATGGCTCATAATTTTACTATAAAAGGAACAGAAACTTATAGAATAATAAAATATCTGTTCTAAACATTATGGCTATTAAAATAAAACTGCTTTTTTTTTTTCATCACAAGCACGCCATACCTAGACCCACATGTGTGGCTAGAGCTATACATTTGTAAAATCATAAATCTTTAAAACATTCTAATATTAAGAATTTATACAATCAAACTTTTCTTTTATCTATCACTGTAGCCAAGGGATGTGCATAGAAAATTATCCTGATTTCTGTATTTTTTGGCTTTTGTATTTCAGGAATTTTTTTTATTAATTTTAAGTGACGTTTATAATAATTCACCCATGTGTAACATAATCTTTTGAATTAAAATTTTTTATTGCGATGACGTTTTAAATTAATCTTTTTGCAACTTGAATCATTCAAAGATAATCAATATTTTATATTTTAATGAGTAAATTTTGAATTTTCTCAGCATTTTTAATTTATTTTGTACAATCGAAACTTTTGAAAACCAATGATAGAAAACAAAAAATTTTAGAATAGCTTTAATATCACAATATTACTTGCATAATACTGCGTTAATTTCCTTTTATATGTCTATTAATAATGTAAGCATATATTCAGTATTTAGGATTGTCAGCATCTGATAACGTATTCCCAAAGAAACATTATTTGCCTGATTCCTATCACTTTAATTCTTTAAGGAAATGTCCATTTTTTGTCTTTCTTTCTTTCTTTATTTATTTTTGTGTGTGTGCAGGGGTCGATGCAGGTTTTTTTTTCTTGGGGCCTATTTTGTGAAAAGTAAAGGTTATTTTTGTGAAATTTTATTATATTTTTGTGAAAAATAACATTTTGTAATGAAAGTCAAAATCCAGCTACTCAAATTCGAACCAAGCGTTTATTAACAAAAACTTTTGCTTAAGTTTTCCTCTCTGGTGAACTTGTTTGTTTACAAATTACACATTTTAAAAGTCAAAGAATAATAAATAAATAATAAATAGTAAGTTTTTATGAAATGGAATTTTGTGAAGGGGCCTATTTTGTTAAAAGGAATTTTGTGAAGGGACCCATTTTATCAAATTGATTTTTATGAAGGGACCCATTTTATTATATTGATTTTTGTGAAGGAGCCCTAAAAAGGCCCCAAATTTTGTCTGGATCAACCCTTGGTGTGTAAGTTGTAATGCTGTTAGTCGATTTTTTAGTGAAAGATTTTTTTTTATTGTTGCACTGTTTTGTTTTAATGAAGTTATTTTTGTGAAAGTTTTCTTTTATCTAATGAACTTTTTAAATTACAAGTTATATATTTAAAATCTTATGGAGAGGAAATATTTATGAAGTGTTTACTTTCAGGGGAGGAAATTTTGGCAGTTTTTTCTCAAATTCATACACAAGATGTATTCCCTTAAAAGTTGATTACTTTTTTCTGTAAAGTTCATATTTAAAAAAAAAAAAAAACGTTTCAAGGTTATTTACTGGTCAAAAAATGATGAAAGGGGTAAATACTATTGGCCTTCAATGAATGTTAGCTTATTGTTTTTCAATCAGCGCCTGAAGGAAACATGGGCTGAGGCTCTAGGGCACTTCCAATTTTAGTGCACAATTTTCATAAACCTGATGTTTTAAATCCATTTTGATTTTGCACTGTTTACAATAAATGTTTTCAAGGGTCGATCCAGACAAAATTTGGGGTCTATTTAGGGCCCCTTCACAAAAATAAATTTAATAAAATGGGCCCCTCCACAAAAATAAATTTGATAAAATGGGTCCCTTCACAAAATTCCTTTTAACAAAATCGGCACTATTACAAAATTCCATTTCATAAAAACTTACTATTTATTATTTTTTGACTTTTAAAATGTATAATTTGTAAACAAACAAAATCACAAGAGATGTCCCTTCAGTAACAGTATATTTACATTTCATATGCACTAAAAAATAATAAACATGTTTATTAAAATAGCACATCTGCAAAGAATTCTAATAATTACTCATATCCAGTGCCATTAGTTTTTGGATAGAATAAGCAATTGCATATCATTTAAAAAAAGACTTAAATAAGGGGAATATATTGAAACATCTTAATAGATTGGGGTGGGGGGGGGGGAGTTGGTAAAACTGATATAATCGATCTTTAAATAAGGGAAATTTATTATAAAATAACATATCAATGTTAGTAATGTTAAAAATGAATTTTATAAATTGCAACTGGACCATAGGCACACCTGTTAAAAAACTTTGCCCCTCCCTAGATTTTATTTTGCCGGTGCTCATATTTTTTAGTATTTGTCCCCAACAAAATTAACTCTCAAATCATTGTGTATTATATATGTAAGCAATAATTTAAATATGTAAAATCGAAGGAATTATAGAATAGTCGTGAAATTACTTTTATCCTAAAATAAAGGAGGAAATTATAAAAGCATATATAATAGAACCACGCCAAAACGCAATTTCTGAGATGGATCTTTAAATTATTGATATATTGTATTTGTCTCAAAAATGAAAATCCTAGGTATTGTTGAAATATTTAAAAACTTATCTTAATTGAGCTCTTACATCATATCTAGTAGTTTACTAATTAGATATTCTTTTTACACAATATGAAAATTTTATTAATAAATAAACACTTTTTGCAATGAGACTTTAATTCTCGACTTTAAATATGTTCTTTTCACCAGTTTCATCCATCCTGAATAGAAATATATGCTAAAAATATTAATAAACTGATAACATTACTAACGTATTTAAAGGGAAAAACGCGGAATGTTGTTCTATTATTCTACGCTATCTGCTAGCAGACGACGGAGAAACGGGCACGTTTTTATGAATGGAAAGTCGGCGAATGGGCAGGTCTTTAGGATTGTATGTTGGTCTAGCTATAAACACTAAAAAAGCCCAATCACGTGATCAAACCACCCACAGATGTTCCCTGGGTCGATCGCGCGTAGCGCGGGCGAAAATTTTGCGGGTTATGAATGCTGATCGAGCTAAATCAGATCACGTGATACTTTCATGAATATTTTGGATTTTTTCTGAGTAAATATCGGCATGTATTCCTATTACGAGAGTCATTGTTTTTGAAAAATAAGGATATGTAGTCGTTGTTTTTACCCGTTTTGAAAGCATGAAATAATTAAATTATTACAAATAGTTGCTCTGAGAAGTCCTACTCCATACGAAATCTCCTTCGCCCGCGCGCCGCCTGATCTTCGGTTCTGAACAAAACCGAACGGTTTAGAGCTGCTCACCAGACTCTTGGGCCAAACCAACCAACCAACGAATAACAAAACTTTTTTGACTAATCCTAAACAACAAAGGGGCCTCCGTGGCCGAGTGGTTAAGACACCATTCCGCTAATCGCTTGTGAGCGTAGGAGTCAGGTCGGCGGGTTCGACTCCCGCCAGCTCCATTGCACACACTTTGTGGAGCTCGCGGATGTAATTCTCTGGTGTTGTAAATTTCCTTGTGGCTATCTCGTCCCTGTATATTGACGATGACTTATAAGCGGGCACTTGATGTCAAGCACACAAGTCTGATGTATGTTCTCAATAAACATAAACATAAACAACAAATTGAGGTTGAAAAATAGATGTAGGTCGCGAATATTTCGATGATGAGGAGAAATGCTTCATGTAGCAGTCGGCATTTCTGAAATAAACTATGATAGAAGGATACGCGAAAAAAACTTCATCTTAAAACAACTGTGATAGCTTCTGGTTGCCTTTCCGATTATTTTCTTCATGTCAACGGGTGAAAATTTTTCATCTATACATGACATTCTTCTTCACTTATTTCATTGAACTGTAAGCGTAAGTATGTGTGCAGCCCTTTTTTTTCTTTTTTAATTCTCTTCTTTCCCCGATTTAGATCTAATTTATGGTATTAAATTGTGTGTTCGATGGCTGATTTTAAGGTTTTAAAAATTTTATACGAAAGATTGGTTCAAGGCTCGACTTTGACAGTTTGGGGGCCCCACGTATGTATTATGTCCCATACCCATAATTTTTGTGTATGTGTGTATTTCTTGTATAAATTTTGATTTAATCCTAATTTGACATTTTTAATGTCATTAACAAAACTTTAAAAATTAATAATAACACTGTCAGAATTATAAGAAACAGTATAACGATGCATTGACACGAAGAATTATTATTAACAAGATTGAAACTGAAATAAATGCATGTTAGGTCCTATAGTTATTGACATTTTTAAAATGATAAGCTACTAACCGTTAAGTTTGAATTGTTTGCAAAAGAGGTATGTCTATGATGTACATTGGATGGAAAGGGTAATATGGCAAATTTCGCCAGTGGTCAGTAGTAGTAGTTCTTTTTAATTGTGGCCACTTTTTTATATAAAAGTTGTAAACTTTTCTTAACATTTCAATTAGTATTAATCTAAAATAATTAAATAGCTCAAATAAATATGTTAATATATTGAGCTGACCTCTAAAAAAAACCCTCACTTTCATAAAAAAAAAAAAAAAAAAAAAAAACACTCTAGTACTACCTCAAATATTTCACTAAACTAATTTTTTTTTTGTTTTGTTCTGTTTTTCTGCACCCTTTAGAATAATAAAAATATGTAAGTAGTCTTATTTAGTTTTAAAATAATTTAAACTAACAATTGCAGAATTCTGTCAAAAACATGAGCTTCATTTTTACAGATTTTCTTGTTATAATAAAATTTTAGAATATCTACATAAATTTTAATTGATTTTATGTTAAACCATTAATAGGTAATAAAATGCATCATTTTCAGCCAATTACATCAGATGTTATTTTTATTTATTTATTTTTTTTTTTTTGGGGGGGGGGGGGGGAGGGGGGTTAATTTTTAGAAAAGTGGGTTTTTTTTTTCAAATTCTCGCTTAATTGGCTGCCATTTTGTAATAAAGTGACAAAATGAAAAATGCTCAACATTAAAATCTTATTCAGAATACTCTGTAAAAATGTAGCCATGTTTAATTTTTTTTAAATTCTTTATTATATAGAGAGAAAATTTCAAAAAGGGTTTTTTTTATTTTTAGAGGACAGTACAATGAACCTATTTCAACCAGCAAAAGTGGAATCCTTGATGAAATGCAAAAAAATGTTTAGTTTACCTTTCCTTGTAGGAAAGGTAAAATGACACGTCAGGAAAGTGGTCACTGACAGGCAATTTTTTAATAGCCACTTTTTTTAGTTGAGTGGCCCTGTGGCTAGTGCTAATTTTGCTCTTTGATTGGATGCTACATAATGATGTCTGTATCACAGTGACGTATCCAGGATTTAATTTCGGGGGGGGGGGGGCTGACTTAAATTTCGATAATGTTCTGAGTCTTACGAAACATGTTGAACTGCGTTATAAACAGAAATCATGTTTGACAATAAGGCCGTAGGCAGAGAAAAACGGAAGAGGGGGGGGGGCGGGAGGTACGGGGCCGAATCCGAGCCCCCCCCCCCCCCACCCCCAAATAAGTTGAAAATGATAATGGATTGTTTCATATACTGACATTTAAAAGAAAGTCATTGTAGCTTTAATCTATAAAGTTGTCTCCTTCTCCCCTAAATTCTGGCTACGATTCTTGCTTGACAATAAATTAATTTTGCTTGGGACAATCTCAAACGAATTTTTTTTCATAATTTGTTTTCTATTTTAGGATCAATTCCTTATTACTGCCAAGGCACGTGGGGCACTTTCCCAGAAGCCATAACCCACATATTAAAGGGCCCAAAAATTTATGGTGTTTCAAATCAATTTTATTGTAAACAATCTTAATAGAATAAAAAATTAAAATTTCTAGGTTCATTACACAACTTATGTAAGCTGAAATTGTCAGTGATATCATAAGTATATTTATAATTTTTCTTCTCATTTGAACATTTAAGTTTCTCATAGTGCTCTCATTCTATTTCAGCTTCTTCATATGTGTTTTAAACATGTTTAAAAATGTTTTAATTTTATGACTGTCTTATTTATAAAATATCATTTTCTTTGAGTTGCGTATGTTTTTAAAGTACGTGCAACATTAGTTCATGTTTATTTAACATGATATTTGACATTTGAGTCTGTCAAGTTAATTTTTACGAAGAAATTTCAATAATAATAATAATAATAATCCAACTTCAGTTCACATTTATTCTCAGTCTTTCATTTAAATAGGTGCATTACATAGTTATATTCATACACTTCTCATTCACAGTATTTGTAAAAATGTGATAATCTACGATTAGGGCCAAAAATATTTTCTGTTGCCATGGCCCAAAATTTTGATGGCCAGGGTTTGTTCAGGATAAACAAACTTTCTTTGCAAAATCTCTTTTTTAATACAGTAGAAAGCCACTAATCCGCAAAGCTTGGTTCCAAGTGTTGTGCGGATTGGAGGCTTTTTGCGGATTACAGGCCATGTCTATTTAATCTTTGTTTACATTTTTTTAAATTCATATTTTGGACAAATTTAGATTGCTAATACTAAAAATAAATAAATTACACATTTTAATATATAGATAAAGTAATAACTATGTAAAAATAATTTATTATTTTTTAAATTTCTTAAATATGACATCAATTGTTGTCTGTTTTAAGACATTTGGTTTATAGTGTTGAATTTTATCTTTAAGTAAGAGTTCAAAAGCAATATATATGTATTTTTTATGTGTTTTTCAATTTTATAATTATGATTTAATGAAAAAAAAAATTATAAAATATATTGTCTAAGTAAGGATTTTTTATCATAAAAAAAAAAATCACAAAAGCTCAAATTGTATTTTACAAGTATATTGTATGAAGAAAGGAATATATAAAATAATATACTAATTAAATGTGCTTTCATTTTAAACTATAAAGAAGAATGTTATATGATATATAATACTATATATAAAGATAAGAAAAATGTTAAAATGGGTGAAAAAAAATTTCAAAATTTTGTCACCATTGAAGCATTTTTCAAGAATAAATTTCTTTTTTACATTCATAAATTGATTGCGGATTAGAGGCCTTTGCGGATTACAGGTTTGCGGATTAGCGGCGCTCTACTGTACCAACAAAAATTTAATTCAAAATTTTAGGAGTAGCAAGCATTCCTTCTTGATCTCCCCCTTCCCTTCGTATACTTGCTCCCTTTTCCAAAATCGAAAATCAATTGCTTGACATGGCAATTCACAAAAAAAAAAAAAAAAAAAAAAAAAAAAAAAAATCAGTTCGTACATTTGCTGATTTGGCGATAATGTTTAATGTCACTGCGCACTAATATACCTCCTTTAATCTTGGCATCATCTGTGGAAGAGAGTTAAATATTCTTTAAATTAATTAAACTACTTCTAGATCTTGCCAATTGAGCATATTATACGTATTCAAGTATCCACTAAAACATTTATGGAACTGTTTTTCAGTCATTTGAAAATAGATTTTGTGGTCTCAAGTAATTTTGATCGCAGGACTGAGACTCATATGGGGCTAACGAGAAAACAAATTCGTTGCGTGCCAGAAAATAAAACAAATTTATCTCAAAAAGAAAGAAACAAAGTCAGTTTTTTTATTTCACTGCGACCACTTAGGAAGGGGAATGGAGCTGTTACCCTATAACCCCCACCCCTTGTGTATTAATATGGGACTAAAGAAAATAGAGTGGGTTGTTCATTACATGACAGAAAAAATAATTCTAATTTTATCTCAAACATAAAGAGAAAAATCGGCACTTTTTTCATTCCATTTTTGACCATTTTGGGAGGTAAGGGGTCTGTGCCCCATCAGCCCCTTCCCCCTCTTTGGATATGCTGTGTTGTTACTCTGAACTAATATGGGGTTAAAAAGAAGAGAGTGGGTAGTCTATTGTATGACAAAAAAATAATACAAATTTATCTCAAAGAAGAAAAAACAGCACTATTTTCATGAGATGTTCGACTATTTCGGGAACGGGGGCCGTAACACAAACAGCCCCCTTCCCCTTTTTATGTATGCTGTGATGTCAATGTGGACTAATATGGCACTAAAACGAAGAGAATGGATAGTCTGTTGTATAACAAAAAAAAATATATATCATGAGAGACGGTAGTTTCTCGAGTGACGCAGCAAAAACCGAAAACCGATATATATACAAATTTATCTCAAAGAAGAAAAAAACAGCACTATTTTCATGAGATGTTCGACTATTTCGGGAAGAGGGGGGGCTGTAACCCCATCAAGAAAAAAACAGCACTATTTTCATGAGATGTTCGACTATTTCGGGAAGCGAGGGGCTGTAACCCCATCAGCCCCCTTCTCCATTTTAGGTATCCTCTGATGTCAATGTGGACTAATATGGGTTTAAAAAGAAGAGAGTAGATTGTCTATTGTATGAAAAAAAATATATATATACAAATTTATCTCAAAGAAGGAAAAACCAGCACTTTTTTTCATGAGATATTCGACTATTTCGGGAAGGGGGAGCTGTAAACCTATCAGCCCCCTTCTCCTTTTTAGGTATGCTCTGTCATTATGGACTAATATGGGGTTAAAAAAAGAGATAGAAAAGAAGAGAGTGGGTAGTCTATTGTATGACAAAAAAATAATACAAATTTATCTCAAAGAAGAGAAAAACAGCACTATTTTCATGAGATGTTCGAATATTTCGGGAAGAGAGGGTCTGTAATACCCATCAGCCCTCTTCTCCTTTTTAGGTATCCTCTGATGTCAATGTGGACTAATATGGGTTTAAAAAGAAGAAAGTAGATTGTCTATTGTATGAAAAAAAATATATATATATACAAATTTATCTCAAAGAAGAAAAAAACAGCACTATTTTCATGAGATGTTCGACTATTTCGGGAAGGGGGGGGGGCTGTAACCCTATCAGCCCTCTTCTCCTTTTTAGGTATGCTCTGATGGCAATGTGGACTAATATGGGTTTAAAAATAAGAGAGTAGATAGTCTATTGTGTGACAAAAAATACATATATACAAATTTATCTCAAAGAAGGAAAAACCAGCACTTTTTTCATGAGATATTTGACTATTTCGGGAAGGGGACGGGGGGGCTGTAAACCCATCAGCCCCCTTCCTCTTTTTAGGTGCGCTCGTAATTATATAAATACGTAGCACCTATTGTCGTCGCTTGGTCCGTCCGTCCGTCCGCATATAACAACGCAAAAACTACCCAACCGAATGGTTTGCAATTTAAAATATATTATCTTTGCAGAATTTTGTCGAGACATTTCAAATTTTATTAAAATCGAATCAAAACTTTAGGAGATATTAATAAAAATATTTATTAAGAAATTTGAATTTTTTTTTTTTTTTTTTTAAATCTGTGCTTTTTTGTTATAGGAGCTTCCGAAGTTTAATCTTCAAGCGACCGAGATACTTATTTTATTACAGAAATTAATCTTCAGACGATATAATTCATTTAACAGAATTAAAAATCAGAAAAGATCTGAATATTTATGTAACTAGATATAGTACGAACGTACCTCATTTGTCACGTTTGACGTACAATTTCCAACTTGTTAAATATGCGCTGATGTCAATGTGAACTAATATGGAGCTAAAAAGAAGAGAGTGGGTAGTCTGTTGTATAACAAAAAAAAATTACAAATTTATCTGAAAAAAAGAAGAAAACAGCACTTTTTTCATGAGATTTTCGACTATTTTGGGGCGGTGGGGGGTGGCTAAAACCCCATCAGCCCCCTTACCCTGTTTATGCTGTGATGTCAATGTGGACTAATATGGACTAACAAAAATGGCTAATCCGCTGTATAACAGAAGAAAAATGAGAAATTTATCAAAAAAAGAGAGAAAAAAGCACTTTTTTCATTTTACTCTTGACAATTTCGGGGGGGGAGGGGGGGGCTGCAGCCCCATCAGCCCACCCCCTGGATACGCCACTGCCAATTGTTTTCATTAAGTATGTACAACATCCTGGTGTTACTTTTGTATTGTCTTACACTTCCTCCCACTCCCCACAAAATAATGCCAATATCTTATATACATATATAAACCCAACATAAATAGGTCATCTACCCTATATATATGTCAAATGTTCCTATTTAAAACATATATTGCATAGACAGAGTTTCCCCTCGGTTAAAAAAAAGGGCAGGTTGCTACTGGTGGAAAAAAAACAAAAAAAAAACATTTTTTTAATTCTTGAGGGCACTTTTTAGCACTTTCCAACCTAGTTGAAAAGTGCTTATGACTTCGGTTTGTCTGGCCGTATGGCCGTCTGTCCGTGCTCTAACTCCCGTAAATATGCTCGGATTGCTCTGCAATTTTTATATGTTATTGTCGTTATCTATGGCACGTTCCCTATTTCAACTGAAGTGTGTAGCACTTATAGTTTTCTTACAGGGACACTCAGAAGAATTTCGTTACATTGCGGTCTATGGGGAAAAATCATTTGCGGTTTATTTTTAAAATGTTTCACTATTGTAAACGCATTGAAATTTATATAGATCACTAAGATGCATTAGAAGAAGCTTAATATGGAATAGTAGGTGTATAGTACTTAGAGTTACTTTACAGGGACAGTCAAAATAATTCCGTTACATGACGTCTATGGAGAAAAATCGTCTGCGGCTTATTTAAATAATGTTCCACTATTTTAAACGCATTGAAGTTTATATATATTACTAAGGTGCATTACAAGAGGCTTACTACAGAATAGTGTGTGTATAGCAGTCATCGTTCATTGACAGGGACACACAAAATAATTCTCTACTGTCTGTTAACAATGATTCCTGGAAGTGCGTTTTAAGTTACTGAACGCGATTTTAATCTTAACTGGCTTTTTGTCTATTACGTGGTGTGTATAAATTCTGTAGATCCTATACAGGGCAGCACAAAAGTTCGCGAACACATTTTCGTTTATTGACAGAAACTCCAGAAGGAGAATTTAAACGGTGCTACGCGTTTCCTAACTAAACTAAAATTTAGCATCCTATGTATATATACAAATCTATAGATCATATACAGGGCTACATAAAAGTATTCGGATATTTTTCCGAATATTGTATATATTGAAAATTCCTGAAATTACGTTTTTAAATAGGTTATGCGTTTTCCAAATTGTTTACTTAGATGTCATCTTTCAGCTTATTAAACGGTAATGATTTGTAAAATTATTTTAGAAGCGTTGGAAAGTGCTACATAATCTATGCTTGACGCATGATTTTTCGTTCTTGTTTTAATTGTTAAGGGTATTCTTTTGGTTTTTAAAACCACTTTTGATATTTGAAAGTCAGGGTACTCTTTTCGAAACAACATTGAGTCAGTTTTCACTATGAAAGCATATTTTTTATGCAAAAAGGAGAAAGGGCACTTTTTTTACCGAGGGCAAGAAGGGTGCTCATTATTTTACTGGAAGGGGCAAGAAGGATGCTCATTAATTTTATGAGGGGCAAGAAGGATGCTATTTTGTAAACCAAAGGGCAGGCAGGGTGCAGCACCCTTCTGAAACTGTCTGTGAGAAACTCTGCATATAATATACACGTTATATATAAAATAAGGTACTTTTTGGTTAGCCGGGCGCCAGTGAAATATATACATATATAAATACATATGTATAATATATGTGTATGTATATATATGTATACATAGATATGTGTGTGTGTGTATCATATGGGCTTGGCTAACTGAAAAGTACCTAAAATAGTACTGCATAATATTTACATCTTATCTGTCATATATACAACACTACATGTCTTATATTAGAGTTATTATTTAGTCTTATATTAGTCTTATTATTTATTGTCTTATATGCACCTTGCCCTACAGCACCCTTCTTCCCCCTCAGTCAAAAAAAGTGTAGCACAGCTTTGGAATAAACCTTCGATTTCTGATTGGTTTACGTACAACAAAATTTGGCTTTTCTTTTTTTTTTGGCGAGTTTTGCTTTTGATGCTTGGCGATTGCAACCCTGACTTTTTGGCAGCCCTAGAATTTTCACCCTTCCCCGTACCATCCCAACCCTACAGACTCAGACCCGATACCACCATCCGGCTAACTGAACCATTAGCAGCCTGCCACATAACGATTGCTGCCGTTTTTTTTTTTTCCAGGTTGCATTTTTCCCATTTATTTCTTATAAATGTATTAAATTTTTTAATTTAAGGATAGATTTGTTATTTTTTAAATCAGATAATTTCTTTTGACCATGTTTTATTGTTCTGTAGTTTGCTACTTTTCTTCTCGATTTTATGACTACACATGGTTTTTATCAGGATGTATTTTTCTGATTTATTTATTATCAATGATTGTTTTTTGGAATTTATTCTTGCATCAATCAGTATTATTACCGGGGGGTTCAGGAGGATGGAGCCCCCCTCCAAGAAAACAACAACTTTATATAGACCCCTAAAACTTACTAAAAAAATCACCATTTAAAAATTTTTCTAGGTAAGTGAGATCATTGTTGTTTGTTATTTTTCATAAAATGTATGTTTTTCTATAATGTAATTTTGGCATTCATTTACTATTTTATGTTTTAAATTCTGTATTTTTGCTTTTATTTTGAATCTTCTGATTTAAATTTGCGTGGTTTTCAGAAAACTCTGCACAAAGCAGGTGAGTTTGATTACTTTGTTAGATTTTGAAAAGTAGATTTATAGTTAAAAGAAAAAAAATGGGGGTGGGAGTGGAGACTCCGTGACAACAAATAAACACCTTTTTATACCCTCCCCCCCCCCCCCAAACTCCCTTCAACAGCAACAGATTTTATTGTTGTGAAATCTTTTTATGTCTGAAGCTAGGTTTTTGCTATGTGAAAACATTAACTTTGGAAAATATTTTGAAAATTATTTATGTTTTTTTAATATTTATCCGTTTTGTTTTGAAACTATATTTTGGCTGTTTTAATTCTTGCTTTAAGCAATAGGATTACCGGTGGGTCTACCTGACAAAAGAGATTTAGGTAATCATATATATATATATATATATTTTAAACCCTTTCATAGACCCCTGAAATTTTAGACCCCTTTTTAATAAATTCTGTATTTTAAAAATATTTTGCTGTTTTAAATTTGTTTAATTATCTGTATGTATTCCCCAATTTTTTTCTCTTTTAAATTTTTTCTCTTTTTCTGATGTTTATATTTGTTTTATTTTAATCTTAGAATCATTAAGTATTTACCGTTTTCTCGATTTTAACTTTCATTTTTTTATGATTCATGTCGCCGAGTTGTCATTTATAGCCACTTTTGGCTTCATTGTTAAAATTTGCTAAAGTAGATATTAAAAATCCAGAAATAAAAAGGAAAGCAAAGCTGTTAAGATCATGAATAATTTAATAAACATTTTATGAAATATTTATGATTTTTTTATTATCTACTTTAAATTTTTTTATAGTTAAGCCTCAAAGGGCTATAAATGACCACTTGGCAAAAATGGGTTTTTCGTGCCAAATAAGCAAACAAGATGGCGGGCAGCAGGCTAATCCCAAAGCTGTTCCAAAAGCGCCCTTACTCCTTTTTGTATTAAAAAAATTGTTTGCACAGTAAAAAGTGACTGATTGTCTTGAAAAGAATGCCCTAACTTTTAAATAATGAAAGTGGCTTTAAAATTGAATAAAGTGCCCCTTAAGAACCAAAGTGTACCCTAAATTATAAAAAAAGTGTCTTTTTTTTAACACTTTTCCTAGTTGAAAAGTGTTTAATGACTTCAGCTTGTCTGGCCGAAGTCTGGTCTGTACTCTAACTCTCGCAAATCTACTCGGATTGCCCTGAAATTTTTATATGTTATTGTGGTTTACTCTAGCATGGTCCCTATTTCAACTGAAGTGTGTAGCACTTGTAGTTTTTTTTTACAGGGACTGTCAAAAGTATTCCATTACATGACAGTGAATGGGAAATAATCGTTTCAAGTGCATTTGGATGATGCTACATCATTTAAAACATAATGAAAAAGATATATAATTAGGAAGCGCATTAAAACATGTTTTTTGTAGAATAGGGGGTGCAAAGCATTTAGTATTCATTGACAGGGTCAAACAAAAGAATTCTGTTACACATCATTCTATGGGGAAAAATCGTTTGCAGTGTCATTGAGTGATGTTTCACTGTTTCAAACATAATGGAAATTATATGCATTACTGAGGTGTGAGATGCACTACAAATGGCTCTCTTGGGTGCATTGCATTTATTGACGGGGACACATTGAAATCATTATGAATATTTACAATAAGGTAAAACATGAAAACAATTAAGTAAAGTAATAAAAAATAAGAAAATTTTAAACAGGATTAAAATTTTAAAGGTCAAGTAAACAATCATGCATAACTAAATGTTCATACTAATGATGATACACACACATACATATATATATATGTATATATTTAATTATTCAATGAAGCTTGCCTCATAAAGGTACACTCATAATTTAATACTTTTCCGATACACGGACACCATGCCAAAATGTATGCACTAATGCATAATGTATGTATATGTATAGAATGGTGTCCACATATAATGGAAAAATACCAATAATTTACATGAAAAAAATTGTAAAATAAAAAAGTTTTATTTCATGCTTAATATCCAAAAATGCTGGATGGGTAAAAGTATTGAGATCAGCACTGTCTTGATTATTTTCAGAAACAAATTTAATCTTCTTGGATGAGAAAACATGTGTTCACTCAAAATTAACCAGATTGAAATGTGCATGGAATGATAGAGTAATAAAAAGAAATCTTGAATTTTCCCCCTACATCTGAACTAAGTTTCATTGTTTACATCTGCCATGATGTGTGGATTTTAGGAAATTGCAGATTTTGGGGTGGCAGATTTGAGGGCATCTACTGTATATATATACTATATTGTATTACATCACTGATGCCTGTCCTAACATAAAAGTACCGAAATGCGTTCCTTCCAGTGTTGAAATCAGACACTTTTCTCCAGGGAGGCATTTCTGTCGCTCCAGGGGGGGGGGGACATTATAGAGTTCTGGGGGGGAGGAATTGCACTTTTTAACCCTCTAAGCGTGTGGAACGTAATATTCCGTTCACTAAGCTGCAGGTTTCACTGCAATATATGCAATGTTTAAGATAATATAATTCTATAGATTTAATGAATTTTAAAAACACTGAAGAATGATTAATACTCTCAAGGGTTACATTCATATTTGTAATAAAGTTTTATTTATAATGCTGTAAGAATCATATTTTTTTAGCATTTAAAACTAAATACAGAGAAAACAACATTACAAATTTACCCTTTTTCAAAACGCTCAGAGGGTTAACCATTAAAAGCATAAAATCTCAAATCTTCTGGGGAGGGGTAATGTCCCCCCCCCCCCCCCAGGCCACCTCTAGAATTCAACACTGGTTCCTTCGATTTCCAAATTGTTTACTTTGGACATTATCTGTCAGTTTATTAAACTGTGAATACTTTTGTTTTTACAGTCTATATTCTGAATGACTTGGAAAGTATTTCACCATCTATGCTGGATGCGCGTTTTTTCTCCTCTTTGTCATTAACTCTCCCTCTTTGGATTTGCAGGTGAGAGAAAGTGTGTCGATGAAAAGGATGTCACTCAGTAGCAATTGAAAGAAAAGGTCGCTGGAATTCCTAACAGGTAGATAGAGCTCTTCCCTTTTTATTTTCATTCTTTTTTGTAATATCTAATATTTATAGGATGAAGTCTTATTATTCTTTCAGTGTTTATGTTCTGTTAAACTAAGAATATCCTGTTAGTACATCCGATTCGTAATCTTGAAAATCTTTACGAATAACTTGAAGATAATAAGTTCCTATCCAGGGCTCAGAAATTCTAAAAATGTTAAGGTTCCCAGCTGGGGAAGCCAACCTACACGGAAAGTGTCGTTCCCAGAAAAATGTATGCTGTAACGTTCTCAAAAAGAGATGGTTTCTAAGTGCTAATAAACATTCTAAATTGCATCTGCCGAGTCCCACATGGGCACTCGAAAATCTTACAAAATCCAGCTGGATGACGTTATAAACAATTTTAATGAGATACTTATTTTCCGTGTTTAATCAAAAGAAATGAAATATGTTTTCTTTATGTATTCCAGTGTTTTCCTTTAAACGATGTCTTATCTTATTCTTGTAGGTCACCTTCCTCTGTTGTGCCTTCAGTCATTCAGAAATATTCTCATCCAGCTCCTCACCAGTCCAATACCCCAAGAAGCACAACTGCAGTCATCCGTGTCAATCAAGGAAGTGCCCTTACCTGTCTTACGTGCATAATATGTGTCATTGCAATCTTCAGCGTGAAAGTTAATTTAACATAATTTAAAGTGGAACATTTTTTTAAAAACTTCTTTGTGTGTCCGTATTCACTGATTTATTGAATCATGTGTCGATGATGTCATCTGCTTGCTTGTGACTTATTTGAGTAAATCTAACCTTAAAGACTAGTGTAAGATTGTAGTCATTATACATTAACGTGAACTCAATGGGATGAATTACTAACAATAAAAGAGAAAAACTAATGTAGGTTTATAGCAAAGAGATACATACTGGAGGAAGATTTCCTTGGGATATTACAACTCAGCTGATGTTTGGCTGTTCTCCTTCTTGAAGTTTTTAGGGCACATCCACTGTCTCTTTTTGACATGCACTTTGTCCTCAAACCCCCCTCCCTGGAGCAGAGGGCTCTGGTCAAGATGGCTGTTTCACTGTGGAACCAGAATGACATTAGGGCTTTGATAGTATTGGTGAGTGTCGAAAATAAATGGATTATGTCTCCTTCGGATGAGGAATGGAAGGGAATCGAAGCTAGAGTAGTGGAGAAAGTGCCCCAACTTCCACTACCACAACCCTTAAAAGGGAAGCTGTCCCGGTTTGTTCATATTATTGGCTTTCAGATTTGTGAATGGATTGAGTTTCATTGCAGACGCTACGATCTTCTTCTCAGTCTACCCGCTGAACTTTGTTGGACTCCTCAAGGTACGGTGGACAGAAAGAGGACGGCGGAAGTGTTGGTCAGGGATGAGAGTCTGGATGTAGCCACACGCTACAAGCTGGCGTGTTTTTATTGCTTGGAGGACTCTATTATGGCACTTTGGAACACTCTGTCTGAACACCTCAAAAAATCCTTTTTGAACAAAAATTCTCCACATACGGTAGAAAGGAGTGAAAAATTTTTAATTGATTTTTGGTCACGTACTATGAAGAGAAGGGGGTTGGGCGATGCACGTACTTCTTACAAAAATGAATTTAAGCTATGTGCATATCAAGGTCTTAAAGCAGCAGCTGAGTACTTTCTGCAGAAGCTAACCCCACGGGAGAGAGAAGAGTCCATGGTGGAAACTACAAAAGGTGTATACCATTCTGATGTTTTATGTTTATTACTATCCGAAATGGAAGAAGAGCAACAGATGGAAGTGTTTAAAGACGATCCATGTACAGTGTTGAAATGTTTTCTGCAATGGCCTTGGCAGAGCTTTTTTATGGAAGTAGCCAATGGCATGTGGGATTTCCTTCCAGGAGAGGATTATGACTCCATATTGAGTGACATTATTGTTCAGGTTAGATGTGGATGTAAGGATTGGAACTATCAAGAGCTGTTCAGAGAATTTTGGCAGAAGAGCCCTCATGCTCTGAAAAGTTTCGTTACAAATGATTTAAATGAAAGCGGTCTACTCCAATTTTTCTTCCGTATTAAAGAAAAAGAAATCATCCGATTAATCCTTCAGTTTGCAACCCCTACAGCAAGAGAGAAACTTATTTACTGTGGTAAAGTTCATTATTATTGCCAAGAATGCATTCGTGATGATGAATGGGATTCTCTTGAATTCTGTATTCGAGAATGTTTTCCATCCAAAGATTTGATGTCAAAATTTAAACAAGAATTCGAAAATCGTAAAAAATGGAAGAGCGTAAAAGATCAACTTGTGAGGAATAAAGACAAATGGGACAGGTTATTTCTCTCGTCGGAGGACTCCCATCGTGAGTACGAGAAGAAGAGTGACGACGAAGGGGAGAGTAGTTCATCCAGTAACACGTGCTTCAAGCAGGGGAAGGAATTATCCTAAAATTCTGAATGTTTATTAAAGTGTCCTTAAAATGTCCTCTTTTTCTGACCATTGTCTTAATTTTGATAAAATAAAATAAAATATCCCCTGCTAACCTTCTGAATTTTTTTTTTTTGTTTTCATTAGAAATCAACAATTGATTTCCAACACGAATTTAAAGATAAACGGTAAAAGTTTCGGCAGAATCGATTTAAACAGATACAAATCAGTCTGTCAATGTTTTTGCTCCACTACGATTTTTATGATGCAATTCAGATTTTTTGATAGATTTTAAATTGAATGGGATAGCAGAAAATTCTTATTGCAAAAGAAAAAAAAAAAGGATTTGCATCTTTTAACATTTTATTAAATTTATTTGGCTTCGAAAATAGAAGAATTATAAGAGAATAGAAGAAAATAGAATTTGAAATCGAATCATCCTTTTTAAATAACTGTGAACAAATAATTTTAAGTAAAAGGATAATTTTGCCATGGTTTTTGGAGGTTAAACCATGCAGATTCTAATAATCATAGAAAAATTAGATGTAAAAAAAAATTAGTATGCTTTTATATTTATGAATTTTGAATAATCGCTCTATCAATTAATAATTAATAATTCAACCGCTTGCTGTTGTTCTTACTGACGGAATTTGTTGGATGATTTATTTTCTTTTCTTTTAGAACATGTTATATTAGATTTTTTTGTAATTAAAATCAACGCAAGTTTTTTTACTTACAGTCATCAGTTAATTTTCATCTATGAAAAATATCTATGATTTTCTGATGTACATATAAATAATTGATCTATGATTTTCTGATGTACATATAAATAATTGATCTATGATTTTCTGATGTACATATAAATAATTGATGTATGATTTCTTCATTTGCTTAAAAAAGCAATGTTTCTTTTTTTTGTTTTAAATTCCATAATTGGAGTTCTAAAATAAATGTTGAGGCATTGTAATCAGTTAGTAACCATCACTCTAATCACGTTAAAAATTAGTGTTTGTAAACAAAGAGAGAGAGAGAGAGAAATAGCTCGATTTTGAAAAACAAATAAAATAAATGGATACAAAAATGCATTTTTTCCTCTTTCTTCTTAGAAATACAAAATATGTACTTTTAAAAGTACCTTTTTTTTTTTTTTTTTTTGCTTTCATTGCTTTCAAGTACTTATTAAAGATGAAAAAAAAAGTTTATTTTTTTCAAGATATTTTTTGTCTTGACATGGTCTTATAATCTGAAAATTCAAGTACATTGTGATCATTGATGAAGCATTCTAATAAAAATGAAACTGGAGGTCTTATTGGGCATAATCTCTGTTATTCAGATCATGCTAACATTGTTTTTCTGAAAAATGATACATCGGTTGAATGAAATGTTGGTATTTTTTTTCTTTCATTTTCTTTTTATATTCATTTCTTAATTTAACCTTTTTCTATTGTTTTAGTTTAGAAAAATTTGATGTTACAACTAAAACATGAATTTCCTGTGTATTGCTTATATACATTTTTTTGTAATGAAACCTCAGAGGAATAATCTACTAGAGGCCACATCTCTTTGTTATATTGTTGAAAATCCGGTTTCAAGATCAGCTCGGATTGGCGCTTTAAAAAAATGTCTGTTTTGGCGGTGATCGCTTTCTTGGCAACTTCGATTTCATTCTCGCAATAAAAATAAACGTAAACAAACCAAAACGAAACTGTTGCTCCTTCTAGGATTTAATGTCAAAGAGGAAGGATAGAAATAAGTTATGAGAGTCCCACCCATGGTGAAAAAAGGATTGTTTAATCTTCTGGATGGATTTTCTTTTTCTGTTTTTGCTGCTGTATTTTATTTTAATGTTATAAAATGGCTTTGTCCTTGTAATAAATGTTACTTAAATTATTTTTTTTTATTAGTGATATAAGATATTAAGTACGATAACACAAATTATTTCGAGATTTCTGCTTGGAAAGCTTCAATCTGACACAATCATTTGACGAAATGTAACAAATTAATGTCAGATTTTTTTTTAAATTCTAAAAATGCATTAAATTTAGCAGGCATTATTAAAATAACAGAAAATCGAACAGTATTTACAGTATCTTTTTTTTTCTTACAAAAGTGAAGAATTTGTGGAAAGTTAGCAGTGGCATGTTATAAAATATTATTTGATATGATAATGTATTTTATAGGTTTTGAAAACTTGAAATCACATACTGTCTTTATGTAACAATACATTCAATAGAACATATTTTTGCTGCAATCCAGAAATTTTGTTTTGCTTTTGATGTTCCAATTTAAAGTCATATTTTTGGCAATCTTTCATATATATATATATATATATATATATGATACATTCCTGTCGAAAATTGGCTCATTATAGACGATCGCTATTGCTGTCGACTTGAACGTTCTTTCCACCAGACAATCGGAACATCTCAGTCCGAAACCACTAAAATTACCTGATAATCATATCGAGGTAGCCGCAGTCGAGATCGTTGAAATGTAGTCATGACACCCGGACAGGGCATCACTTCGAGTCGCTCACCATGAAGACAAATCTCGAAGTATATCACATCGGAAATCGTAGTGTATTTGCAGTCGTAAAAATTGAGCAGAGGCGGTGAAATCCAGAAGAAATTTCCCAAAAACATTAAAAAGACTTAATAACTTAATAGATGAGCAGTGGCTTTATTGTGATCACAGAGATGAAAGCAACTCCACCAACTTTCGCTTCATTAAAAACTGAACACATTTGAAGATCTTGAAGAATTAGCAGAGCTTGAAGAACATACTACCGATGCATTAGTGTATACTCCCCAGTGACGGCAATTAGATGACAACCACTAATTCGTGTAAATTCTGTCTCCGAAGCCAGTGTAACCGTATAAATACTTCAAAATTTGGCCCAAAGGTACAAAACGCGCGAACAAGCTGGTCCACTCGCATCCATGTTCGGAGGGCGCTAGGGGGATAAAGAAGGCGGAGCTTTCTCGCTAATGGATGAAAAAATGAGGCCACGAAGACGTGTCTCTGACGTATGATTAAAACTCTTTAACAGAAGCGGCAAATTAAAAAGGTAAAAAGGCCTTTGGGCGCGAAAACCGCTTGGAATCATGGGATGCCGAATGAATTAAATAGAAATAAAAATGGTATTATAAAAGTTCCAAAGAATAAAAATTAAATGTCTCAAAAGAAGAAATTAGGCAGGTGCGTTTAGAGGCAGTGTTGCAATTTAAGAGAATAAGGTTTTAATAAATACGTGTAGCTTTTAACAGATTAAGATTTTTAGAATGATAAATAACAGAATATTTTGATTAAGTTATGGAATAAAATACAAAATAGATTTAAGAGATATTTTAAAAAGAGAGGGAAAAAAGAATTGAAGAATTTGGAATAATTTAACTAAAGAAATAGGGCGAAAATTTTTTATTATTACATATATATATATATATATATATATATATATATATATTAATTGAAAGTATAAATGTATTACAATATTTTTAATCAAAAGGAAAACATCGATAGATAACATTATACGCATGTATAGAAAAAAAAAATACAAATGCACAGTATTTTATTTATTTATTTATTTTTTTTTTTGTATGAAAAATAAAAATTCCAGGATATTTCATATCTACTAAGTTAGAACTTGTGTAATTTTTTCTCTGTTAAAATAACTATTATTTTGCATAAGTTTCTGAGAAGAAATAATTTGCAACTTTTGGATGCTATAAAAAATTAAGTTTAACTCTCAAGTGTTTTTTTTTTTTCTTTACAATTATTGAAAATAATAACCACCGGCAACTATTGAAGATGTTGACTTCTAAACAATACTTGCTGTCATAATTAGATGTTATAAAACCTTCTCAAATACAAAATGGCTACTTTATGATTTTAGGTAGATTTCGTAAGAAATACTACCTATTTCATTCTCCCCTATGTTGGACTTTCTGAAAAGTTTTTGCAGATCTACGCCGATCATCACTTCCAGAACCCAAAACCACCCCCAATTCAAAACTTTTATCTATCTATCTATCTAGATCACTTTTTTATGGACACGATAACTTCAGTAATTCTGTACAAATCTCTTCCAAACTGATACACAAAATTAAAGTGCATAATGTCTTGGTCAAGTTCGATAATGGACAAAATCGAACCAAAGGGAGGGGGGGGGGTGAAAACAGAAAAATTCCCATAGCTTCTTAATTATGATGCGTATCGAATCCGTTTAAAGATATTGTTATGAATTTTGTATATATCTGTAAATATTCCATTTGTTTAAATTTATTTTATTTTATTATTGTGAAAATTGCAGTATTATTAATGTATTTCCTATTGAGCAGCACGTAACTCAATGCTAAAGGCCTCAGGTGGTTTGCAAGGAAAACAACCTTACAGCATCGGTTTTTATAATGAGTTCTATTGGAAAACCGCCAAGGAATGGGTTTATCGCCAAGTTGGCGATGGTTTTGGCGACTTATTTTTGTCGCCAAATTTGGCGATATATCGCCAAATGTCGCCAAGTTGGCGACGGATTTGGCGACTTTTTGTGCATCCACACCCCCCCTTATACCTATACATTGGGATCCTTTCTTGCTTGGGTTCTCTATCGAAAGTTAAAGCACTTTCTGGTAATTTCTAGCATCTGAAGGCTCTGGAATAATCTGGAAAGATCTCTGAAACCTATATAAGGACCTCCATCAGTTCAGTTGAGTTAGTTGTCTGTCAACTGCGATTGAATTCATACGAGAGGCTTTGCATTGAGAACTGTGTTACTCGGATCGATTTTGTCGTTGATACGTCGTATTGAACGCATTGTTTCTGTGAGAAATTTTGCTGCGCTTTTATTGGATTTGAAGATTACTGAATATCTTGTAATCTTCAGAAGATATTTGTGATCGTATTGCACTGTTTATAGTGAATAAAGCCTTTTTATTGTTCTTTATTGGCATCAGTCCTTTCGAACCCCGAGCTCACAACATTTGGTGTCAGGAGTGGGGTTGAATGCCGATCACCAGAGCAATGGAGGCTGAACTGAAACAATTATTGGAGAAATTAGCTGCGAATCAGGCTGAGATGTCAACCAACCTTGGCGAGATGAAAGAAGAAATAAAGAAGGATATGTCAGCGATGGATGAGAAAATGACTGCGAACCAGGCTGAAATGAAGGAAATGTCGGAAGAAATGAAGAAGGAAATGTCAGCGATAGATGAGAAAATGACTGCCAACCTTGGCGACTTAAAAGATGAAATGAAGAAGGATATGTCAACCAACCTTGGAGAGTTGAAAGACTTAATAGAGGATAAAATAACATCTTTAAATGACAGAATTGACGGTGTGGAAAACAAAGTTGAAGGAAGATTTCAAGAAATAGAAGGAAAGGTAGAAGAAATTCAAAGGACAGCCAGTACCGTAGAAGAAAGAGTAGAAGAAAAAGTTCAAAAGATCGCCGAGACCGTTGAAGAAAGAGTAGAAGAAAAAGTTCAAAAGATCGCCAAGACCGTCGAAGAAAGCATAGAGAATGTAAAAAAAGATTTGGAAAAAGTCAAGAAACAGAAGATAACTGCCGGAAGCTATACCGAAGATGTCAAGTATCAATCTATGCTTCCTCGTTCCTGTATTAAACTCTCGACCTATGACGGAAAATCCTCATGGCCAGTTTTTAAGACACAATTTGGGATCGTAGCGGACGCCAATGGATGGGATTCCCAGACAAAGGCTTGCCAGTTAGCTGCTTCTCTACGAGCTGATGCTGCCGACGTCCTACAGACTTTGCCTGCAAATGAACCGCTGGATTTTGAAACGCTCGTCAGTGCCTTAGAATTGCGCTTTGGCGAGAAATGCATGAAGGAATATAGCAGACTCCAGCTCAAAACTCGACAGCAGAAATCCACTGAATCCCTGCAAGAGCTTGCTACGGATGTCGAGAGACTTTCACATCTTGCTTATCCTGACTGTCCGACTGAAATTAGAGAAAGCTTAGCTCTGCAGCATTTTATTGATGGTGTGCGTGACTCTGAGATCCAGAAAGCACTCCGGATTGCAGATCTCAGTGACTTAAAAGGGGCTTTAGTTTATGCCCTGAAATTCGAGGCAGCCCAGCAAGCTACAAGGAAAGATCGACACTTTGTGCGAGTAGCCAACATGCCTGAGACGTCGGATAGAGCTGTGGAGCATTTACAGCAGCAGGTGAAGGACATGATGAGGCAGATGAACTCCTTGATGGACAACAAAACTGGCAGAAAGATCAAGTGCTGGAAATGCGGTGGAGAAGGCCATATTCAAAGAAACTGCCTAAAACGACCCAGCACAGAAGGTAATAGCTCCCCACGAACGGCGGAGCAGGAAAACTAATTAATGGCCATCTCGCGGGGCGGAGGTTGCCAGATTTTGAGAAGCCCCATTATCAAGTGTGTCAAATTTCTTCAAGAAGTTGCGGCGAGAACGGAGTTTTTATAGTCGGGCGTGTGAATGATTTGCCCTGTAATATGATCATCGATACAGGAGCCAATGTGACCATCATTCGGAAAGATCTAGCTCACCGGCTAAAGGAAAAACTCCTCTGGACCCCGCCCCGTGTTATCCTCCAAACCGTGACCGGGGATAAGATCGACATACATGGAAGAATGAAATTGAAAATAAAGTTTGGGAACGCCGCTTACCATCATACAGTCTATGTGGCCGATATTTCAGACCCTTTCATACTCGGACTGGACTTTTTAAAATAGCATGGATTTACACTGGATTTTAAGAATAATGAGTTACGCTCTGCTCAAGAAGATGTCACAATTTTCAAACTTGGAAATGAGTCCGGGTCTATTCAACGGATCACAGCCAAGGCAGATGTTATCATCCCTCCTCGGACCGAAATGATGATACCTGGATTAACTGGAAACGAAAGAATTTTCCAGTATGGCTTGACTGGATATCCTGAGAAGAGCCCAAAGGGAGTGCTAATGGCATCAGCGCTGGTAGATCTGTCGAGAGATGTCATACCTGTGAGAATTGCGAACATAAGTGAAAAATCTAGAATTATCCAGAAGGGTGAAGTGCTTGCAACCTGTGCTCCAGTCACCTGTGTTTGCAAAGACCCGAGCTTGACGTTGTCGGAGCCGTCTACAAGTTTAACACCTGAAATTGGACGAAATGAGAATTTATCTCCTGAGCAGAGACATGCCGCAGAAAGACTGTTCCAGGAATTTAAGGATGTGTTTTCACAAAACGAGAATGATATAGGTCGCACTTCTCTGACACGTCATAGAATTGATACTGCCGACCATCCACCGATTAAACAGCATCCAAGACGCTTGCCGTTCGCAAAACAAGAAGAGGTTTCTAAGCTCCTACGAGAGATGCAGGATAGTGACATCATCGAACCGTCATCAAGTCCGTGGGCCTCTCCCATCGTGTTGGTCCGAAAGAAAGATGGCTCCACAAGATTTTGTGTGGATTATCGTAAACTTAACGATATCACGAAGAAGGACAGCTATCCTCTACCAAGAATAGACGACACGCTAGATACTCTTTCAGGACATAAATGGTTTTCCACACTGGATTTGAAGAGTGGATATTGGCAAGTAGAGATCCATCCTGATGATAAAGAGAAGACCGCATTTACTACTGGACAAGGACTTTGGCAATTTAAAGTTATGCCGTTCGGGCTCTGCAATGCTCCAGCAACGTTCGAGCGCCTCATGGAGACATTGTTAAAAGGTCTGACCTTTGAAGCTTGTCTCATCTACCTAGATGACGTCATCATTGGTGGCCGCACGTTTGAAGAACATCTAGAGAATATTCGAAAAGTGTTAACGAAACTAAGAGCGGCGAATTTAAAGCTGAACCCTTTGAAATGCAAGTTCTTCCAACGGGAAGTAAATTATCTAGGACACATCATTTCAGCTGAAGGTGTTCTAACAGATCCTGAAAAAGTGTCCGCAGGAAAGAACTGGAAGCGTCCGGAAAATGCCCATCAGTTGCGAAGCTTTCTGGGACTATGCACTTATTACAGAAAGTTTGTCCAGGGATTCTCCAACATCGCAAGACCATTGCATAGGCTCACTGAAAGCAAGCAGAAGTTTCTATGGACACAAGAATGCGAGAATTCCTTCCAGCGGCTGAAAGAAGCTCTCACATCCTCTCCAGTCCTTACCTATCCGCACCCCGAGAAACAGTTCATTGTGGACACGGATGCCAGTCATGAAAGTGTCGGCGCTGTACTTTCCCAAGAAATAGATGGCCAAGAACGTGTCGTAGCATACTGGAGCAAATGTTTATCGAAAACAGAGCGGAATTATTGCGTCACTCGTAAGGAGTTATTAGCTATAGTAAAAGCCATAGAACACTTCCATCACTATCTCTATGGCAGGAAATTTCTCCTTCGTACTGATCACGCATCCCTAACATGGCTGATGAATTTTAAGAACCCAGAGGGCCAAGTAGCCAGATGGATACAACGACTCCAGGAATACGACTTTGACATCAGGCATCGTAAAGGCTCATCGCATGGAAATGCTGATGCCTTATCAAGAAGACCGTGTCCCGAGAGCTGTCGCTATTGTTCCAGAGCGGAGAGCAAGTATAATCCCGAATATGTCATACGCCAGACGAAGACTTCACTATTGACGCCACCAGATCCCTGGAGTGATGAGAAGATTCGAGAAGATCAAATGGCAGACTCTGAGATCAAACTAATCTTGGAGTTATTAGAATCTTCTAGCACGAAGCCCAGTTGGAAAGACATCTCGACTTACAGTCCTACGACAAAGCAATATTGGGCTCTTTGGAACTCTCTCCACGTCAGGAAGGGTGTCCTGTTCCGAAAATTCGAATCGGAAGATGGGAAGACATCTCGGTGGCAGATGGTACTTCCTCGATCCCGAATACCAGAGGTCCTCAAAGAATTACATGGCAGTCCCACTGGTGGCCATTTTGGAGTCATGAAAACATTACATAGAGTCCGAGAGCGCTTCTTCTGGGGAAAAGCGAGAGCTGACGTCGAACGATGATGCAAATCTTGCGATGCATGTGCAGCTCGAAAAGGACCAAAGAAACGTAGCCGAGGAAGACTACATCTCTACAATGTAGGAGCACCTTTCGAACGCATCGCCCTTGACATCCTAGGCCCTCTGCCAAGAAGTGCTGATGGCAACAAATACCTCCTTGTTGTCATGGACTACTTCACGAAATGGCCTGAAGTTTATGCCATCCCTGATCAAGAAACTTCTACGGTTGCGGATGCCTTGGTACACCAGTGGATATCAAGGTATGGAGTCCCCCTTCAAATGCATTCTGACCAGGGGAGAAATTTCATCTCTGCTGTGATTGAGGGTCTCTGTCAACTTCTCGGAATGGACAAAACTAGGACGACGCCTTTACATCCACAATCGAATGGCATGGTTGAGAGATTTAATCGTACCATCCTTAACAATCTCTCACTGCTAGTCTCAAGAAACCAACAAGACTGGGACCAAAAACTTCCCTTGTTTCTTCTCGCCTATCGCAGCGCCGTCCATGAAACAACCGGCTATTCCCCGTCTCAGATGCTTTTCGGTCGTGATCTTCGTCTACCTTGTGATCTGATTTTTGGTCACCCTCCAGATGCGCCTTCATCGCCAGAGGGATACGTGCAGAATCTCCAGGCACGATTTGAAGACGTCCACAACTTGGCTCGAGAGCGGATCAATATACAGACGGAGAAGATGAAGACCAGGTACGACACGAAAGCCACGGGACATCAATTCAAAGAAGGTGACAAGGTTTGGTTTTATAATCCGACTCGACGTAAAGGACTTTCTCCCAAACTGCAGTCGCACTGGGACGGTCCTTATACAGTCCTAAACAGACTGAACGATGTCGTAATTCGGATCAGAAAGTCACCAAGTTCGAAGCCTAGAGTCGTTCATTACGACAGGCTGGCTCCATACTATGGCCATAGTACTTAGTTCATTGATTGTAAATAGTGTAATGTAAATAATGTAAATTAGTATGACCATGGTCATGTATATAAATTAATGTAATTATTTATTTTGCTTAGCATTATCATTATTATTGTTATTATTATTTAAATACTTGTATGTAATAATGTCTATGCTTTAATTTTATTTTATTTTTAAATAAGTGTATATTTTGTATAATTCAGCATTATGAATGTATTTTGAATAGTATAGCATTTGTTGGTAACGGGTTTGCTTTCCGATCAAAGGTTGAACTGCCCGGGACGTGCAGTCCTTGAGAGGGGGGCAATGTTATGAATTTTGTATATATCTGTAAATATTCCATTTGTTTAAATTTATTTTATTTTATTATTGTGAAAATTGCAGTATTATTAATGTATTTCCTATTGAGCAGCACGTAGCTCAATGCTAAAGGCCTCAGGTGGTTTGCAAGGAAAACAACCTTACAGCATCGGTTTTTATAATGAGTTCTATTGGAAAACCGCCAAGGAATGGGTTTATCGCCAAGTTGGCGATGGTTTTGGCGACTTATTTTTGTCGCCAAATTTGGCGATATATCGCCAAATGTCGCCAAGTTGGCGACGGATTTGGCGACTTTTTGTGCATCCACACCCCCCCTTATACCTATACATTGGGATCCTTTCTTGCTTGGGTTCTCTATCGAAAGTTAAAGCACTTTCTGGTAATTTCTAGCATCTGAAGGCTCTGGAATAATCTGGAAAGATCTCTGAAACCTATATAAGGACCTCCATCAGTTCAGTTGAGTTAGTTGTCTGTCAACTGCGATTGAATTCATACGAGAGGCTTTGCATTGAGAACTGTGTTACTCGGATCGATTTTGTCGTTGATACGTCGTATTGAACGCATTGTTTCTGTGAGAAATTTTGCTGCGCTTTTATTGGATTTGAAGATTACTGAATATCTTGTAATCTTCAGAAGATATTTGTGATCGTATTGCACTGTTTATAGTGAATAAAGCCTTTTTATTGTTCTTTATTGGCATCAGTCCTTTCGAACCCCGAGCTCACAACATTTGGTGTCAGGAGTGGGGTTGAATGCCGATCACCAGAGCAATGGAGGCTGAACTGAAACAATTATTGGAGAAATTAGCTGCGAATCAGGCTGAGATGTCAACCAACCTTGGCGAGATGAAAGAAGAAATGAAGAAGGATATGTCAGCGATGGATGAGAAAATGACTGCGAACCAGGCTGAAATGAAGGAAATGTCGGAAGAAATGAAGAAGGAAATGTCAGCGATAGATGAGAAAATGACTGCCAACCTTGGCGACTTAAAAGATGAAATGAAGAAGGATATGTCAACCAACCTTGGAGAGTTGAAAGACTTAATAGAGGATAAAATAACATCTTTAAATGACAGAATTGACGGTGTGGAAAACAAAGTTGAAGGAAGATTTCAAGAAATAGAAGGAAAGGTAGAAGAAATTCAAAGGACAGCCAGTACCGTAGAAGAAAGAGTAGAAGAAAAAGTTCAAAAGATCGCCGAGACCGTTGAAGAAAGAGTAGAAGAAAAAGTTCAAAAGATCGCCAAGACCGTCGAAGAAAGCATAGAGAATGTAAAAAAAGATTTGGAAAAAGTCAAGAAACAGAAGATAACTGCCGGAAGCTATACCGAAGATGTCAAGTATCAATCTATGCTTCCTCGTTCCTGTATTAAACTCTCGACCTATGACGGAAAATCCTCATGGCCAGTTTTTAAGACACAATTTGGGATCGTAGCGGACGCCAATGGATGGGATTCCCAGACAAAGGCTTGCCAGTTAGCTGCTTCTCTACGAGCTGATGCTGCCGACGTCCTACAGACTTTGCCTGCAAATGAACCGCTGGATTTTGAAACGCTCGTCAGTGCCTTAGAATTGCGCTTTGGCGAGAAATGCATGAAGGAATATAGCAGACTCCAGCTCAAAACTCGACAGCAGAAATCCACTGAATCCCTGCAAGAGCTTGCTACGGATGTCGAGAGACTTTCACATCTTGCTTATCCTGACTGTCCGACTGAAATTAGAGAAAGCTTAGCTCTGCAGCATTTTATTGATGGTGTGCGTGACTCTGAGATCCAGAAAGCACTCCGGATTGCAGATCTCAGTGACTTAAAAGGGGCTTTAGTTTATGCCCTGAAATTCGAGGCAGCCCAGCAAGCTACAAGGAAAGATCGACACTTTGTGCGAGTAGCCAACATGCCTGAGACGTCGGATAGAGCTGTGGAGCATTTACAGCAGCAGGTGAAGGACATGATGAGGCAGATGAACTCCTTGATGGACAACAAAACTGGCAGAAAGATCAAGTGCTGGAAATGCGGTGGAGAAGGCCATATTCAAAGAAACTGCCTAAAACGACCCAGCACAGAAGGTAATAGCTCCCCACGAACGGCGGAGCAGGAAAACTAATTAATGGCCATCTCGCGGGGCGGAGGTTGCCAGATTTTGAGAAGCCCCATTATCAAGTGTGTCAAATTTCTGCAAGAAGTTGCGGCGAGAACGGAGTTTTTATAGTCGGGCGTGTGAATGATTTGCCCTGTAATATGATCATCGATACAGGAGCCAATGTGACCATCATTCGGAAAGATCTAGCTCACCGGCTAAAGGAAAAACTCCTCTGGACCCCGCCCCGTGTTATCCTCCAAACCGTGACCGGGGATAAGATCGACATACATGGAAGAATGAAATTGAAAATAAAGTTTGGGAACGCCGCTTACCATCATACAGTCTATGTGGCCGATATTTCAGACCCTTTCATACTCGGACTGGACTTTTTAAAATAGCATGGATTTACACTGGATTTTAAGAATAATGAGTTACGCTCTGCTCAAGAAGATGTCACAATTTTCAAACTTGGAAATGAGTCCGGGTCTATTCAACGGATCACAGCCAAGGCAGATGTTATCATCCCTCCTCGGACCGAAATGATGATACCTGGATTAACTGGAAACGAAAGAATTTTCCAGTATGGCTTGACTGGATATCCTGAGAAGAGCCCAAAGGGAGTGCTAATGGCATCAGCGCTGGTAGATCTGTCGAGAGATGTCATACCTGTGAGAATTGCGAACATAAGTGAAAAATCTAGAATTATCCAGAAGGGTGAAGTGCTTGCAACCTGTGCTCCAGTCACCTGTGTTTGCAAAGACCCGAGCTTGACGTTGTCGGAGCCGTCTACAAGTTTAACACCTGAAATTGGACGAAATGAGAATTTATCTCCTGAGCAGAGACATGCCGCAGAAAGACTGTTCCAGGAATTTAAGGATGTGTTTTCACAAAACGAGAATGATATAGGTCGCACTTCTCTGACACGTCATAGAATTGATACTGCCGACCATCCACCGATTAAACAGCATCCAAGACGCTTGCCGTTCGCAAAACAAGAAGAGGTTTCTAAGCTCCTACGAGAGATGCAGGATAGTGACATCATCGAACCGTCATCAAGTCCGTGGGCCTCTCCCATCGTGTTGGTCCGAAAGAAAGATGGCTCCACAAGATTTTGTGTGGATTATCGTAAACTTAACGATATCACGAAGAAGGACAGCTATCCTCTACCAAGAATAGACGACACGCTAGATACTCTTTCAGGACATAAATGGTTTTCCACACTGGATTTGAAGAGTGGATATTGGCAAGTAGAGATCCATCCTGATGATAAAGAGAAGACCGCATTTACTACTGGACAAGGACTTTGGCAATTTAAAGTTATGCCGTTCGGGCTCTGCAATGCTCCAGCAACGTTCGAGCGCCTCATGGAGACATTGTTAAAAGGTCTGACCTTTGAAGCTTGTCTCATCTACCTAGATGACGTCATCATTGGTGGCCGCACGTTTGAAGAACATCTAGAGAATATTCGAAAAGTGTTAACGAAACTAAGAGCGGCGAATTTAAAGCTGAACCCTTTGAAATGCAAGTTCTTCCAACGGGAAGTAAATTATCTAGGACACATCATTTCAGCTGAAGGTGTTCTAACAGATCCTGAAAAAGTGTCCGCAGTAAAGAACTGGAAGCGTCCGGAAAATGTCCATCAGTTGCGAAGCTTTCTGGGACTATGCACTTATTACAGAAAGTTTGTCCAGGGATTCTCCAACATCGCAAGACCATTGCATAGGCTCACTGAAAGCAAGCAGAAGTTTCTATGGACACAAGAATGCGAGAATTCCTTCCAGCGGCTGAAAGAAGCTCTCACATCCTCTCCAGTCCTTACCTATCCGCACCCCGAGAAACAGTTCATTGTGGACACGGATGCCAGTCATGAAAGTGTCGGCGCTGTACTTTCCCAAGAAATAGATGGCCAAGAACGTGTCGTAGCATACTGGAGCAAATGTTTATCGAAAACAGAGCGGAATTATTGCGTCACTCGTAAGGAGTTATTAGCTATAGTAAAAGCCATAGAACACTTCCATCACTATCTCTATGGCAGGAAATTTCTCCTTCGTACTGATCACGCATCCCTAACATGGCTGATGAATTTTAAGAACCCAGAGGGCCAAGTAGCCAGATGGATACAACGACTCCAGGAATACGACTTTGACATCAGGCATCGTAAAGGCTCATCGCATGGAAATGCTGATGCCTTATCAAGAAGACCGTGTCCCGAGAGCTGTCGCTATTGTTCCAGAGCGGAGAGCAAGTACAATCCCGAATATGTCATACGCCAGACGAAGACTTCACTATTGACGCCACCAGATCCCTGGAGTGATGAGAAGATTCGAGAAGATCAAATGGCAGACTCTGAGATCAAACTAATCTTGGAGTTATTAGAATCTTCTAGCACGAAGCCCAGTTGGAAAGACATCTCGACTTACAGTCCTACGACAAAGCAATATTGGGCTCTTTGGAACTCTCTCCACGTCAGGAAGGGTGTCCTGTTCCGAAAATTCGAATCGGAAGATGGGAAGACATCTCGGTGGCAGATGGTACTTCCTCGATCCCGAATACCAGAGGTCCTCAAAGAATTACATGGCAGTCCCACTGGTGGCCATTTTGGAGTCATGAAAACATTACATAGAGTCCGAGAGCGCTTCTTCTGGGGAAAAGCGAGAGCTGACGTCGAACGATGATGCAAATCTTGCGATGCATGTGCAGCTCGAAAAGGACCAAAGAAACGTAGCCGAGGAAGACTACATCTCTACAATGTAGGAGCACCTTTCGAACGCATCGCCCTTGACATCCTAGGCCCTCTGCCAAGAAGTGCTGATGGCAACAAATACCTCCTTGTTGTCATGGACTACTTCACGAAATGGCCTGAAGTTTATGCCATCCCTGATCAAGAAACTTCTACGGTTGCGGATGCCTTGGTACACCAGTGGATATCAAGGTATGGAGTCCCCCTTCAAATGCATTCTGACCAGGGGAGAAATTTCATCTCTGCTGTGATTGAGGGTCTCTGTCAACTTCTCGGAATGGACAAAACTAGGACGACGCCTTTACATCCACAATCGGATGGCATGGTTGAGAGATTTAATCGTACCATCCTTAACAATCTCTCACTGCTAGTCTCAAGAAACCAACAAGACTGGGACCAAAAACTTCCCTTGTTTCTTCTCGCCTATCGCAGCGCCGTCCATGAAACAACCGGCTATTCCCCGTCTCAGATGCTTTTCGGTCGTGATCTTCGTCTACCTTGTGATCTGATTTTTGGTCACCCTCCAGATGCGCCTTCATCGCCAGAGGGATACGTGCAGAATCTCCAGGCACGATTTGAAGACGTCCACAACTTGGCTCGAGAGCGGATCAATATACAGACGGAGAAGATGAAGACCAGGTACGACACGAAAGCCACGGGACATCAATTCAAAGAAGGTGACAAGGTTTGGTTTTATAATCCGACTCGACGTAAAGGACTTTCTCCCAAACTGCAGTCGCACTGGGACGGTCCTTATACAGTCCTAAACAGACTGAACGATGTCGTAATTCGGATCAGAAAGTCACCAAGTTCGAAGCCTAGAGTCGTTCATTACGACAGGCTGGCTCCATACTATGGCCATAGTACTTAGTTCATTGATTGTAAATAGTGTAATGTAAATAATGTAAATTAGTATGACCATGGTCTTGTATATAAATTAATGTAATTATTTATTCTGCTTAGCATTATCATTATTATTGTTATTATTATTTAAATACTTGTATGTAATAATGTCTATGCTTTAATTTTATTTTATTTTTAAATAAGTGTATATTTTGTATAATTCAGCATTATGAATGTATTTTGAATAGTATAGCATTTGTTGGTAACGGGTTTGCTTTCCGATCAAAGGTTGAACTGCCCGGGACGTGCAGTCCTTGAGAGGGGGGCAATGTTATGAATTTTGTATATATCTGTAAATATTCCATTTGTTTAAATTTATTTTATTTTATTATTGTGAAAATTGCAGTATTATTAATGTATTTCCTATTGAGCAGCACGTAACTCAATGCTAAAGGCCTCAGGTGGTTTGCAAGGAAAACAACCTTACAGCATCGGTTTTTATAATGAGTTCTATTGGAAAACCGCCAAGGAATGGGTTTATCGCCAAGTTGGCGATGGTTTTGGCGACTTATTTTTGTCGCCAAATTTGGCGATATATCGCCAAATGTCGCCAAGTTGGCGACGGATTTGGCGACTTTTTGTGCATCCACACCCCCCCTTATACCTATACATTGGGATCCTTTCTTGCTTGGGTTCTCTATCGAAAGTTAAAGCACTTTCTGGTAATTTCTAGCATCTGAAGGCTCTGGAATAATCTGGAAAGATCTCTGAAACCTATATAAGGACCTCCATCAGTTCAGTTGAGTTAGTTGTCTGTCAACTGCGATTGAATTCATACGAGAGGCTTTGCATTGAGAACTGTGTTACTCGGATCGATTTTGTCGTTGATACGTCGTATTGAACGCATTGTTTCTGTGAGAAATTTTGCTGCGCTTTTATTGGATTTGAAGATTACTGAATATCTTGTAATCTTCAGAAGATATTTGTGATCGTATTGCACTGTTTATAGTGAATAAAGCCTTTATATTGTTCTTTATTGGCATCAGTCCTTTCGAACCCCGAGCTCACAACAATATTAATACTTCTAGAAAAAGGGCCGAAAATTTATGTATGACAGATTTTTGATATCAATAAAAATGACTTCAAGGGGCGGGGGGGGGGGGGGGGGATAGGGTTTAAGAAGAAAAGAATTCAAAACTTCGTCAATTCACAAGATATCAAATCTGCTTAAATTTATTATAAATCCTCTTAATAGTATCTACAAGTTTTACTTTGACAAGTTTTTTTATAAGACCAACTCTTATAGCCCGAAAGAAAAAAAAATCCTGTCTACAGACACAGGTAGATTTTGAAGTGGGTGGTCTAAACTGCCGAATCATGGCAAAAAGGTCATTTCTTATGCAATTCCCAATAAACAGGTGCCCCACTATCTGTATTTTCAAAATCTACCTGTGCCTGTAGGCCGAGCCGTCAGGAAATTGTTTCATTAATTTGTGATCGGAAATGTATGAAATTGGCAGGTGTTCTTATTTAGTTTGCTATCAAAAGAGGCTTTCAATAAAAGCAGAAGATATTTCAGAAAAGTCCGTCAGCATTTTGAACCGAATTTCCGATGCCGCAGCACTTGAAAGAAGAAAAATGTTGTCACATGACAGGAATCACTTATTGTACTGTCCTCTTAAAAAATAAATTTTTAAATTTTTTTTATATAAAGTATAATAAAGAATTTTAAAAATTAAACATAGCTAAATTTTTACAGCTTGTTCGATGATTTTAATATATTGAGTATTTTACATTTTATCACTTTATTACAAAATGGCAGACAATTAA
The DNA here is from genome assembly GCA_963931845.1 of Maratus michaelseni. Lineage (NCBI taxonomy): Eukaryota > Metazoa > Arthropoda > Arachnida > Araneae > Salticidae > Maratus > Maratus michaelseni. The sequence continues at coordinate 313,028,961 of OZ007596.1, read as the reverse complement.
GCTCTTGCTTAATCACAAATTCTTATTTCAAAAAAAAAAAAAAAAAGACACTTTTCTAAAAAGTAACCCATGTTATCAAAAAAAAAAAAAAACACCTGATGTAATCAGCTGAAAATGATGCATTTTATTACCTATTAATGGTCTAACCTAAAAACAATTAAAAAATTATGTAGATATTCTAAAATTTTATTATAATAAGAAAATCTGTAAAAATGAAGCTCATGCTTTTGCCAGGTACAATATCAATGGGTTTAAAAAAATGTATAAATAATCAATATTTAGGTAATAAACTCAATTTCACATGAGAAATCTTACAAAAAGAATAATTCCCTCCCCCCCCCCCCCCTCTCCCAAGAAAACATTCCAAATTATTTCGAAAATTAACAAACTATAAATACAGCTGTAGACTCTCAACCTTAATTATAGTTATTCTGTTCTTTTATAGCTTGGAACACTGTTGCAAGATATTTTAAAATGAACTGTTTTGAATTTAAAATATTAGTCAATCTCTAGAAAAACAACAACAGCACAGACAGGCACAGATACAATATAAAGTTTCGGCGGGAAATTCGGGGAAATTCCACGTAGATTTTGGCGGGAGAAAAACCAGTTTGGCGGAATAAATCTACCACCACCACCGATGACTGTCAACGAAAAGGTTACCAATGTGGGGTCTAGTACATTGTAAGGTCTATGAATGAAACTGTATCGTGAACTGTGTATTTTTAATGAAAGCTTTTTTAATAATTGCTTATTCTGCATTGCAGTCATTTTCATGTTAACATTGTTTTTCTGAAAGTTGTGAGATTAAGTAAAATTATGTGTTTTGTAATTTTAGTAATATTTGATTGCAGTATTGTTCAATTTTCATTATTGAAAATGTTTCTCTTTTTTTTTATTTAAACATGCAACGATTCAGTTTTAAAAAGAATCCTTGTAAGAAATCCTAGTAGTTCTTATATATATATATTATAAAATGAAAAGTTTAGTAGAAATGAATGTATGAACGAGTGTTATCAAATCAAGCAGAAACCTAAAGAAAATGAGCCTTTTTTAACATTTTATGAACCGTTGGGAAAAGGGTTGAGAATGGACCTCTTGACGTTGTCACTTTATTTTTTTAAGCGTTTTTAACGAAATTCTGTCACTTTAGAAGAATTTTTCTTTGAATAGGTAATAGAAATGCATAAAATCGTCACAAAAATATTAAAGTTACGAAAAGGATAGATGCAAATTATCCGATATGAAAAATAAAATAGAAATTGGGTACTTTCGCGTTGTAGCGGCCCTCAAGGATGAATCGCCAAGCGACCCAGATAGATCGCCATATTATAAAGCATGTATGACATTATAATAATATATGATATATATCTATAACATTTCTTGATGTTTATGTGGCCAAGCCATCAGTCATATAGGATGCATATACGACCTATAAGACGTAAATAATATGTGTATAATGATGTATAGGGTACCTATAGGAGTATTTGGAATATATATATATGCGTCTATAGGATGCCTCTATAACCTTTGCGATGATCTTGGAGAAATCATAATTGCAACCATGGCATCATCATAATTGTGGGGGCCACTATAACACAAAAGTACTTTTTTTTTGTCAGTTGCCAGTTTTGTTTATCGTTGTCCATTGTGTTCAAAATGGTAATTTTAATGTACATTGAATAAATGCATGCCATTGTTGAAAATGATGTACACTATAAAGGCAAGCTAAAATGTAAAACGGTCATTTAGTATGCATTTACTAAATACATAACATCAAATTGTTGGCCTTTAGCAATAAACGATACTGACAATAGTGTTTTATTTCTTGAGGTTTGTTATGCCAATCAGAATGAATGTAGTGTGTAAAATAAATATACTGTATCCATGAATGTAATCTATTCTATTTATGTGTATGCTGTATCATATCCTATAGTTATGCGTATATAAATACTCCTGCCACTGGCTTTAATAGGGCAGCACTATAATAATTAGGCATTTCTAATGTATCATGAAAGCAAAAAAAAAAAAAATTAATATTTGTTGGTTTATTGAATAAGACCTGGTCCTGGAACCGTATAATATGTAAGTGCCCTAAAAATAATTCAGATTGTATTTGCTGTGTATGATTCCCACATCATTCAACGTCCATTCCATTTTTGTAAACTGAGATGGAATAAAAAAATTTTATTCAGTCATTTGTATCTCTGTAGTTTTAATCTTTATTTGGAGTGTCATTCAATTATTGAGTTTCAGCAAATTGTGTTTCCTTTTATGTATGACCAGAAGGACCCGTGCGAAGCTTTCGCACTGCAATCTTTGAGATTATTTCCTGGTACGTTTTAGCGCTAATTTTTAATTAACTGATTTTTTTTAATTCAATCACCGCGTTTTAACGAAATGCAGTTGTACTTTCTCAGAAACTTGTTCAAAAACTTTTCGAATGCCTCATTCATCGTTGTATGTTTTGTATGTGCATAGAAAAAAGGATGTTGACAAATGAAATAATATATATAATGATTTCTTGTGCGAATAAATTGCCAGAAAATATTTTGCCAAATTTTCTTATCTCGCCAAGGTTATTTCTCTAGGTTGCCAAAACCCCTATAGTGAAAAAAAAACGAATTATAAAAAAATTTAAACACTGAATCAGATGTTTGGGGAATTTATATGCTATCATGGCACAGATGTCATATACTCACCACATTGGCACGATTTTTTCCCCCGCCAATTTGGCGAAAATTTTGTTTTTGAATATTAGTTACAAATAGCATACAATAATAGCATATGATATTTTATTTCAATATAAAAGCAAAATAACGTAATAAATAAAATAGCTTCTATTATTTTAAAAAAGGAAATACAAATAAATAAATGATAGTTTGATAAAAATAAATGTGGATATACATAATAACAATAATTTATAGAATTAAAATACGAAATAAAGTAAATAAACAACGTTTAAAAAGTAAATAAACAAAGTAAACAAACAAAAGTAAATAAACAAAGTTTTCGCCAAATTAGCGGGGGGGGGGGGGGAATCGCGCCAATGTGGTGCGTATATGACATCTGTGCCGAAAGCATTTCCTCAGATTTTGCAAAACTGTTAAAGAAATTTCTTAAATACGTAAATCAATATTTGGTACACCACTTTTTTGAAAGCCTATGGGAACTTAAACATGGGGCGTTCAAACTTTGTGGTCTAGCAGCCATTTAAGTGACATCAGACTTCGCTGGCATATGAACAGCTTAATGAAATATTAAAAAATAAATATTTACAATTTTTGTAAATCCTAATGAAATGTATATTTGGAAGTTAATCCTTAAATTACGTAATCTACTGGTGCTCCGATTCCGATACAGTACGCATATAAACAGCCATGATTAAACAAATAAACAATAGGGTAAAAATTAAATTAAAAATCCGATTAAAAGCTCCATATTTTTTCAAAAAGCACGCGCAAGAAATAAATTGACAATCATATTTTAATTGCATTAGAGGATGACGTCATACGATAATGCAGTATTTTATTTCTGTGGCAACACTGGTTTCAGAAAACCTTTCATTTCATTAATGAAATCAATGTCGATTTAATTTTAAATAACAGCAATTTTTAATCGAAAAACATGTTTTTAAAAAATGTAAGTGTACTATGTCAGAAGCCGGTTCAAAAACCTTTCATATGGTATCTCATTCGCCGTTCTGCGTTTCACATTTTTTTAGAAAAAGGGATGTTGACAGGAGAAATAATATATATGATAATTTTTAAGGTATAAGGGTGGTCCTGCTAGAAGAGAGTCCCAAAAACAGTTGGTTTTAGAAAGAAAAAAAATACAGGATCCAATTTCATAGACATTGAGAAGATTTTCCATTAATTTCTTCTAGATTTCAAACGATAATTCTGACTCAATCTGCATACACACCTGTTTGTCAGCGGGCAAATCTATTGGATTTTTAAAACACACTTTCTACATTTGCAGACATTTTTTCCACTGCTCCGTTCATTACAGATTTGTTCTAGAAGGTGTACTCTTTTGAAAAATGTGCTTTTAAAATGTCTGCAACTTACCCTGATAGATTATTTGCTATAGGCACTAAGACATGTGCGAAAGGGTGTGTTGATATGCATATAGGTCGTCATTAGAGCAGAAAGGGATATAAATTTCTGTGCTAAAATAGGACAAAAGAGAGCAAATAATGTTTTACTTTAGTAATTTTTTAGGTAGCTTTCAATACAAAAAAGTATAAAGCTACTTATTGCAGCTGTTCGGAGGAAAGCAATTCCAAAAAATTTCGAACCATTTTCACCGATCATGACCACCAGACCCCAAAACCACCCTCCGTTCAAATGTTGATTTGTATATGTAGATATATATATATATATATATACTGATCTATGTCATACGATTTGACATAAGTATAAAGCTACTTATTGCAGCTGTTCGGAGAAAAGCAATTCCGGAAAATTTCGAACCATTTTCACCGATCATGACCCCCAGACCCCAAAACCACCCTCCGTTCAAATGTTGATTTGTATATATATATATATATATATATATATATATATATATATTGATCTATGTCATACGATAACATTCGTACTTATAAATTAATTTGGATTAAATTAATTGTGTGTATTAAGCTCACCCATGCTTCGACCAAGTTTGTTGGCCAGCTTGATCCGCCATCTTGTTTCAAGATGTCGGCCACTGAAAATTTTAAAACTAAATTAAATATACAAAAAAGTTAAAAATTCAAATTTATTTTTTAATTCTTGATAAAAGGATTCCAGAGCATTTTTTGTTTTACCTCTATCTTAAAAAATGGCTGAGATAGAGCCGTTTGAAATTCGAGGGTGGCTGACATTTTGAAACAAGACAGCACATTACAAAAAACCAACTATTCATTTATGAGTTTTAGTGAACGCGATTTCTCGCAAATTATTTTCTTTCATTGTTGTCATCATTTTCCCAATCATACGCATAAAACTATATATTCGTATCTGTTAGCGCCAAACACTGCGACAAAAATTATTTTTCATAAATGAAGACAACTTAGTTATAGCTCAATACTTTGGTAAATTTCTTATTTAAATTCATTATTAACGAACTTTTTGTAAACAGTTTCTTTGTTTCTTCGTGCTTGCTGTTTTCGAGTAACATTAGCTAAAATTTTAAAACAAAGATATAGGAAATGTACCTTTTCCTCCCGGTACAGGCCAGATGGACTTTTTTATATATATTTGTATGGATACAGTGATCGTTTAAACATAAAAATGTTAAATATAATAAAGAAAAAGACTGAAATATCTGCAGGTGTTCTTATTCAGAAAATATGAAATTGAAAACCTTTTCCATAATTTAGTATAAAGACAAAGGAACTTTCACAAAAATCTATGAAAAGTTGGCGTTTTGAATCCAGTTTCTTGACAATACAGCCTAAGTTAGGTGTTCATGAGTTATATCAAACACTTATAACATAGATCAAATACATTTATGGAAAAAATGAAAAATTCCATTCGATTTTAAATCACATTTGGTCCCTGACTGCAGATTTCCTACATCTGCATATGAAATGCGCGAATGCGCTTCAAATGTTCACGTTATTGAGTGAAAGAAAATATTTTGTTGAGAACCACCTGAGGAATAATAATAATATGTACATTGGTAATAACGAGTCATTTTATACGCAAAAATAAGGAATTTAGATTCTTTACTGTTCGAGTCATTTGGAATCAATAGAGAATTCTGGGAATGCAACTTTTTAAAATAATAGGCACAAGATCTAAATAAAGAAATAAGAAGGCCTTTAAAATGCTATTTTAAATTAAAACAATATTGTATGAAAATATTTCTTTTTAAAACAAGTCGTTTCAGTTGCAGTTAACTACGTTTACGATAAAGCAGTTCTTATGGCTGCCATTCATATTTCCTTTACAATACGTTAATTGGCTGTAAGCACCGAATGCGATTGTAGTGAACTGACTGCTTTTTCACGTGGGGTAGAAAGTGCGAGCTAGTAAATTTATTTTTTGTTAAATTATAATTTGTGCTCTGTTTTTTTTAGATAGATTTTGTAAGAAATACTACCTATTACATTCTCCCCTATGTTGTAATTTCTAACACATTTTTGCAGATCTACGCCCATCATGACTCCCAGAACACAAAACCACCCTCATTTCAAAACTTTATCTATCTATATCACTTTTTTATGGACATGATAACTTCAATAATTCTGCACAGATCTCTTCCAAGCGGATACATAAAATCTCGGTCGAGTTCGTTAATGGACAAAATCAAACCAGAGAGGGGGGAAATGGGGATACTTTTTGTAAAAACAGAAAAAAAACCATAACTTCTTAATTATGATACTATTGAATCCATTTAATGTTATTATTACTTCTTGGAAAAGGGCCAAAAATTTATGCATGGCAGATTTCTGGTATCATTAAAAATGGGCTCAAGAAAAGGGGGGGGGAGAGGTTTCAGAAGAAAAAAATGCATAACTTTGTCCATTCCCAAGATATCTATTCTAATTATATACTGACAAGTTTTTTATAGCAAAAAAAAAAATTAAAAACCAAAAAAAATCCTTGCCGGCTCCACCTACAGTTACAGTTAATTTCGAAGTGGGCGATTGCAACTGCTGCATCATGGCAAAAAGGTAATTTCTTCCGCAGTTCCCAATAAACAGGCGCCCCACGGTTTGCGTCTTCGAAATCTACCCGTGCCTGTAGGCCGAGCCAAGCATCATTTAAACTATCTTCAAGTTCAAGTAATTGGAAAAAATGAAATAAAAAATAAAGACAAATTGAGTCTGCAAATTGTTTTAGAAAATACTTTTTAAAGGAAAAAAAAAACGATTGCAAGGGATATTTTCTTACATTCGTTTCAGTAATCTAATATTCGTAAATATACTGTACTCGTGTTTTTATGCGATGGGTGTAGATAGTGTAGGACATTCTCGATTGAAAATTCAATGTGTAGCCTTTATAGTTCTTTAACAGGGACACACAAATTCCGTTAGAGAATGGGTCCAAAAAGGAAGAAGTGTACTTTAATGATAATATTACACTATTTCAAACATAATAAATTTTATTTAAAGTACCGAGGTGTAACTACAGCATGCTTTCTATGCAACATTTATTGTTCATTGACAGGGCCACAAAACAATTCGATTACAGTACTCTATCCAAGAGCGATAATTTATAAAACAATATCATTTAAATCATGATTTACACTAACTGTTTTTTTTTAATTAAAAACCAATTGATTTTTTTAGAATAACTCCCATACAGTATTTTACCTTTTTTGTAACACTGTCCAACGCACTTGAAAAGTGTTTATGAATTCTGTCTGTCCGTGCTCTAACTTACGTAAATATACTCGGATCATCATGCAATTGATATATGTTATTGAGGCATGTTTCAGTATTGAAAATGAAGTGTGCAGTACTTATAGTTTTTTTTACAGGGACACTCAAAAGAATTCCGTTACATGGTCTATGGTGAAAAATCATTTGCGCTTTACTTTAAGGATGTTACACAATTTCAAACGTATTGAAATTAATATATATCATTGAGGTGCACTAGAAGAGACTCGTTATAGAATGTGGTGTGCATCACTTATAGTTCCTTTACAGTGTTACTCAAAAGAATGCCGTTACAGGACGGTCTATGAAGAAAAATCGTTTGTAGTTTATTTTAATAATGTTTCACTATTTCAAACATATTAAAATTAGATAGAATAGTGTGTGTATAGCTTTCATCGTTCATTTACAGGGACACACAAAAAAATTCGAATAACAATCGCTGGGAATGCTTTATCAGTTGCTGAACGTGTTTTTAAATTTAACTCATTTTCTGTCTATTACTTGGTGTGTCTAAATTGTATAGATTGTATACAGGGCAATACAAAACTTCTTAATCTGGAATTACTTGTTACTCTAGTTGATCCAAACCTTAGCTGTGTCACTGGTACAGGATGGGAGTAAATTTAAATTTCATCCAAAATCAACTTTTACTTACGTTTTTAACATATTAAATAAAAAAATTAATAATAGTTTTTTCTGCTTGTTATTTAAACAGTATTCTCATTCATTTTTTTTTCTCCAGCAAATAAAGAGATACCTGAACTAACAAACAACTAACAATCATTGTTTTCTCTGTTTTTTTTTTTTTTTTTTTTTTTTTTTTTTTTTTTTTTTTTTCTAACTCGGCTATTGAACTTGGTGATGTTAAAATTTGCATTCACCTAAAATGTATAACACCATTAACATCTGAAAAATGCATCGTATATATATTTATATATATATATTTATACTCTATGCTTTGAAAATGTAATTTTTTTGTGAATTGGGGAAGAGTTAGTGCTTTAAAAAAAAGGGAAAAGAAAAGAATAAGAAATTTGGGGTAATATAGTGGAACAGACAGTTTCAAATCTTTCTGGTGTACTTATTTAAATAACAGATTGAGAAGAATATTTCATACTCAATGCATTCTTTTTCTTCTTTTATATTCGATTTTTGCTTATTTGAATCAGTTAGCAGTGAACGCAGTTCGTTTACTAACACTGAAATCTCAGATTAAATTTTTTAGGAGTTTTGACTTTTTTTTCTTCTTTACTTTTGAAAATATATTACTTGATGTCATCCGCTAACAATCGACAGTCCTACACAATTTGAATAACATTTATTTGAAAATAAAAATTTGAATTGTTTCTCGTCGGAATATACCTAAAATTTAATACGTATACACAAAGTGATTACGTTCGGATTTGAAATGTATCCAGAACCGAAAGTGTTAAGTATTCTACAAATAATATTTTTTTAAATGTGTAATAATAACTCTTGTAGCGACAAAAGCGTAATTATGGGAAAACATTTCATGTTCATTCCAATTAAATGTTTTTTTTTTTTTTTTTTTTTTTTTTTTTAAACAAAAAATGTAGATATTTTGTTTGTTTATATAGGCATGTTCCTGCGAAACCATTTATAGCCATTTTACTTTATTTTAGGTAGATTTCGTAAGAAATACTACCTATTACGTTCTCACCTAAGTTGGAATTTCTGAAATATTTTTGCATATCTACGCCGATCCTGACTCCCAGAACCCAAAACCATCCCCAATTCAAAACTTTATCTATCTATCTATGTCACTTTTTTATGGACACGATAACTTCCATAATTCTGCACACATCTCTTCCAAACGGATACATAAAATCTCGATCCAGTTCGTTAATGGACAAAATCGAACCAGGGATGAGGGGGCTTTTTGTGAAAACAGAAAAAAAAACATAACTTTTTAATTACGATACGTATCGAATCCGTTTAAAGTTACTATTACATCTAGGAAATGGGGTGAAAATTTATGTAGGACAGTTTTTTGATAGCATTAAAAATGGCCTTAAGGAGGGGGGGGGGGGTTTAAGAAGAAAAAATATATAACTTCGTCCATTCACAAAATATATAATTTGCTTAAATTTATTATAAATCCTCTTAATAGTATCTACAACTTTTATAGTGACAAGTTTTTTATAGGAAACTAGCTCTTATAGCAAACTAGTCGGATGTGCCAATCCCAAAACTTTCTTCTATCTCAGTCATGTTAATACTTCAAAATTCGCTATCACATCGCCAATAAAATCAACATTTTTCGTCATTCTGTTGTACGTCAGCTGCCTGCGAATCATCGGGTTACCGGGATGCGATCCACTGATGTATACTAAACTACGAAAAGTCCTTCTGGCCTGAACCGACAGGAACAGATAGCCTCCCTATTCATTGGTTTTACGATTTCAGCTAATTTTACTGGAAAACACGAAGGTAAAATCGTGGAACCTAAATAAAAAAGATTCAGTCCCAGTTCTCGTCAACATTGAATTTGAATGAGAATATCGCCAAATTAGTCCTCTACAGCCAAGTTCGCTTCATTTATGGGAACTTATTTTGGTCGCCAAATTTGGCGATATTCCGCCAACTGTCGCCAAGTTTGGCGAGAATTTGATGTTGGCGAATATAAATATATAGTGATAAGCATATAATAGGATTAATGGTTACAACAATGAAAGAAAATTTGCCGAAAGCATATTAACTAAAACTGATAAATTAAATCCGTTTATGGATGAATTCTGCTGTTTTGTTTGAAAATGTCAGCCACCCTAAAATTTCAAACCGCTCTATCTCAGCCATTTTTTAAGATAGTAGCAAAACAAAAATTGCTCCGGATCAAGGCCGAACATTTAAAGAAAAAAAGTTTTAGGATTTCTAATTTTTTTTATTTGCACATCATTTTGAATTTTAAATATTTAAATGGCTATCACAGCGCCCCCTTTCGTCGAAATATCCCCAAATTCTAATAGAACCTGCTTGTCATAGCCAAAAATATAGAAAAAAAGATTGGTTCAATTTGAAGCATAACATCATACACTTTTAGATGGTACAATAGTGAAAATGGAACAAAAATATCGATTACAGCGCCCCCTTTCGTCGAAATATCCCAAAATTCTGATAGAACCTGCTTGCCATAGCCAAAAACATAGAAAAAAAGATTGGTTCAATTTGAAGCATAACATCATACACTTTTAGATGGTACAATAGTGAAAATGGAACAAAAATATCGATCACAGCGCCCTCTTTTGTCGAAATATCCCCAAATTCTGATAGAACCTGCTTGCCATAGCCAAAAACATAGAAAAAAAGATTGGTTCAATTTGAAGCATAACATCATACACTTTTAGATGGTACAATAGTGAAAATGGAACAAAAATATCGATCACAGCGCCCCCTTTTGTCGAAATATCCCCAAATTCTGATAGAACCTGCTTGCCATAGCCAAAAACATAGAAAAAAAATTTGGTTCAATTTGAAGCATAACATCATACACTTTTAGATGGTACAATGAAGACACACAGACGGACAGACAGACATTTTTTAAAAACATGTTTTTCGGAATCTCTGACCTCTAAAACGTGTAAATCCGTCGAAAACCGGAAGTCGAAAAAAATTTCGATTACAATACTTTCTTCTATTATAGATAGAAGAAAGTAAAAAAAATTAAAAACAAAAATATCCCTGCTGACTCCGTCTACAGACAAGATAGATTTCGAAGTGGGCGGTTCCAACTGCCGCATCATGGCAAAAAGGTCATTTCTTCCGCCATTCTCATCAAACAGGCGCCTCACGGTTTGCATTTTCGAAATCTACCTGTGCCTGTAGGCCGAGCCGTCAGGGATATTTTTAATATATCAAGGATATTGCACCTCAAACTATTTCTTTTCAACAGAAATAAATCCTGTAAAATCAAAAGGAAAATAGAATGGAACAGGATGAAATGCCCATCTACACTTAAATAGCTGCATACTGTAGATGACTCCTATACGATAATAATGGAGGACAGCTAATTGTTTTTAGCTTCATCCCCCACCCCCTCTTGTGGGGATGATCTCTGTAGGAAATGAAAACTCCTTGCCGAGGTTGTCCAGTATGTTTCATAGATCACATGCTTTTATGTATCGTTCGCGCGTCGCGCCAACTCTAGGATGGGTCACCGAGGTCATGACAGCAAGCCTTCAGTCAAAATGATTAACGATGACGTCCTTAAATAGCAACGTCAAAGAGAGAAAGCATATTTTTTAAATGTTGCGATACATAATTACATTCCAATGGACGTCACAAACATATATTTATCCCCACCAGAAGAACTGATAATTAAGAAAGATAATATTAATAAGATAAGTGTCCAAGATTATTTCTTTTTCTCTTTTCATTTATATAGTGTCCGTTTCATTGTTTAACCCTCTGACTGCCCAATTTTTTTTTTCCAAAATCTTTTCGACCCATATGTAATCGACCTTTATCTCCTATACTATTACATATTTCAAATCGTCATATATATATGAAAAATTTAATAAATTTATCATTTTCATCTTCAACCTTTCACTGTGGAATTTTTAATACAAAATTGCTTAAAAAATTGTAAATTACATCATTTTTCTACAAATGTCTTGGACATGGAAATCGCGGGATAATCAGTCAGAGGGTTAAAGTGACTCATAGTTGACACTTTAGGAGATTCCGAATGTCTTGTATTTTTTTTTTATATTTCAGTGGCAACAGTCTTCCATTTGTTTATATGTGTACCTAATAAAGTATCCATTTCGTTTTGAAAAAAAATATTTGATACTTTTCTGTTAACCACCTATATACCGGGTGACTCGTTTGGGAATGAAAACCCCTGTGATTGGTCGCTGGTTATTGGCACGTTTGTTAATATAGGTTACCATCTTTGGCAGTTATTCGCTTTTCTTAAACAGAAGAAATGAATGGAAATCTTATTTGCTAAATGTAAACATTGCAGTAAATCGTTAAAAAAGACGGAGTTCAATGCTATTCGAACAATTAGAAAGGCCTGAATTACATTTTTGCCATATTTATTAGAATCTTAGAAATTTGCAGTCGTTTCTTGAAAGTGTGTTAAAAACTGATTAAAAAAAATAATAATAATTAAAATTAAAGATTAACTTTAGAATGAAATTTTTGTATTATCTATTGAGCTTTTCAAAGCGTTTATTGTAATATACACTTCCATATATATTTCGATATATATCAAATATAATATCTGTGTTGATAAAGATATAGTTCAATAACAGTAATATTTCATTACCATTATGGAATTTAATAAATAGATTCTAAATTATAAGAGTATGAAAAAATATTTTGGAAGAGGAGGGGGGGGGAGTAATATCGCGTATAAATGAATATGCCGCGTATGTTTTCTTCATTATTTTCAATAATCTTGTAATCATACTCATCAGGAAAATATTCCGCCATTTCTGATCATTAAAACTAAAGTGTACAAATTTTTCTTGCAAAGAAAACTAACGCCAACACTGTGGTAACCTAACTCTGATGTCTCGTGACTACCAGCATCAAATCACAAGGGTTTTCATTCCCAAACGAGTAGGTTTTGTGAACATGTCTGCAGCAAAAGCTGAAGATTTTAAACGGTGTAGATGTAAATCTATTTTTAAAGCAGATGTCACTGCGATCGCCCTATAATTATTCCGCATCATTGCACGTTTATCGGATACAATTTTTTAGTACTTTTTAAAGCATAGGGCACGGGCGAGGCTAACGAAAGAGACAGGCTACCGCGGGGCATTCTACTTATCTTTTTTTACAGACCGCTAGAGTGACGTGTGCTCTTTCCGTACACCTGCATTGGTGGATTCGAGCATCACGTGACTCTCGCGGTCTGTAAAAAAATATACGCGTAAAGCACCGCGGTAGCCTTTCTTTTTTGTTAGCCTCGGGCACGGGCATGTGACGTCACGCTTCAGCTGCTGGTTTATTTGGGTGGCAGAAACCATCCCTATTCTAGTGTAATTTTCTCTAATAAAAGTGTATTAGTGGGCTTTTATTTCTCTGTTCTTTTTTGAATATATTTTTAAATTAGAGTTTTAAAGTTTTTAAACAGTGTTCTATGGCGGAACAGGCCCAAGGGGGGGGGCGGCAGAAAATTTGGGGTTGAGAGGGGTTTTTTTTATTAATGAGTAACGGATGTTGCAATTTTTTTAAACTTTTTTTTTTAAATATTTGAAAACATGTGTGCAGAAGGGGGGGGGGGGGGAGAACGAAGGAGTGGAAAATTCGGGGATAAGGAATAATTTATATGATTATTTTTTTGCCACTAGAGAGGAATAGATAGAACATATATTTTTTTTTAATATAAAATAAATGTTTAAAATATTTAAAAATATTTTACGCTCCTTTGTATGCCGGAGGGGGGGGGGGGGGGGGTAAGGAGGAGGGAAACTTAAATTTGGGGAGTTATGGGGTAATTTAGGGGATTATTATTTTTTTTTTTAACAGTGAGTAACGAATGTAGCAATTTTTTAATCAAAATATTTTAAATATTTAAAAATATGTGTGCTGGGGGGGGGGGGGAGTGGAAATTTCAAGGATAGGGGATAATTTATATGATTACTTTTTGCCCCTAGAGAGCAATAAATAGAACATATTTTTTTATATATAAAATAAAAATTTAAAATATTTAAAAATATTATACGCTACTTTGTATGCTGGGGGGGGGGGGGGGGGCTAAGGAGAGAAGCGTAAATTTGGGGGAGTTATAGGGGATTTAGGGGATAATTTATTTATTTTTATTAGTGAGTAACGAATGTAGCGATATTTTTTAAATACTTGAAAGTATGTGGTGCTGGACGGTGGGGGGGGGGTGCAAGAGGAAAGCAGAAATTTCAGGGTTAGGGGATAATTTATATGATATATTATTTATTTATTGTCACTGGAGAACAACAAATAAGACAAAATACTTTTATATAAAATCAAAGATTTTAAAATATTACAACTTGGAGACCACTGACCAGGCCCCTACCTACCGGGATTCGACCCAGTTTGACGGGTTTGAGTGCCTGGTCATTGGGGCGAAATTCGCCTGATCGCCCTATTGGGGCGGTCCACAAAGACAAGTACCCAGTTCGGCCAATCAACTGAGTCCAGATTTTTCTGTGTTGTTCACTCCTAAATTTAAATGTTCTGAGATCTGACGCCGCACACCACGTACTCGTCATGACAGTTGAAATGGGGCTGGACAATTTAGTGCCGAAACGTTGGTACTGAACTTAGCTTGAAAAAGGGGAGAGAATTTTGAGGGAAACTAAATAAAGAAATTAACTAGATAATGAAACCACTGAAATGAAAATATAATCAGCCAATAGCTAAGTCGTACCATCGGGGAAAATTTTTGGGCCGAGTTGCAAGGCAGACGAAAACGCTGCGGGGGCTGACGGGACTGCGCCTTTCTACCGTACCCCACCTGGTAAAAACTGGCTCCGTGGGCTGTCCCATTAGAGCGGGTCCGGTAGCTTTTGCGGACAATGTCCAATTGCACCTAATAAAGAGGCGAACAGTCAAAAATAAAATGAATAAAAAAACTGCTGCTAAAAAAAAACCCTTGTGCTACCAGTTGGGGCCGGCCATTGGCTCGTCCCAACCGGCAGCACGAGGAACTGCAAGGGGAACCTGGAAGAGAAGAATGTTACATTTTAAACTGAACTTATTCTGAATTACACTTTAACTACATTATTGAAATTAATTTACTTTTATTGTGCTAATTGACTTGGCTACCCGTCCATTGGGCCCATGAAAGGTTGTTAAATAATTAACAATTTGTAATTTAAAATATGTACTATTGCCGTTAACTGACTAAACCATAATGGATTGTTGTTGTTGTTGTTGGTTTGGCCCAAGAGCCCGGTTTTGCAGCTTTTTATTTCTATATAGCTGACATGATCCATATAACTGTGAAACTAGTCTCCTAATTTTGAACCAATTCCAGATGAGAGACCTGCATCTGGATTGGCACCCCCAGAGGTAGCGCTTATATAGAACTTGGAGGACATTAGAGCCACGAACAGATTTAACGTGCACCAGCTCCCATTAACGTACACGGTCTACTTTCCATACTTATCCTTTATACTTATCACCTCTTTCCTTCCAGTTCTTCTTCTTCTTCTTCTTTCTCATCTGTCTTCTTCCCCTTCTTTTTATAATATTTTTTAACACAAGGACGGACAAACAGTGCCGGGGGCTATTATAAGCTTCTTACTGTGTCATGGTGCACAACTTGCTGGACCGTTGATGACATGCGTCGTGCTGGTAATACTGTGATTACGGGGCTCTTGTTTCGGGCCGTGGTGCCAGCTGATATTGTGCGACTACCGCACACTGCTACTAGGACAAAACACATAGACATTTTATATTTTTTTTGGTGGCTTTGGATTGCTCCTGGGCCTTTTTTTTTTTTTTAACATATAACACATAAGCACATAAATAAACACTTTTTTTTTTCTTTTACACTAGGACGGACAGACAGTGCCGGGGGCTATTATAAGCTTCTTACTGTGTCATAATGCACAACTTGCTGATCCGTTGGTGACGAACGTCGTGCTGGTAATTCTGTGATTACGGGGCTCCTTTTTCGGGCCTTGGAAGCAGCTGATGTTGTGCGACTACCGCACACTGCCATTGGACAATACCCATGGACAATTTTATAATTTTTTTGGTGGCTTTGGATTGCTCCTAGGCCTTTTTTTTTTTTAACATATAACACATAAACACATATACATATTCATTTTATCGTTGTGTTACCTTCCACCTTCGATTGCTGCTGGGGTGCTAAATATTATTGTGTGTTGTTTTGTATTAGTGTCGAGATGCTGTCGCAGTTTTCTTGGAGCCACCTGATTACTGTCTTTGCCTTGTTTTGTACGTGTTTGTTTTTCG
The DNA here is from genome assembly GCA_963931845.1 of Maratus michaelseni. Classification (NCBI taxonomy): domain Eukaryota; kingdom Metazoa; phylum Arthropoda; class Arachnida; order Araneae; family Salticidae; genus Maratus; species Maratus michaelseni. Next base: position 313,012,658 of record OZ007596.1, on the reverse strand, counting down.
CTAATTGTTCATACCATAATTTCTCGTTGTCTGTTGTTATTTGTGCCAGGTGGTGTGCTTGGGTGAGTGGACATTGAATTAGGTAATGTTTTGGTGAACCCACCGTTCCGCATTCGCAGTCCGGTGTGTCCGCTTTCTTAAACCTGTGTAGGTATGCTGGAAAAGCTCCGTGAGCTGTGTATAGCTGTGCTAGCAGGTAATCGCTTATTAGTCTATTTTTATCTACTTTTGGGAAGTACCTGTGTGTTTCCCTACCTGTGTCCCCATAGTCCCACTCGAACTGCCATTGTTTTAGTGTTATATCTTTTAGTGTTCTTTTAAGTTTTGAGATTGGTTTAGTCAGGTTGTATTTGCTTTTGTTGTTTACATTTAGAGCTGCGGTTTTGGCTAACATGTCTGCCTCTTCGTTTCCTTGGATGCCTACATGCGCCTTAACCCAGCTGATTTTAAATTTGTTGTTTGCTTCTTTTATTAGTTTTTGGATTGTGTCTACTGTTTTGTTTACGTTGAATGGTTTACTAAGTGATTCGATGGCCGATTTGCAGTCCGAGCGGATGCTATATGACTCATCCGTGGTGTTGCCCCATTTTGCTGCTTCTTGTATTGCCAGTAGTTCGGCCTGGAAGACGCTGTTGCTGTTCCTTAACGGCACTGACCATGTTTTTATCTTTTGATTATTTTTATATGCTACAAAGGCCGAACCTGTAGCACCTGATTCCAATTTAGAGCCGTCCGTGTATATCGTTGTGTCTTGTGTCTTGTACCCTATCCTAGGTTCTATCGTGTCTGCTGGATGATTCTCCCATATGTTTATTTTTTTGTCGTATTCGATGTGGTGTAAAGTTTCATTGTGTATTGTTGCATTTTTCCTTAATCTTGAGACTGTGCCGTACGCTGCTTCGTAGTAGACTTTAAGATGGATTGGAATCAGGCCTGAGAGTACCAGAAGTGCCGAGGTTGGGGCCGTTCGATAGGCCCTGACTATGGCCAGTGCAAAATGTCGCTGGCAGCTTGACAATATCTGTATGCACCTTTTGCTGAGGCAGTGTCCCCAAACCGGTGCTGCGTAGGTTAGCGTCTTTTCCACTACTGTTGTGTACCAGATTTTTAGTATATTTGCTTTTAGTCCCCAACCCTTTGCTACCATATGTGCTAAGTTTGTGAAGTTTGCTCGTACCTTATTTGTTTGTGTTTGACAGTGTGGTATCCAGTTTAGATTTTTGTGCAGTGTGACTCCCAAATATCTTATCTGTTCTTTTACTTTTAGTCTCTGGCCGTTGAGTTCTATTCCTTCTATGTCATTGGTGTTTTCTGTTGGAAGGTTTCCCGTGTGTCCTCTGTTAAGATATAATAGTTCTGTTTTTTCCCTGTTCAGCGTTAGGTTATTCCCCTCTATCCAGTCATTAAATTCCTTTAGTATTTTGTTTGCTAATCTCTTAAGTTTATCCTTTGTTCTGCCTCTTAGAATTATAATAAAATCGTCTGCGAAGGCTTGTAATCTAACATGTTTTCCCCAATTTCTTTTAAGTGCTGTGTCTGCGATTAATAGCCAGAGGAGCGGGCCGAGACAACTTCCTTGGGGGCATCCACCAAATGTCTGCTTTGTGACTTTAATGCCGTTTTCCTCTAGTGAAACGTACCTGTGTTGGAGGAAGCTCACTATCCAGTTTACCAGGTACCCTGGACAGGGAGATTGCTTAATATTATTAATTAATATTGGCCAGCGTATGTTGTCGAAGGCCCCTTTGATATCCATGGCTATTAGGAGTGTTTGGTATTTGTTTGTTTTATCTTCTTTTATTGTGTTGATTAAGTTATCTAATGCGTGTTCTGTTGAGATCCCCTGTTTGAAACCATACTGTTTGTTGCTCCAATAGTTATTATTGTTTAGGTGGAAGTTTATCCGACCGTGTATTATGCGTTCTAACATTTTGCCAAGCGCTGGTAAGAGGCAAATTGGCCTGTAATTTTTTGGATTTGTTGGGTCTTTACCTGGTTTTTGGAACAGTACCACTATGCCTACTTTAAACGATTTTGGGAAGTATTCTAACCTTAGGCATGTATTGAAGAGTGTCAGTAGTAGTTGCGGTGTTGCATTATTAATTCTTTTAATTAGGTTGTAATCTATGAAGTCGAATCCGGGTGCTTTATTTTGTTTAATGTTTCTGATTATTCTGTTTAATTCCGCCTTTGTTACTACCGGTGGTGCTGGTTCATTGTTTTCTTTATTTGCCTTTGTTAGTGTGTGGGGTATATTTTGGTCTGTTATGTATAAGTTGTCCAGGAAATGTGTTAGTGTGTCTTTAATGGTTACTTTTGTATTTGGGGGTAGAATGTTGACTAGTTTTACCCGACCTGTTATTTTGTTGCTAGCGTTTTTATATTGGGAGCCATATGTGTCTGTGACCTTGTTGCAGTAATCTTTCCATGTTTTGGATTTTGTTCTGTTTATTAGTTTTTTTAATTTGGCTTGTTCTTTTTTGAAGATTATGTGTTGTTTTACTTTTAATTCTTCGTTCTGTTGTTTTTGAAATTTCCTCCTGAGTGCCCTAACCTTGTTCCTCGCTGTTTTAATTTCATCCGTCCACCATGGTGGGGCAGTGACCGCCGGTGTAGATTTTTTCTTATAGCTTGCAAACGCTATCGATGTGATTTCATTTTGCAATCTGAGTGTTATGTTGTCCAGCTGGTCTGTTGTGCTTGCTTTTTGGAGTTCTTTAATGTATTTGTTTCTGATTTTTCTAATGTTTTTATCAAATTTTGCATGTTTGCCTATCTTTGTTTGTAGACCATGTCTTTGGTAGTCTATGTTCTCGTAGTTTTTAATTTTAAATTTTATGTATCTGTGGTCACTGAGTGAGACATCGTCACTGACATGCCAATCACTTATGTCGTTACCTAGTGTTGCCGTTGTTATTGTCAAGTCCGGCCATCCCTGTATTTCCTTTATTGTACCATCCCTGTTTTTCCCTCGTACAGTTTTGAATGAGGGTGGTGCGTCCGGAGGGTTGTGGACAAACAACGCGTGTAGCAGGAGGAAATCTGTTAGCTCGCGCCCTCTGTGGTCTATGTCATCGTAGCCCCATGCTGTTGAGTGTGCATTAAAGTCCCCCACTAGCAGTACTTCTCCGACCGCTTTACTCAGGGCCTCACCTATCTCGTCTAGTACTTCTGAGAAGTCCGCCAGAGGGGGGGCGTATGTATTTATTATTGTGAAAGTTTTGTCTTTGTTTTCTAGTTTTATAGCTGTTGTGAACTCTCTTGTTAGTATTGTTATTGGTTTGGTGCCTAATCGGGTTATAATCGCAGATCTGTTTTGTGGTGTTTTTGTGACATTCCAATTTTCTGGTTTGAACCCTGTTATGTTACCCGTTTTTTTATTTTGGTGGAAATCCTGTAAGAGTGCTACTTGTATTCCTTTGGCTGCGACATAGCCTGCGAGTGTGTCTGTTGCTTTATTGCTACCGTGTAGGTTAATTTGTATCACGTTTAGGGTGTCGTGTGTTTGTTGCATATTTGTTTGGTTTTGGTCGTGTGGTATTTGTTGGTTTTGCGCTGCGAAACTTGAGCGTGAGGTTCTAGTATTATTTGTGTCTATTACCATAATTGCGGCGCTGAGCATCATGTTGTATTCTAGCTTCAATGTCATGCCTGGTCATTTTGACCAACTGTGGTTTGCCGCCTGTGAAATTTAGTGACACCCTCCCCTCAATGACTTCTTCTGCTGAGGCTAGTGCTGTGCCCCTGTCCGACTGTAGTTGGCGGACCGTTAGTAGCTGACGACGCACCCAGCATGCACCCGAGTTGGCTTGATGATCCGTCTTCTTCTGTGTTCTTAGCCATAGTCTATTTACTTCGTTGTACTTTGTGCACGCATAACAGCGGGGGGTTTGCCGATTACAGTCAGTGTACAGGTGTTCACCCGCGCAGTTAGAGCATCGCTGTGTCCCCCTGCAATGCGCTGCCACATGATCATATTCAAGACATTTGTGACAGCGCGTCACGCTGATGAAAGGCTTTATTGGGCAATCCCTCAGCCCCAGGCAGATCGTCCTCGCCCTTAGCAAGTGATCTGCCAGAGGCTCAGGGAGTAGGACAGGTTGATGCTTGCTTCCCTCCCGGGCGGCCACCTGCCTGTGCAAACTGATGACGCCCTCCCTCGTATGCGGCCCCAGTCCCAATGTCTTCTTTATCTTCTCAGTTATTTGGTCTTCTTCCACGAAGTCTGGGACATGGAATATCATTATTTTCTTCTTTCTGATATTTCCTGATCTTACCTTTATTGTCTCTTTGGCTTCTTCGCTGTTCGTGATGCTGTGTTTGATCTTTATGGCTTCTTTCTCGTCCTCGCAGATTAGCTTCACCCCATTCCTTATTCGTCTTATCTTCTTAACTCCTCCATGGTGTCCCGTCGTTGTTCTTGCTATCTGTTTTTCTAGGTCTTCCGCGTCTCTTTCTGTTGTCCCTTGGATGATGAGGGTGGATGTGGCCACTTTGACTGCTTCCGCATATCCTCTTGGAGGCTTGGTTTGAGTCTCGGCGACCACCTCCTCCCTGTGTACGTTACCTGTGCTTTTTTCTGTGTCTTTGTTTTCCGTTGGTCTCCAATGTTGTTCTAGGATTTCGACTTTTGCACTTGCTGCTTGCATTTTCACCTCTAAGTCCATTATGTTCTTCGTGATGATTTCTACTATCTTGTCTATTTCGTTGCCTGTCCCGACTGGTATCCTAGTGCATCTGTGTTGTAGTACCTGTAAGTAATTGAGGGCTTTCATTACTTTTTCCGCCTCCACGCTTCTTCTTATACCTGTGTCTGTTTCTGCACAATATTCTATGATTTCTTGCTTGAGCCTTTTCTCGTATTCCGTTGCTTTTCCTGCTTTGTTTTCTTCTGTTATTTCGCCATCCTCCGCTTCGTCTGGGTCGCTGTCGCTGCTATTCAGTGTGATTGTGAGATGTGCGTCTATTTTCTCTTCTACTTCTTCCCTTGTTGCTGTCTTCTTCTGTTGTTTTTTCTTCTGTGTTTCTTCTTTTTCTGATGCGCTGGTCGTCATCGAGCTTACCGAGCCCGCCCGAATTGGTCTGATTGTATTCCCTTGTTTGTTATTTTGTAAACCCTGTTTCGTCACCTTGGGCTTGACAGGGAGCACAGGTGGGGAACTACTGAATTTGGACATTCTTTAGTTCCGCGTATAGGTGTGTGAGATAATTGCTTTACAAATTGATAAGTTTCAATCTAACATTCGCAGTAGACTTTGGGTCCGGGGACCCCGGATGTTCTTTGTGGGCGTGTCAGAGTGTGTCAAGTTGAACCCTATATATTTAAGATGAGCAAATAAAAATATGATACATAATTAAGTAAACGCTTACACTGTTAGAAATAGTGGGGGCACCGGCCTCTGCAGTACAATTGGGTGAAACATTGACTTAACTTTTATTTAACAGAAACACATTTAGCATAATTATCAAAATATTTATTAAATATATATTTAGTAGTACAGTTGGAATTTGAGATTTTTTAAATCAAATTTTTCTGGAAGGCTGAAGGGCCCTCCGTTTAGGAGATATATTGAGTTTTAGCTAAGTATAACAGCTGTGAGTAGTTATATAGATGGATAATTGCATTAATTAGTGTATAAACAATGACTGAGTTAAGATACAGCTTGGAAAATTGTGGTTAATCTAGAACTGCAGTGTGGGCCATAGAGTTTGACCCCGAACACTGGCCTAAAAAAAAAAAAAAAAAAAAAAAAAAAACTAAATAATTTAGCAATTTCATTAATTAGCAATGTTATTAATTAGACAGAATAGTTATAGTTAGACAAAAATAGGTGGCGCCAATGAAATCTCCGCATCTAAAAACCACTGGAGCATTTCATCAAATTTTACTGGAATGCCGTTGGGCCCTCCGTTAGGAGATATATTGAGTTTTAGCAAGATATAACGGCTGTTATTATTTACACAGATGGATAATTGCATTAATTAGTATATAAACAATGACTGAGTTAAGATATAGCTTGGAAAATTGTGGGGAATCGAGAGCTGCAGAGTTAGCCAAGAAGTTTGACACCGAACACTGGCCTAAAAAAACCCTAATTAATTTAGCAATTTCGTTAATTAGCAATGATATTAATTAGACAGAACAGTCATAGTTAGACAAAATAGATGGTGCCAATCGAATCCCCGCATCTAAAAACCCCACGTGCATTTCATCAAATTTTACTGGAAGGCCGTGGAGCCCTTCCGTATAGGAGATATATTGAGTTTTAGTAAAATTTATCAGCTGTAATTAGTTATATAGATGGATAATTGCATTAATAGTATATAAACAATGTCTGAGTTAAGATATAGCTTGGGATTTTGTGGAGAATCGAGAACTGCAGAGTGAGAGGAGAAGTTTGACACCGAACACTGGCCTAAAAGCCCCCCTATTTAAATTAACAATTACATTAATTAGCAATTATAATAATTAGACAGAATAGTTATAGTTAGACAAAAACAGATGGTTCCAATCGAATCCCCGCAACCAAAAACCCCCAGAACATTTGATCAAATTTTACTGGCAGGCCGTAGAGCCCTCCGATTAGGAGATATATTGAGTTTTAGTAAAATATATCAGCTGCAATTAGTTATATAGATAGATAAATGCAATAATTAGTATATAAACAATGACTGAGTTAAGATGTAGCTTGGAAAATTGTTGAGAATCGAGAACTGCAGAGTGAGCCAAGAAGTTTGATACCAAACACAGGCCAATAAACCCCTCTAAACAATCTAGCAAATCATTAATTAGCAAAACTATTAATTAGGCAACGGGGTCCGTGCTCCTAGGACGCTATGCTGCCGAAATACACGTGGTGAAAAGATATACTTATCCTAATATATATCCCGTTGCTGCTGAAAGCTGTCACGATAGTCCTCACCACGTGGGCATGGGATCGTTAATTACAGCACTAAAAACATTATTACAACTTAACTAATTGGTGAACAGCCATCACATTAGTATCAAACTTTAACAAAAAAAAAAAAAAAAAAGGCTACCCCAATCTTTGGTCTAATTGGAAATTTAACCGACACAACATATTAAAAATTAGAGAAAACTGACCTGAGAAACGCTTATAATTGCAGATAATTTATTAAAATGCAGTAATTAATTAAGATTTTAACACTTCATATTTACCAAAATACATTTGAATTAGTGGGTAATCACAGAAATATATAATAGCTTGAGCAAATACATTGAAACAGGTATTTAACGAACAAAATTAAGAAAAGCTGTGATACTGCAGAGGCCACGTGGTAATAATATTGAAATATAATCAATTAAGCGTGCATAACTTGATGAATAATTAACTTAAAAGCATGCGACATACCTTAATCTGGAGCTGACACCTTCCCACGTCTGAATCATCCTGGGTCGCCCGTCCCACGGTCCTTGGTCGCGTTTAGCCGGTCATACTAACGGAGCTAACCTAAAACACAACCTACTCCAAAAAAAAAAAAAAAAAAAAAATATTACAACTTATTTGTATGCTGGGAGAGAGGGGGGCAAGGGGAGAAGCGTAAATTTGGGAGGTTGGAGATGGGGTTAATTTAGATTATTATTTATTTATTGTTATTAGTGAGAATCAAACAGGAATGAATTTTTTAAATAAAGAATTTGAAGATGTGGCACTCCGTACGATGGAGAGGGGGCGCGAAAGAGGGAAGAATAAATTTTTGGCGAGAGGGGGGTAATGTACTTGATTGATTATTGATTTATTATCACTAGACTACTGTCTAGTTCCGCCCTACAAATAGGGCGGAAGTTTTATGCTATGGAAATTAAAAAAAATTAAGGATTTTAAATTATTTTACAGGCTGGGGGGGAGGGGGGGCAGAGGGAAGCATCAGATAAAGATGTAACATAGTCAGACAAGTCTGCACTTTACTGAAAATAATCGCGGTCGGATAAAAAAGACATTATATTGAGAAAATTGCTATGGCTTTCAATGCTAACAAACGAAGAACAACGAAGTTTCTGCCACCCAAGCAGTGAAAATGACAGTTTATTTGTAACCGTGCCCGTGCCCTATTAGCAGTTTGGCGTTTTTTTTTAATTCCGAAATTTCACATTCATAACAGAAATTGCCTGTAATGTTCTTTCGTTCGCAGATATTTCGTGACCATATTCGAAGTAAAAATTCTTGTTTCAGAATTTCTGGTTTGAAATCGAAAATTTTGAATTAAAAAATGGTAAAACCGTTTTCCGCACTATGTTCTATGCGCTGCATCTTTATCAATGCTTTTTATACTTGTGTGTCCTACAACTTTTTCAACGTTTTACAGTAAAAGTCAGGTGATCTGAACTACAGAAAGGCCAATCAAATATGGATATTTCCCACAAGCATTTGGAGCTCCGCCCTTCAACACAACAGGGAAATCTGGGAACACCATCGACACCTTGACAAAGTGATACGATTTACCATCCTTCTTCTCTCCTACCAATCTCCATGGCTACTATGTAGGGGATGTAGCAAAACTCTCAGTACCTTCCAAACTAACCAACCAACCAACTAACCGACAATTCATAACAAAACTTTCTAAGCTTAAACAACAAATCGAGGTTGAAGAATAGATGTAGCTCGGGAATATTTCGATGATGAAGAGAAATGCTTCATGGAGTAGTCGGTATTTCTGAAATAAACTATGATAGAAGGATATTTTATACGCGAAAAAATCTTCATCCCAAAACAACTGTGATAGCTTCTGGTTGCCTTTCCGATTTTTTCTTCATGTCAACTGGTGAAAATTTTTCATCTACACATGACATCCCTCTTGACTTATTTCATTGAACTGTAAGCGTAAGTATGTGCAGCCTTTTTATAAAATTATTATTTTCTTCTTTCCCCGATTTAGTTCTAATTTATGGTATTAAATTGTGTGTTCGTTGGCTGATTTTAAGGTTTTGAAATTTTTAAACGAAAGATTGGTTCAAGGCTCGACTTTGACAGTTTGGGGGCCATGCCAAACAAATCTGTGGGGGCCCCACGTATGTATTATGTCCTGTAATTTTTGTGCATGTGTGTATCTCTTCTATAAATTTTGATTTAATCATCATTTGACATTTTTAATGCCATCAGCAAAACTTAAAAATAAAGAAAAATAGCACTGTCAGAATTATAAGAAACAGAGATAATGATGCATTGACAGAAAATATTATTAATAACAAGATTGAAACTGAAATAAATGCGTGTTAGATTCTATAGGTTATTGAGATTTTTAAAATGATAAGCTACTTACCTTTAAGTTTGAATTGTTTGCAAAAGAGGTATGTCTCTGAAATGTCCATTTGATGGAAAGGTTGAAATGGCCATAGGCGTAACTAGTGGGGGGGCCGGGTGGGCCGTGCCCACCCCAGGTAGTTCCAGTGCCCACCCCAGAATTTCAAGTTCACGTGAAAATTTTATGACTGCGATATGGTCAAAATTTTAATTTTCAAATATTTGAATGATTATACCAATAAATTATACTATATACTTCTGATTTGAGAACTAATGTAACGAAAACGGCGCGCACGCATATGTAAATGTGTGTGTGTGTGAGGTATAAAAGAAGACACAGACAAAGAAAATCCTATTAGTCTTTTACATTCTTTGCAACAGTTATATGACCCGGAGTCTATAGGGTTCCAAAAGGAACAAAGTGAAATATTATCTGAAAGCTCTAAATCTGAACGAGGGTTTTCTTTTTTGTCACGAGGTAATGGGGAAAAAATCAGTTCCAGATGTCCAGTTCCGTATTCTTTCAACTAAGTCAAAAAATATCATCTGCTGTGGTGAGAGCCGATAAGAGAGAGAAGGGGATAGTAGGGGGCACAGGTGCCCGAACGGTTTTTTCCTTACAAAATAATGACCAATTTAAAAAACAGGATGTAATTGACAAATTACTGATCAATTAATTGTCTGAGTGATGAGATACGGCAAAAGTCGTAAATGAGAACATCATCGCAGGGGGCTTTACTTTGAGGGTTAAGGTAGGGCGAATTTTTTGCAATTTGCCTGCGGCTGTAAGCGTGTGGGATTATTTCCCTTTTCCAAGTTTGCATGCGTAATTATCAGTGCTCAAATAAATTCTGTAGTTTTGGCATTTTTTGTTTGTATTGCTGCATGCTGCTTCATGGATCGAGGCTCTTTGCTTCATGTTTCTGAATGTACTTTTTGTGAGTAAATTTTTCCTTATCAATCTTTGATATTCTGAATAAATAGAAGGGCTTAGTGAAATAAGATGTTACGCAACAAAAATAAAATTCTGAGACAATTTAAATGAAAGCTTTTAGTTGCAATTTTTATTTTATTTTTGTTCTTGTACCTTGTATTTAGTAAGTTAACGAGTAGTACTAAGCTCTGTCAGAAAAACTTAGCAACATTTAATTATCTAATATAAAAATTATTAATAATATTTAAGTTATTTTTATTAAAATATTAACTTTTAATAAATAATATATCAGATTTTAAAGATTAATTAAAATATTGGTATTTTATCTTTACCATATGACATATTATCTCATAACACCCTCATCGAAAAAATAAACTGTATTTTGAGGAAATGTAACATAACAGGTTCTTGCTCGAACCTCTTTAATTAATGTCATTTATTATTAAAAAAAAAAAACTTTGGTAAAGACAGAAATTTATTTTTGAAATTGTCAAATTTAACCTTAATTTTTTTTTTTCAAAATTTTAGGAAAATCCTGTATGTTTGCAACTTCTAAAAATGATCGCTCGCTGTGGTGCATTTAAAATTTTCATTGATAAATCAAAAGGAGCAATAAGTTTTTTTTTTTTTTTTTTTTTTTTTGCCGAGTTGCCAATTGAATAGAATTTTTTTTTCTTACTGACTTACTGTTTCTTTCTGACAAATAACACTATATAACAGTAAAATTTCCCTTCTATGTCCTTAAAAATTTCTTTTCAATATTCTAATATTTATTTTAAAATAAAGGAGCTCTTATAAATTTATTTTAATTTAGAGAAGAAATTATGGAATTTAACGTTTCATTAATTAATAATTTTTAAGATCATCCTCTTCTTAAAAAAAAAAAAAAAAAAAAAAAAAAAAAAAACTGAAAGCTTTTTTTTGTGTGTGTGTGTGTAAAGTTTACTTGTAAAATAACTCATTGCTGTACTCATTCCTCAAAACACAAGTATTTGTGTTAAATATGGTGTACAATTTACTTTAAAGTTTATTTTTGAATACTTTTAAATCTTAAAATACATTAATATTAGGCCTACCGAATTTTCAGCATCTGGTTTACAGATGTCGAATATTCAATATTGGATCAAAATCACTAATCGATGCATCTCTATAAGCACCTTTCAAATGTGATAGAAATAATTTTGAAGAATACTTTTGTTTTCCCATGAAAAAAAGGTAAAACTTAAGCTTTTTTATTTATTTTGGGCGAAAATTATTTTAGGTAAAAATATTTTCCATGTGAGTTCCCTTTAATCAAATCTCTTTCTGCTGAATACTGATGGAGCTAATTAAATTTAAAATCAATCTACTACTATAGAAATCATCGTAGTTTTAAAATTATAATGTACTATTAAAATTTAAGAATATATATATATATATTTTTAACTTTAAAATACTTCTGATTTCTTTTTCTTTCTTTTTTTTAAAGATTTTATACACTATTTTATGTAATATGTCAACTTTTGAAAGGACTATTACTTATACAGTATCGAATTTAAAAATTGTGTTCTTATAAACATATTTTGCACATATTAAAAATTGAGGATTTTATGCAATAAAACAGTGGAGTATCCACTGAATTTTAAATAAACAAAAACGAAAAATCATGCGTCAAGCATAGATTATGTAACACTTTCCAACGCTTCCAAAATAATTTTACAAATCATACCGTTTAATAAGCTGAAAGATAACATCTAAGTAAACAATTTGGAAAACGCATAACATATTTAAAAACATAATTTCAGGAATTTCCAACATATACAATATTCGAAAAAATATCCGAATACTTTTATTCAGCTCTGTATAGGATCTATAGATTTGTATATATACTACATAGGATGCTAAATTTTAGTTCAGTTAGGAAACGCGTAACACAGTATAAAATTCTCCTTCTGGAGTTTCTGTCAATAAACGGAAATGTGTTCGCGAACTTTTGTGCTTCCCTGTATAGGATCTACAGAATTTATACACACCACGTAATAGACAAAAAGCGTGTTAAATTTAAAATCGCGTTCAGTAACTTAAAACGAACTTCTAGGAATTATTGTTAACAGACAGTAGAGAATTCTTTTGTGTGTCCCTGTAAATGAACGATGACTGCTATACACACAGTATTCTGTAGGAAGCCTCTTGTAATGCACCTTAGTGATATATATAAATTTCAATGCGTTTAAAATAGTGAAACATTATTTAAATAAACCGCAGACGATTTTTCTCCATAGACGTAATGTAACGGAATTCTTTTGTCTGTCCCTGTAAAGTAACTATAAGTGCTATGCACAGCCTATTCCATATTAAGCTTCTTGTAATGCACCTTAGAGATATATATATTTCAATGCGTTTAAAACAGTGAAACATTATTTAAATAAACCGCAGATGATTTTTCCCCATAGACCGCAATGTAACGGAATTCTTTTGAGTGTGCCTGTAAAAAAACTATATGTGCTACACCCTTCCGTTGAAATAGGGAACATGCTATAGATAACGACAATAAGATATAAAAATTGCAGAGCAATCCGAGCATATTTACGGGAGTTAGAGCACGGACAGACGGCCATACGGCAGACAAACCGAAGTCCTAAACACTTTTCAACTAGGTTGGAAAGTGTTAAAAACGCATCGTTTTCACTACTGGTTTCGAAGATTTAAAAAAAAAAAAAACATAAGAAAAAGTAAAATGCGGTCTATGTAGAAATTGACCTCAACTATCCAATGCAAAAAATAAAATAGAAAATCATTTTAAAAATATGAAAATGCAAACTAAATATTGGATGTTTTCGCGTAAGTGAAGTACCCCCCCCCCCCCCCACCCACCCGCCCCAATCCCCTTAAGAGCTCATACATCCTCCCTTTTCATTTAAAATAAACGATTTATGTGAATACTGTAAATTAAAGGTGAGTCAAATTGAAGTCATATTTAAATTTTTCTTGTCAGAATCTCAGGCTGACGTATCATTTTTACTGCAGTTAAAGGAAACATTAATTGTCTTTTGCTTATTTAAATGTATTCGTCCCACAAAATAAAAACTAATCTTTTCCTTCCGTTTCTCAAAATATTCTTTTTTACATTCTTACATTTCTTAGAATTTTTAAACAAATTTAGAGTTTACATTAATGATTTCAAGAAAAATTTTCTCCACTTTTTCCGTTTATTTATTCTTAAAATAAATAGATTCAGTTTACTTTACCTGCATAAAATTACAGTGATCGGAAAACTTCTACATTTTAGACAGGTTTCAGTTGTATACATTTTTCAGACATGTATAAATTATATCTATATGGTATTCGTTCTATCGGAACCACAAAATTTTTCTCAAGACAGTTTTCTGTAATAGACACAATTCAACATTTTGCTGTTGGAGAAGTGGAATTCGGTAAAAATCAAAACAATCATTAAAAAAAAAAAAAAAAATGAATTTTCGGGAAGTGATAGTTTAAGTGCTGTGTTTAAAACCGGGACATTAAAGAGATGTATTGGGACACCCAGACATTATGCCTAAAATTGGGTCTCTCTCGGAACTTCTAGTCATCTTAAAAATTTCAATGGCACAATGAATAGCAGTGGTGCCGACTTATATGGGCCCGTGGGGCTTTAGCGTTGAGCCCGCCCAATAATTTGTTCCCCTGACCCACCTAATTCCCCTTGTTTTATTTCACTACGTATTTATTCAAATTTTTAAATCTCTGAAACAAAATTTCATTTTCTATTTGTTGGACAACAAATAAGAGTGAAATATGCCAGCCCAGGATATCGTCGGGATAGCTCAGTAGGGAGAGCGTTGGTACGGCAAACCAAAGTACCCAGGTTCGAGTCCTGGGCGTTAGTCCTGTGCCTTGGATATAATTCACTTAGTTGAATATACTTTCCTCTGTTCATTATGAAAATTTCATTTTGTTGACGTTGGAAAATAGCATTGACATCCGTAACAGAGACATCAAGAGCACTAAATGTTCTTCAGTACACATATAATTATTAAATTTCTCTCAACAGTTCAATTTCCTATATACTTGATCAGCAGTATTGCTGTCGTATGTAAACCAAAAGGTAAATGCTAGAATCATGTGAACTTTAATGACTATGCTATAGATTTGTTTGAGAAAGAGAATGTATACGGAGCATTTAAAAAAAAAAAAAAAAAAAAAAAGATTCTAAAATGTATACGGCGAGTAACTTCGTAATGCCATCCACTATACCCCTTTTGATCAGTGATTATAAATCAGTGAGTGAACATTATCTATATTTTAGTGTCCCAATCCTGATAATTATAAAGCTCATAAATGACCGAAAAGCTTTGCTTCTTGTGCTTTTAATTTGTATTGATATTTATGATATTATCGTAAATATTAACATTATTATGCAAAAGAATTCACGAATAACATAAGCAAATAATAAAACGTGCCGTGCTATTTTGCTTAAAAAAATTGGGCCCATACAATATATTTCAAAAGTTGGCTCCATTGATCCTAAATAATAACCTTGATAATAAGTTGTTTCTAATTTTAAGTCAAAATTTCCATTAAATTAACGAGTTTGGTCTCAATGCAGTTTTTTTAAATATTCTTGCACACATCAGTGGCGCAGCCAGAATTCTGCTCTATGGGGAGGAGAGGTTGAATTGTTGATAATGGTGGTCGCTGGTTACTTGAATCACCGGCTAATCGAATCAGTTTAGGTAATGAAGTGATAATCATTTTTTTTTCCCTCGAAGAGTAGAATCAATAGTTACATTGACCATAATTCATTTCAGCAACGTTTACTATATAAGAGTTAGAAAACATAAAATGCACCAATGGAATAACAAAAAACTGTTAGATTAATATAGTGTTTGAAAAATGAGGAGGCAAACTTAAGAAATGGAAGGGAATAGTACAGCAAACAATTTTTTGTACAGAAAATCAGGAATCGATTTTTAAATCAGAAATACATAGGATTTCATTCCAAGACAATCCCGAATTCTTGTTCTTAACTTTAGTAATAATAAAGCAATTTTAGCAAAATTTCCAATAGACTTTGCTTTGCTTTGTGTCAGATGTAAAATAACACGAGAAGAGGTAGAATTTATTATAATCCGCGTCCAAACAATGCCAAATTAAGTATTCCATATTTTAGGATGTAGTTGACATTAAACGCGGTATCGTCGACTGAATTACTGTGCACTTCCAGCACTTTATTTGACATCTAATTTCGTATACAGGATACTGAAAATTTCGTTAAAATATCTTCATTATTATTAAAGTTCTCTAAAAATACTTGGATTCGACTTGACTTCCTATATCCTATATTTTTCACTAAATAAATGGATCGCGACCTGGTTTCCTATACAAAAATCTTTAATTGTAGTGTGCTCTACCACCTTTTACAGATTGTTCTACTTTTTTTTAAACACATTGTTTATGTGTTAAGTATGTTTGCTTTCTAAATATTATTTGTTTTTAACCTTTTTCATGATGTTGGAGAATATTTATCTATTAAATCACACAAAAATAACGCCTGCATTCAAGTCTAAACATACACACAAATATTATACACACATACAAGCTATAAATACAATAAACCCAACAAGTGTGAAAAATTAGCCAGAGCCAGGAGTCTAACCTGGGACCACAGCATACAAGACTAATGCTCTAACCACTGAGCTACCCCGGCCAATACCTGGGTCTGCAATTTATTAGTGAGAAATTGCAGACCCAGGTATTGGCCGGGGTAGCTCAGTGGTTAGAGCATGAGTCTTGTATGTTGTGGTCCTAGGTTCGATTCCTGGCTCTGGCTAATTTTTCACACTTGTTGGGTTTATTGTACTTCTAGTTTGTATGTGTGTATAATGTTTGCGTGTATGAATATTTATCTATATTTAGTTTTCTGTTAGAAACACCTATTCAGAATGAAAGATAGGTTGTACCCAGACTTGTATAAAACCAAAAACTTTCTGCGCACATAAATATTGAGTCAAAAACTTTCTGCAAATTAATTTAATGTTTAATAAAATTACGTGTTATATTATTTGGAAGATATAAATTAAAAACAGTAGTTTAAAATAATTACCATTTAAAATTAATTAATATTAATTAAGGAATTATTATTTTGGTTAAAAATAATAATAAAACTAAAAATCCATGATAGGAAGAGCTGAATTCTTATCAATTAAATTTTTTCAATGCACTTAGAAACAACCCAATCCTTAATATTTTGACCTCTTTGCAAGCGTCTGTAATGTCACAACAATGTTTTGCATCTTTAAAATTTTGAATTGTGCGCAAACAGTAAATAAATCGTACATAAACGTACATAAATTGGGGAATATTTTTAATTTTTTGGCCCAGTGACAGAACTATCTTCAAGTGTCTGCAACGCTAATAATGTTTTCAAAAATAGTCTGCAATACGCAATATATCATACAAAATTCGCGATTTTTCCGCGATCCTCCGACGAAATTTGCCGTTTTTTCGAGATACTTCGACAAAATTTGCCGTTTTTTCAAGATCATTCGACGAAATTTACCATTTTTTTCGAGATCCTTCGACGAAATTTACCATTTTTTCGAGATACTTCGACGAAATTTGCCGTTTTTTCGAGACGAAATTTACCGTTTTTTTCGAGACGAAATTTACCGTTTTTTGGATATACTTCGACGAAATTTGCCGTTTTTTTCGAGTTCCTTCGACGAAATTTACCGTTTTTTCGAGTTCCTTCAACGAAATTTACCGTTTTTTGGCAATCCTTCGACGAAATTTGCCGTTTTTTCGCGATCTGTCGGCAGAATTCTCCGTTTTTTCGCGATCCGACGACGAAATTTGCCGTTTTTTCGATATACTTCGACGAAATTTGCCGTTTTTTTCGAGTTCCTTCGACGAAATTTACCGTTTTTTCGAGTTCCTTTAACGAAATTTACCGTTTTTTGGCAATCCTTCGACGAAATTTGCCGTTTTTTCGCGATCTGTCGGCAGAATTCTCCGTTTTTTCGCGATCCGACGACGAAATTTGCCGTTTCTTCGACGAAATTGACCGTTTTTTCGTGATCCTTCGACGAAATTAACAGTCTTTTCGAGATACTTCGACGAAATTTGCCGTTTTTTCGAGATCATTCAACGAAATTTACCATTTTTTCGAGTTCCTTCGACGAAATTTGCCGTTTTTTCGCGAACTGTCGGCAGAATTCTCCGTTTTTTTCGCGATCCGACGACGAAATTTGCCGTTTCTTCGACGAAATTGACCGTTTTTTCGTGATCCTTCGACGAAATTAACAGTCTTTTCCACGATCCTTTGACGAAGTTTGCGTTTTCTCCGTAGCCCTTCGGCAAAATAAGCATTTTTCGCAGATCTTTCAACGAAACTAAAGTTTTTTTGACGGCCTTTTGACTAAATTTGCGTTTTTTTCGCGATCTGTTAACGAAATTAGCCATTTTTCGCGATCTTAAAATAAATTTCGCGTTTTTTCCGCGATTCTTCGACGAAATTCGCCGTTTTTTTTTTTGCGATCCTTCGACGAAGTTTGCCGTTTTTTCGCGTAAATTACGCACTATAGCGCTGAATGTCTGCTGAATGTATTTCTGTCTGCAGGTGCCCTAAAAAGTCTGCGACGCCCGTCGCAGCATCGCGTACATTCTGCCACGGGGTTTTTTGGTATTAAAAAAAAAAAAAAAAAAAAATTCCCCTAAAAATATTTTCTGCAAAGTTCCGAATTTTGCAGAAAATTTTCCGCGCACGGCGTGCGCGCGTGCGTCTATATTATACAACTCTGGTTGTACCTGCCTTCGGCTGTGGAAAAAAAAGAAAATACATTATAATAACAATTTTGAAAAAAGAGGGTACTTTTTAACTTTCTCTGCCCCTCCCTGTAAGTAAGGGCGAAAGGATCTACTTATATATACATTTTTTTAAATGAAATACATTATAGCTAAAACTCTAAAAGATATTCCAGTTTTTACTTCTTATCTGATTTAAACACGACTGTAATTTTGTCCACATGAAAAAAAATGGCATAATTTTGATGATATAGAGGCAGGATTATTTAAGATTTAATAAGTGTAGATCAATGTATTACTAATTTATTACTTATTAATTTCAGTTAAAGCATAATTAGCATAAGTTTGTGTGTAATTATAGTAAATTTTATAAATTCTATGAAAATGCTTCATATTTAACGCTTTTCTTTTGAAAACCTTGCTCATAGGCATGTATCTGTAAGTCAAAGTCAATAAAATTGCAATCAGTGCTTCTTTCCTCCGGGGAACGCGTGGCCTGAAGAACATTTCGAGCTACCTTACTAGCTAATAAACTACACTCTTTAAATATATAGTCCCCCCCCCCACCCCTCAGGAACAAATTGTTCGAATGAAACACTACAATAATCTGTTCAATCAAAAACACATTTTACATTTATATCTTTATAGCACATTTTCTTAATTCTTACTTTGTCAAAGATTTTTACCTGCATCACTCACATACCTTGGTCTTAGAAATAACTGATAGCAAAAACACAAAACAAGATACACATGCAGAGGTCTGTTTGGGCTCGGTCCTGGCCCGAAACCGGACCAACCCACGGGCCAGTCTTCGGCCTATTTTCATTCAGGGCAATCGGACCGGGCCTGGCTTCCTTTTTTCCAGGCAGGGCTGAAACTGGAATTCATTCTTCCTAAAGGTCTAGACGAGTTGAAATTTTCAGGTCCTGTTTTTATCAAGCCCATATGAAAATAATTGGCCATGCCTACCCTGACCTGACCCATGCAAAAATCAGTAAAATTTCGATCGGCCCAACAATTTTTGCAAAAAAATGCATATATTTTTAAATCGTCATTGTTCTATATTAAAATTTTCAATTTTTTTCTTTTTAAAGAATAGTTCATTTTCTAGGCAATAAAATTAAAGTACAATAAAGCGTGTGAAAAAGAACCTGCCCATGACAGAATCCTGTTTCAAACGGAAAAATGTATTTATCCATGCAAAATGAACATAATAATACGTGAGAAAAGAATGTAATATATTTACAACCAACAGTGTATATGCTAAGAAGGTAACTTTCCTATAACGGATATTTCTGTTCTCCTATGCGATTCCGTCTTAGAAATTTTTACTATACTATAAGAATTTTCAGGTTTTTAAGGCTCCAAGCCATGTAATATGGATTAAAGTTATTAATAACAACTTAGTCATTTGCATACAAATCAAGATCCAGTAACAAAATAAATATCTCAGCACAAAGTGTTTTTTTAACCCTCTGAGCGTTTTGAAAAAGGGTAAAATTGTAATGTTGTTTTCTCTGCATTTTGTTTTAAATGCTAAAAAAATATGATTCTTTCAGCATTATAAATAAAACTTAATTACAAATATGAATGTAACCCTTGAAAGTATTAATCATTCTTCAATGTTTTGAAAATTCCTTAAATCTATAGAATTACATTATCTGAAACATTGCATATATTGCAGTGAAACGTGGAGCTTAGTGAACGGAATATTACGTTCTACACGCTTAGAGGGTTAAATGCAAACAACATGAAAAGAAAAACTAAAATAAATATTTTTGTCAGAACTCCTCGTAGAAGACAACTTTTAACCATACCAGTGTAAAAATATGTTTTTGTTGAAATTCAGGCGAGCTGGGAAGGGATAATTACGTTTTTGTATGAGCCGGGCCGGGCTCAGGCCGAGATTCTAGCTTTTATACTGGGTCGAGCCAATAAACTATGTGTATGGCCCAGACCGGATTCGTGTCTAACTTTTTTTTTTTTTTTTTTTTTTTTTTTTTTATGTGTGCCAGGCCGGCTTAATATACATACATATATTTTTTACGATACGGATCGAACTTTTAACTTTTATACCCGGCTGAGGGGCAAAAAATTTTCTACAAGTCGGGTCGCGCTCGAACTTAGAAATTTCTCCGGTGCAGACTTTAACAGAAAGTCTGAAACTGAGAAAAACCTATAAACATACATTTTATGTTTTTTTTTTCTTTTTTCTCCTGGAAATTGATGTCTATTACCCTTTTGAACATGAAGCAAAGACTGAAATTCAATTTAAAAACTATCCACTGTATAATACTCAAAGCGTATGACGGTCGAAATAATCATTCTTTTACTGCAAGATGTCTGAAAAATGTAATTGCTACCCTTTTTCAAAACAAATGACAGTTTTCACTTAACCAGTGCATCTAAGATCTAATATACGCTTCCACAGTTTAAATATAATATTCGCGGTCTAATTTAATCACTTTGTTGAATATAATTTGATTCAACAAAGCTGCGAATTTCAAATAAACTAAAAAAACTTAATATTAACTTTAGTTTCGATTCATGAAAGCGTCTAATTTGCTTAACTAGTGATTCATATAAGCGGCAATTATAATATTTTTTTTAGCTCTGGAAGGCGTTTTACCCCTCCCCCCACCCCTTGGACTGTGCCACTGGACGCATACACACATACAAAGGACTTATGACGTTGGGGCCTGTGCCCACCCCACAAAATAGCCCTAGTTACGCCTATGGAAATGGCAAATTTCGCCAGTGGTCAGTCGTAGTAGTTCAGAATGTTCAAAATATTTAATAATTGCTTATTTTCTATAAAGAAAGATTGTTTTAAAAAAAGATTTAATTGTAAAATAAAGTAAACAAATAAAAATAACAATTTATTTAACATAGTAAGAAATATTTTGTTTGTATTGACTGCCTTTGATAAATATAACTGTAGTCTAATTGTTGATGATTCTATTCAAGTAAGATTCATGAGACGCAAATTGAATGGAAATCAGTTTATTTCAACCGAAACTGTAGATGAATCTGCTGTTGACGTCAATGATTTCATAAAGTTGCTCTCAGACCCAAAATTATTTCTTGAAAATTCCAGGCTCAATCTTACTCATAAGTACTTTGGAATTTCATTTGCAAATTTTAATGTGTGCTGATTTTTTTGTAGTTAAGTAATAACTTCAACTAAATTGCACTTGTTCCTGTATTAATCTGTTATTATTTTCAAAATATAATTAATTTTTTGTTTTTGTTTCAAAATTTATATTACTATGTTATTTTGTGGGTGAAGGGGCAACAAAAAAGAATTAGATTAATGAAAAATAGATTTATATTGTATTTTAGATAATACCTAATAGTGGTCCACTGTACCCCGGTGGGTGGACCAGTGTACCCCGCTTCCGGGGTACACTGGTTCACTTTACAAGTGTATATAATTTTTTTTTTTTTTTTTGAAAAATGTATTGAAAACTATGTTGTGAGAAAATTATGATGGATGTAAGAAGGTTTAAGGAATATTCAAAAATATTTTCACACAGGTCGGTCAGTCTGTTAAAGAGAAAAAAAATGTTAACTGAGAAAGTGGTCCACTGAGTACCGGTCTCCCCTATATATGCATACATAGATATGTGTGTGTATGTGTATCACTGGCGCTTGGCTAACTGAAAAGTACCTAAAATAGTACTGCATAATATTTACATCTTATCTGTCATATATACAACACTACACGGGTTCTATACACGTCTTATATTAGAGTCTTCCTGCTGCACCTTGACCTATTGCACCCTTCGGAATAAGCCTGCGATTTCTGATTGGTTTACGTACGACAAAATTTGGCAGGTTTTTTTTTTTTTTTGGAGAGTTTTGATTTTGATGCTTGACATTTTGGCAGCCCTGGAATTTTCACCCTTCCCCGTACCATCCCAACCCCACAGACTCAGACCTTTTTTCTTTTTTTCCAGTTTGCATTTTTCCGATTTATTTCTTATAAATGTATTACATTTTGGAATTTAGAGATAGATTTGTAATTTTTGAAATCAGATAATTTCTTTTGACCCTTTTTTATTGTTCTGTAGCTTGCAATTTTTTTCTCAATTTTATGACTACTCGTAGGCTTTTATTAGGATAAATTTTTGTGATTTATTTGTTATCAGTGATTGTTTTTTGAATTTATTCTTGCTTCAATCAGTATTATTACCGGGGGGGGGGGGGGGGGAGGATGGAGCCCTGCTTTACAAAAAAAAGAAATTAAGTAATCTTATTTTTAAAAATATATATATGTACACCCCTAAAAGTTACTAAAAAATCATCATTTTAAAATTTTTCTAGGTAAGTGAGATCAGTTTTCTGTTATTTTTCATAAAATGTATGTTTTTCTATAACGTAATTTTGGCATTAATTGACTATTTTAAATTCTATATTTTTGCTTTTATTTTGAATCGCCTGATTTAAATTTGCATGGTTTTCAGAAAACTCTGCACAAAGCAGGTGAGTTTGATTACTTTGCAGGGTTTGAAATTCAATTTTTCCAAGGAAGGGAGTCTCTCTCCCAACATTTTTAAATGGAAGGAAGTTGTAATGTTTGGGAGGGAGAAAAAAAAATCTTTAAACCCCACTATTATTTTACGTGCTATTTAACCCCTTGGGGACGAGTGACACGTATACGTGACACATGAGGTGCTCAGAATCCTCGATTATTCCCACCAGTAACTTTTTATTGTAAAATTGCCTTATTTAATGACAGCATTTTTGAGATTCAGTTAGGCGAAAATTTCTGTTTTGAAAAACCGGTGGCAAAAGATTAAAAATTCTGTAAAGGACGCTCGTCGCAAATGGGTTAAAGAATTACATTAGTGCAGTCATGACAAAATTAAGTCAACTCAGAATGACAAAGTTTATTTTTATTATTAAGAAAGGAAGAAAGTTAAACTTTGTATTTTTCATTGTAACTTTGCATTGTAATGTTAGAGACCCTTAACAATTAGGTTGTTAAATGAATTTCTGAATTTAGATTTTATTTGATTTAGGTGTGCTGAAGCCTCTTTCACCAAGGTACACTTTTACTCCTTTACCTCAAGGAGTAAAAGTAATAAGATCTTTGCAGCTCTTCTAATCTCATTTTTTGTTTAGTGATGACTGTACGCCAATTTAACAGAGTGCAGCGACTGGTGGCTCTTACTGCCCTTTTTTGTTCTTCTCTTTCTTTTCGGTCGCAGGAAAAAAAGAATCTTTAAATACATTTATTTGTCGTTGGAAAAAATTGTGAATTTAGTCAATTGGTTGAGAGAATTAGATAATGAAATTCGTCTTACGCATGAACAGAAATAGATAAGGACTTCTAACGAAATAGTGTTAATATCGATTTGCGACTTTGGGACTACATGGCAGCCAGTGTACAGCTGTGCTAAGGTAATGCCACCTGCAAACAACATTACTATCCGTAATGTTGTTTGCAGGTACCATAGTATACCATAGTATAAATCTATTATACCTACCAGACGATGGCTGTCAAGCAGATGATTTGAAGAGTTAGATGAACTAATGCTGACTGACGAATTTCACGTATTTTCTTGCGACCAATTAGCAACCTTCGCACAGACATTGTGTTCTACACAGGCATTGTGTTTGAAACATTTTTCGAAAAACGATTTTCTTCTTTGAAAGGCTATTTTATTAGAAGTCCTTATTTATGTCTATGTTCATAGAAAAAAAATCGCTAAATTCATCAATCAGTCACGGGAAAAAATAGCGAAGGTTGCTAATTGGTCGCAAGAAAATACGTGAAATTCGTCAGTCAGTTGCGGAAAAAAATCTTGAAATTTTTCAGTGAGGCACAAGAAAAAAAAATAATGAATTTCATCAATCTGTCACTAGAAGAAACCGAATAATTCGCCAATCGGTTACGGAAAAATTCACAAAGTTCATCAGTCGGTCAAGGAAAGAAACGTGAAGTTCATTGATTGCTCACCAGAAAATATTGCGAAATTCGTCAATCAGTCAGGGGGGAAATATTGTGAAATTCATCAGTCAGTCGTGGGAAAAAATCATGAAATTCATCAGTCGAACGCAGAGAAGAAAATCTAAATTTGTCAGTCGGACACAATAAAAAAAAAAAAAAAATCATGAACTTTGTCAATATGTCAAAAGAAAAAAAAGGAGAAATTATGCAAATTTCGTCAACTACAGAAAAAAAAAACGGGAATTTCGTCGATTGATCGCGGAAAAAACGCAAAGTTCGTCGATCGATTGCGGAAAAACCGCAAAGTTTGTCAATCAATCATGGAAAAAACGCAAAGTTCGTCGATCAATCGCAGAAAAAATGCAAAGTTCGTCAATCTGTCGCCAAAAAACGCAAAGTTTGTCGATCTGTCGCAGAAAAAATGCAAAGTTTGTCGATCTGTCGCAGAAAAAATGCAAAGTTCGTCGATCTGTTGCTTAAAAAACGCAAAGTTCGTCGATCGATTGCGGAAAAAACGAAAAGTTCGTCGATCTGTCGCAGAAAAAATGGAAAGTTCGTTGATCTGTCGCCAAAAAAACGCAAAGTTCATCGATCTGTCTCCAAAAAAACGCAAAGTTCGTCGATCAGTCGTGGAAAAAACGCAAAGATCGTCAATCAGTCGCTTAAAAAAAGTGAAGTTCGTCAATCAATCGCAGAAAAAATGCTAAGTTTGTCGATCGATCGCGGAAAAATTGCTAAGTTTGTCGATCGATCGCGGAAAAAATGCTAAGTTCGGTGATCGATCGCAGAAAAAATGCAAAGTTCGTCGATCAGTCACGGAAAAAACGCAAAATTCGTCGATCGGTTGCGGGAAAAAAATCACAAAATTTATCGTTCAGTTGCAGGTAAATTAAATAACGCAAATTTCTCCGGAAAAAGGGGAATTTTTTTGAGGTGGAAGGCTCCCACCCACGATCTTTTTTTGGGCGGGATTTCAATATTTTCGGCACGAATCCCGCAATCCCACCCTAAAATTCAAGCCCTGCTTTGCTAGATTTCGAAAAGTAGATTTATAGTTAAAAGAGAAAAACGGGGAGGGGGGGGGGTTGCTGACAACAAATAATCACCTTTTTATACTACCCCCCCACCTCCAAAACAGCAACCGTTTTTATTGTTTCTAAAGTAAGAGATCAAGTGAAATCTTTTTATGTTTGAAGCTAGGTTTTTGCTATGTGAAAACATTAACTTTGGAAAATATTTAAAACATTATTTATGTTTTTTTAATATTTATGTGTTTTGTTTTGAAACTATATTTTGGTTGTTTTAATTCTTGCTTTAAGCAATAGGAATACCAGGGATCATTCTAGAACATGAAAAAGGGCAGGGTGCACATTACATAATAAGGGCAATTTTGTTGAAAAGGGCACATCATTTCATAAAAAGGGCATTTTTGTAATAAGCGCATTTACCAATATACTGGTGGGGAGGGAAGTCTGGCAACAGCTTAAAGTACTCCTTAATTACTAAAAAAAATCCAATAACATTTCTAATTTCCATAACTTTACTGTTTGAAAAGTATTAGAAATAGCAAAATGAAACTTGTTCTCGATTTTTATTGTTTACTCTATTCACAGTCATTTCCCTACGATATTCAAAAACTTCATTCTCTAAAATTTTTACTCACCCGATAAACTTTTTCCCAGTTTTAGAAAATCTGGTTTTTAAAAAGCTACAAAGTGAAAGTTCTAAAGATACTTCTCAAATTTTTTTATAGAACTTATGTAAGTTATCATGTGGTCAAAGGCCGGAATGCCTGATCTAATACTATATTTCACTAGACAATGTGAAATTAATCAATGACCCTTAGTTGTTACCCTATGTCCAGACTTGTATAATATAGACGCACGCCGTGCGCGGAAAATTTTCTGCAAAATTGCAGAAAATTACAGAAAAAAATTTAAAAAAAAAAAAAAAAATTTTCCATATTAAAAATTTTTAAATATTCCTTTTTTACACAAATAATCCCTTTTTGTTCAAAAATATTTACTGTGTGCGTACAATTCAAAATTTAAAGATGCAAAACATTGTTGTGGCATTACAGACGCTTGCGAAGAGGTCAAAATATTAAGGATTGGGTTGTTTCTATACGCATTGACAAAATAACTGATAAGAATTCAGCTCTTCCTATCATGGATTCTTAGCTTTATTATTTTTAACCAAAATAATTATTCTTTAATTAATATTAATTAATTTTAAATTGTAATTATTTTAAACTACTGTTTTTAATTTATATCGTCAAAATAATATAATACGTAATTTTATTAAACATTAAATTAATTTGCAAAAAGTTTTTTGACTCAATATTTATGTGCGCAGAAAGTTTTTGGTTTTATACAAGTCTGCCTATGTCTTGTTCAATGGAAAAAATGATAAATAAAAAAATAAATCGCTCAAAGTCAAAGATTAGACACACCAGGGCATTTCACAGAGAAATAAAGAGGGAAAGAGGAGTACTCCTGATGTACCCTACTAGCATTCTAAAAATAAAAGATAAGAATTTTTGAGGGTAGAATTCTACCTGGAGAAAGGGCAAGGAGGGTAGAATTCTACCTCTACCTGGAAAAGGGGCAAGGAGGGTGAGATTTTAACTAAAAAGGGCATGAGGGCAGGCCGCCCTTCTGAAACTCTCTAGAATGATCCCTGGGATTACCGGTAGGTAAACCTGACAAAAGAGATTTAAGTAATCATATATATATATATACATTTTTTTTTAAACCCTTTCCTGGAAGTACGTTTTAAGTTACTGAACGTGAGTTTAAATTGAACTCACTTTTTGTCTATTACTGTGTGTGTATAAATTCTGTAGATAGTATACAGGGCAGCATAAAAGTTCGCAAACACATTTTCGTTTATGGACAAAAACTCCAGAAGGAGAATTTTTAACTGTGCTATGCGTTTCTTAACTAAACTAAAATTGAGCATCCTATGTAGTCTATATACAAATCTATAGATCCTATACAGGGCCGAATAAAAGTAATTCGGATATTTTTCTGAATATTGTATATGCTGGAAATATATGTTGGAAATTCCCGAAATTACATTTTTAAATATGTTATGTGTTTTCCAAATTGTTTACTTAGATGTTATCTTTGAGCTTATTAAACGGTACTGATTTGTAAAATTATTTTGGAAGCGTTGGAAAGTGTTACATAATCTATGCTTGATTTTTCATTCTTGTTTAAAAATATTTTGTTGTTTTAAATTTGTTTGATTATCTGTATGTATCTCCCCATTTTTTTTTCTTTTCAAATGATGTTTATATTTGCTTTATTTCAATCTTAGAATCATTAAGTATTTACCATTTTCTCGATGCTAACTTTCAGTTTTTTTTATGCTTCATGTCGCCGAGTTGTCATTTATAGCCACTTTGGGCTTCATTGTGAAATTCGTTAAAGTAGATATTAAAAATCCAGAAATAAAAAGGAAAGCAAAGCAGTTAAGATCATGAATAATTTAATAAACATTTTGTAAAATATTTATGATTTTAATTGCTTTGCTTTCCCTTTTTTTTTTATTATCTACTTTAAATTTTTTTGGTAGTTAAGCCTAAAAAGGCTATAAATGACCACTTGGCAAAAATGGGTTTTTCGTGCCAAATAAACAAACAAGGTGGCGGACAGCAGGCTAATCCCAAAGCTGATCCAAAAGCGCCTTTGTACTCCTTTTTGTATTAAAAAACATTGCTTGCATTGTCAAAAGTGACTGATTGTCTTGAAAAGAATGCCACTAACTTTAAATAATAAAAGTGGCTTTAAAAATGAATAAAGTGCCCGTAAAAACCTAAGTGTGCCCTTAATTATTAAAAAAAGTGCCCTTTTTTAAAGTTGAAGGGAAATCAGTCCTATATTATAACGTGTCGATACAGTTTGGAGATTCATGCTCAAGGCCAGTTATAAGTGAGGTAACTGCAAACAGGAAAACTTTTAGTGCGTGTTATTAAGGCTGCTCGTCAGTAAACTTCCCGATTCCCCCCGCTCATGTTATTCCTATGGCCATAGGATGCATTCGTGTTTTTTAAATATCTCCTCGGGAAATTAATATTTTTAACTTCTGTTTTCTGTGTACTGTTCTTAAAGAATGTCTCTTTTTTTTCTTAGTTGTCAATTTTTTTCTACAATATTTACTTAACTTTATATGAAATGTTAAAATCGCATTCAGTTTCGCTAAGGTTTTAACACATAAAAATATAAATTAAGCACAAAGTTTTAAAATATTTTGATAACTAAGGAAAAATGTGACATTCTTTAAAAACAGTACACAGGAAACAGAAGTCAAAAATATTAATTTTCCGAGGAGATATTTTAAAAATACGAATGCATCCTACGCCCATAGGAATAACATGAGCAAGGGGAATCGGGAAGTTTAATGACGAGCGGCCTTAAGCTGTCATTTTTAATTCCATTTTGTGAACAAAAATGTACTGAAGCAGGAAATCTGTGTATAAAAAGAATGGCTGTACTTTGATGAAAAAAAGTCTTTTGTGGGTACTTCTCCATTATCTTGTTGACCATTTTCCATTTAAAAAAAACTGTCAAAATATAAATTCATACAAAATCTGGTTAAATATGTATAACATTACAAATTTGTGGTTTATTTAAAAAAGTTATTATCACAGGCCTGGGCGGGTCAACTAGTAGATGAGTTATGCACACTAAAGTTCCCTATAATCTTATGGGACTTATTTCTCAATTAATCAATTATTGCTGTAACTTTTTAAGTTTTCACGCTATTTCACAGGTTTTTGAAGTGAAAACTTCTTTAGGCGCGTTGGGCATTTTTTGAGATGGGAAAAAACCATTAGATTCGCGACCTGTTACCAACACCGCTGTATATGTTGCCAATTCATACAATGAAGCGAAAGTATCAAAAGGAAATAGTTCACATGCAGAAAGCGAAATGATTGGTATTATGAATAAAAATAATTCAGAAAATAATTTCAAGATAAATTTAACACGCGCGGTGAAAACAGGTAAAAGGGACTCAACTCGCGAGACCAAATCAAAAGATGAAAATGAAATAACAAAACACGGAAAATATTATAATTTAACGAGCGCGAGAAAAATAGACGGAAGTAATATAAAAAAAAAAAAATGAAAATAATGAAATATTTCACGAAAGTTAAGAAACGTGATTACCGATACGGAAATGAAGTGAAATCATTTTATAGAAAATAAAAGTTTGTTGATAGAAATTATAGACACCGCAAACAATACGCGCAGTATGAAGATAGAAAAAAGCATAATGTTCACGAATACCGTAAACAAGACAGGCAGCAAAGAAATCATTTTTGGAGTGATAGGAAGCGGGAACCCTATTTTGCAGATAAATGGTTTACAAAAGATATGAAACTACATCTTATGGAAGAAATGATGAATGTATTGAGAGTTGTTTAAATTGTGGATGAAAATTCATAAGTTTTATTGGTATTCATTTCAAAGAATACCAATTAATTAAATTTTATATTTCATTTATTTGTAAATTTACGTTTTAAGCAATAGATTGCAATTTTTGTATGTAAAATAATATGCATTATTTTTCATGTACAATAGCGCATTAAATGTAAATAGTAATATAATTTTTGTAGTAGTAGTTTTTAATAATGAATAATAAAAACACTTCATTTAAAAGTATTTCCTGCGCAATAAAACGTTTCCTGACGATTCAAAAAATACACATGTAATTGTTCAAGTTTTCACTTCTGTCGGCACTCCCGGAGTGCCATTATTTTTTTTATACGAGTTGCCCTATAGTATGGACTATCCAATCATGACAAAAAATCTTCACTGTAGTTTGCACATGTGCAGTTAAAATTTATTCTATAAAAAATTAAAAATACCCATATCTCATCCAATATTCAATATATTAATATTTTAATCACAGTATACTATTTCTACCATTTTTTGTCAAGTTTTTGAAAAGCGGTGTTCAATTCGGCTAAAAACTTTGCATGCTATTTAAAAAAAAAAAATCTTTTGAAGTTTTCACAGAAACGTTAACATCTTCACGAACATACGTGCTATGCTTACAAAAATGTGAACAGGACCTATAATATAGTCATGTTCTACAGTGACAGACCCAGAGGCGGATCCAGCCTTCCATTTAGAGGGGGGGGGGGTCATATATATATATTTTTTTGGGGGGGGGACCACATGTTTTCATTAGCGATTTTTTAATCTTAGATCCAAATTGACTATTTTATTTTCTGACATATACCCAAATTCATTTTCTTTCGTACATGCATGAAATTTGCAAGTATATTCGTAAATGTATAAAATTTGCATGTTTTATTCAGATACCAAAAAATAAGAATTTCCCATTTAGATATAAAAACAAAGAATCTTACAGAAAGTTTTCTCAAAGTTCACAATTTAAACCAATTTTCGGGGCTCGGCAGTAATGGAAATATCGTCTTAAGGAAGCAATCAAATACATTTCAAAATGTACCAGGAAAATTAAAAATGATGTTTGATAACATGCTTAAGGGGCATAGTCCCTCAGAGAAAATATCCTGTTTCGCTCAGATAGTCTCTCAGTGCTTACCCCCGCCCTGCTGTCAAAGAGGCGTTTACCGTTAACTACCATCCTGTATCGGCAGTCTGTTGACAGAATTTTTGACTCTGTGGTCACGAAAAAGTGACCCACAGCTCTCTCCTCCTTTAGAGGAAGCTGGTCTATTTTCGTTAGAGAATGCTTTTGCAGAGAATACGAGGTTCTCTTTGAGTATTTTTATGTGTGCAACATGGAGTTTCAACAGAGAGTTTGAAACATTCAGAATAATTTCGACTTTTATACCGGCATAAATTTATTAAATACCAGCTCTTTTGCAAATGCTAGATGGAAATAAAAGTTGGCAATAAAAAATGATTCAATGTAATTTTTCTGGCCAAAATGATTTAGATGTACTTCTTGCTAAAATGCGTAAAATAAAAATATTATAAACAGTAAAATAAGTTTTATTAGACTGTTGACATATTTCATGATTTAGATGTTTTAGCTTACTTTATATTATCTTTATTGTATGTTCACCTTTATCTTCAAATTAAAAAATATATATATACATTAGGGGTGCACAACCTTTTTAAGCAAAGGGCCACTTACAAAAATGACTGGGTTGTCGAGGGCCACCATCAGAAAATTTTTGTTTCGAGGAGGTGTGACCGGGGGGGGGGGGAATCAGATTAAAAAAACATAAATTTCGGAAGGGTAGATTTAGCCCCCTAGGTTCCTTCTTTCCCTGTCAACGTATTCAGTTCTGTTGGCAATGATATATCAGCAGTTTACGTTTGTATTTATACAAGAGATATAGCTAAGATTATTTTCAAAGAGTGAAAATACTCCTTGACCTTATTTAAAGGAATAAATTTAGCTTTAAAAATTGCCAGTGCCGAAAAAAAATGCTGCTTTCATGAATGAAGGTGGAGAGGAGGAGAAACATATATTATTCTAAATTGTACTTCTTAACATATTCAGTCATAAAATGTGGATATCAAAGGGGTGCACAACCTTTATAAGAGGAGGGGCAGTCACAAAAATGACTGGATTGTCGAGAGCCAACATCCATATTAGGGTGGACAAAATTTTGTTTCGGGTCGGCCTAAAAGTTAATAAAAATGCTAATTTTAAAAGGAGGGTTAGCTCAATATACTCAACCACCTACTTAGTCAGCTTAACCCAATTCTGTTGGAAAGGATGGAAAAATTTGCATTTTTTTTCCATGCGCGATTGACAATATTCATAGTTTTTTCCTACTGATTGACGAAATTCACGATTATTACACACACGTTCGGCGAAATTTGCGATTTATACGCACTCGATTGGCAAAATTTGCGATTTTCACGCGCCCAATCGGCGAAATTTGCAATTTTTTTCGCATCTGATCAGCGAAATTTGCAATTTTTTGCACCCGATTAGCGAAATTTGCGGTTTTTACGCGCCCGATTGGCGAAATTCGCTATTTTTACTCGCCGATTGGCGGAATTCGCGATTTTTACGCGCCTAATCGGCAAAATTCGTGATATTTACGGGCCCGATCGGCAAAATTTGCCCTTTTTACGCAGACGATCGGTGAAATTTACAATTTACACGCACCCGATCGGCAAAATTCGCGATTTAAATGCACCCAATCGGCAAAATTCGCGATTTTTTCGGGCCCGATCGGCAAAATTCGCGATTTTTACGCATACGATCGACAAAATTCGCGATTTATACGGGCCCAATCGGCAAAATTCACGATTTTTACGCGCCGATCGGCGGAATTCGCGATTTTTACGCGCCTAATCGGCAAAATTCGCGATTTTTACGTGCCCGATCGGCAAAATTTGCTTTATTTACGCAGATGATCGGCGAAATTTACAATTTACACGCACCTGATCGACAAAATTTGCGATTTAAATGCACCCGATCGGCAAAATTCGCGATTTTTACGAGCCCGATCGGCAAAATTCGCGGTTTTTTCGGGCCCGATCGACAAAATTCGCAATTTTTACGGATACGATCGACGAAATACGCGATTTATACGCACCCTATCGGCAAAATTCGCGATTTTTACGCGCCGATCGGCAAAATTCGCGATTTTTACGTGCCCGATCGGCGAAATTTATGATTTTTACGCACCCGATGGGCAAAATTTGCGATTTTTACGCGTCCGATCGGCAAAATTTGCCCTTTTTATGCAGACGATCGGCGAAATTTACAATTTACACGCACCCTATCGGTGAAATTCATGATTTTTACGCATCCAATCGGCGGAATTAGAGATTTTTACTCGCATAATCGGCAAAATTTGTGATTTTTACGCGTCCGATCGGCAAAATTTGGGTTATTTACGCAGATGATCGGCGAAATTTACAATTTACACGCACCTGATCGACAAAATTTGCGATTTAAATGCACCCGATCGGCAAAATTCGCGATTTTTACGGGCCCGATCGGCAAAATTCGCGATTTTTTCGGGCTCGATCGACAAAATTCGCGATTTTTACGCATACGATCGACGAAATTCCAGATTTATACGCACCCTATCGGCAAAATTCGCGATTTTTACGTGCCCGATCGGCGAAATTCATGCTTTTTACGCACCCGATGGGCAAAATTTGAGACTTTTACGTGTCCGATCGGCAAAATTTGCCCTTTTTACGCAGACGATCGGCAAAATTTACAATTTACACGCACCCGATCGGCAAAATTCGCGGTTTAAATGCACCCGATTGGCAAAATTCGCGATTTTTACGGGCCCGATCGGCAAAATTCGCGATTTTTTCGGGCCTGATCGGCAAAATTCGCGATTTTTACGCATACGATTGACGAAATTCGCGATTTATACGTTCCCGATCGGCAAAATTCACGATTTTTACGCAGACGATCGGCAAAATTCACGATTTTTACGCAGACGATCGCCAGAATTCACGATTTTTACGCACGCGATCGGCGAAATTTGCGATTTATACGCACCCGATCGGCAAAATTCGCGATTTATATGCACTCGATCGGTAAAATTTGCGATTTTTACACACCCGATGGGGCGAAATTTGGCAAAATTCGCGATTTCTATGCACCTGATCGGCGAAATTCATGATTTTTTCGCGTCCGATCCGTGCAATTGATCCGCGGGCCACCAGTAATACGATCGCGGGCCACTTTTGGCCCGCGGGCCACAGGTTGTGCACCCCTAATATACATTAAATCAAATTGTTTCTGAACATTTTCCAAATAGATTGCGTATAGTAACATTAATTTAGTACTGAAAAACCAATACACGTTTGATTGTAATTAATTACTTCAATGTGTATTTAAAACAAACAAGCACAAAGTATTTTTATAGATAAAAAATTATTAGACAACATCGTGTAAATGAAATGGAGGAAGAGTGAAGATTTTAAAAAGGCTATAAGTTGCATATTCCTCTTTCAATATAAGATATTTAAACATGTTCCATAAATTTATTAAACACATTGAAATTCGATATTTTCTTGGGATTTTGTGCCTATTTTATAAGCGATAATATATAACCATCAGTATTTCACATTGGATAAAACAATGAAAATCTTTTGTGAAATTGTGAATGTAGTAACTTCCGCTCTTAAAAAAAGCACCAAAGAACAAAAAAGGAAATAAACGTCAGAGAATTTTAACAAAACATCTTTAATTATTGAAATTATTTCATGTATTGGCATTTATTTTAGCATTTTCATAATGAAATTAAGGTAGAGTGCAAAATGAATGTAAATTGTACCAAAAATACTCTAAGTGGCGTTTTCTAATAGAGCTTTATTTAGCAAAAACATAGTATGAGATTTACAATACTGCAAAAATGAGGCCATTACTACAATATTTGAAAATTATTATTATTATTATTTAGTTTTGATCATCTGTTAATAAAATTGACACTAATAAAAAATATTAAAATTTCCGAAGCTCAATACATAATACTAATTTTCAGTTAATTCTGCCATTGTCATCTATACAATTAAATGATACAATATTCAATATATATATACACTATATATGCAGCAATATATATATATATGATTCACCAAAAATAAAATACTAGAGTATAATACTGTTAATATATGTACATATGAGAAAATGAAAATCATTAAATAAAAATTAGTATTGCGCTTGCTATCTTAGCCCCCCCCCCTTCCCCCATTCTTCCACCAAAAATATCCATAACAATATTAACTGAAAGAAAAAATAATATATTTGGCATTGCATATTCAAATTTTCATTTTTAGAATTATACATTTGTAAATATAGTTACAAAAACAACATATATCTATATTGACTGCTTCCCCTAAAAACTTTAATTTTTTTTATCGAAGCTTTGTTACACTTTTCCTTGAGTTTATGAAAATTTTGTTATTTTAAACAATACAACACAACTGTTATTTTAAACAATACAGCACAACTATTATTTTAAACAATACAACTGACTGCTTCCCCTAAAAACTTTAATTATTTTTTTCGAAGCTTTGTTACACTTTTCCTTGAGTTAATTTTTTTTATTTTAAACAAAGAAACTGCTACAATTTCTACATTATTTCTGTATGTATATACTAGTCACATTCTGAATGTAAATAATATCTGAATTTTCCCTTTTTTATACAGGACATATAAAGAGCAGTATTTATGTAGATTGAAACTTAGCAACTAAACAAGATTTTAAAAATCATTAATTGTTCCAAATATACCATGGTAGAGTTTCCTCATTCATTAGGAAGACTCATAGTTATCTCCCACATATTTTACTAAATTATTATTATTATTTAGTTTCGATCATATTTCAATAAAACTGACACTATTAAAATATATTCAAAATTCTGAATCCTCCCATTGTCATATATACAATATTCAATATAGATACAATCAGAGACAGATCTAGACTACATTTTAGCCAGGGCAAGCTTCGAGATTTGTGCCCCCCCCCCCTGCTCCCAAGAATATGAGAATAAAATCTGCGTAAACAATTGCTTAAGGAAGTAAGATTAATACTCAATACTCAAAATCTGTATTTTTACTATGCAGTTTTTCTATATAAAAAGTACAATATTACACAATACAAAAATTACAGAAAATATACCTGTTTTAACAGCCACAATACCTATTAAAGATTTACTTTACCATCTTTCTTTGATGCAAAAGTTTTTATTATGTCGTCATAAGGTAATTTGCAAGCTATCTCATTTTCTAAATTTATTATACATAAATTGGATAATTGTTGTTCTTTTGTTAAATTTTTTAGATATCTTTTAATCAATTTTAATTTACTAGAGCGTCATTAGAAGCTTCGGATACAGGTAGTGTTAGTAATATTTTTAGACAAGTAGTTAGATTTGGATAAGCATGCTGAAGTCCATATCAATTTATAATTCAATAGCCGAACTTGACTTCATCTTTTGGTCTAGTGCATGATATTTGAAGTTTTATTATTATATTTAGGAAATGCCTTCCATGAAGAAAACTAAACATGCCATTGAGATTTTGAACAGCTTCATTTAATTAGGATTCAGCTGAATGTAATTATTAAAACATTTGAAATACTGTATTCATAAAATGAAATTTCAGCTTAAACACTCGACAATTACTTTTAGGTTAAATTCAGGTTTTCTCAGTGACGATCACAGTATTTTTACCAAATAATTAAAAGTACTACATGCATGCATCTATCTATCTATCTATCTATATTTAGAAATTGTGCAGGTTTCTGGTCACTGTTTTGTTTACATATTTTAAACAAAAATTTCAATTTAATAATGCACTGAAAATTATAATGAATGCTTACAATTAAACACAACAACACAAAACAAAAAATTTCACAAAAACACATTATTTCCCCGATATTTTCCCACAACTAATCAATAAATTTCATGATATTTTATTGCGATTTTAAACCATGAACTTTAGTACTTTTCTGTTATATGGACACTATGCCAAAATGTATGTATGTATGTTTGGCGACAATGGTGTACGTATAACGGAAAAGTGCCTGAATTATTATTTATATATATATATATATATATATATAAAATATAAACATAATTGGCGACACAGCAAGTTTTTTGGATTTCTCCCTGGCTCTCTAACCACATTGTTAACAAAACAAAAAATTCCCAAAAAACACCTTATTTCCCCGATATTTTCCCACAACTAATCAATAAATTTCATGATATTTTATTGTGATTTTAAACCATGAACTTTAGTACTTTTCTGTTATACGGACACTATGCCAAAATGTATGTATATGTATGTATGTTTGGCGACAATGGTGTCCGTATAACGGAAAAGTGCCTGAATTATTATTTTTTTATATATATATAAAATATAAACATAATTGACGACACAGCAAGTTTTCTGGATGTGAAAGGCGGAGATGAATTTCATTCATTCAATGACCTTTTTAAAAGTTTCAAGTTTGGATTGAGTGCACATGAACATAGAAACCGATACCTATGTTCATGATTGAGTTATTTGGATATCTTTTCGTATAGCACAGAAAATCATTTCTTCCGCTTTAGTAATACAGATAAATTCTGGTGTATTTTTTTTTCTTCTTTTTATATCATAAGTACTTTTCTACTTTAAATTTTTTTAACCTAATAGTAATTGTCGCGTTTCTAAGCTGAAATTTCATTTTTCGAATGCAGTATTTCAAATGTTTTTCGAATGTTAATTACATTCAGCTGTAAGTTTGAAATATTTAGAATATTAAAAGTAAAGGTCAAGTAAATAATTAATAATGCATAACTAAATATGTATAATGATCAGAATGACATATTAAAATGTGTACAGAATGACATGAAAATTTTAAAAAACTCAAAATTTTGCACTTGCAACTTAATTGTAAATTTCATTGTTTACATTGGAAACGATTTGTGGATTTTAAGAATTTGCGGAACTTCGTGTCACCAAATTACTAAATCTCTCTCTCTCACTCTCCAAAAAAAAAAGGGTTAGTTTAAAAAAAATTCAAAGTAGCAAAAAGAAAATAAATATGGTAAAATGAAAAAATTACTTTAATAATAGAAAACCATAAATTTTCAACAACGACATCAAACGAACGTATCTCATCTTTCGTTTGTGATAAGGAACGCTCCTTTGGCCCTGTGCCAATTCGGCGGGATAGTAGATGTTATGTGGTAGCTGTATTGGTTAACTTGCCGAAATAAAGCACAGATTATTTAGCCTATGCAAATTATATTTTATTCACAAATAAACATGTGAGTTTAAATAGTGTAGTGCACAGGATAATAATTGAATTAATGTAAATTAGAGTTCGGTGATACGGACAGGTACTAAAAGAAGGTGGCAGCAGGAACTAATTCGGAAGTCCTCTTGAAAACAGTTTGATCAGAACAACCTCTCCTCGAGGTCTCAAAAATAGGTACAGTCTTAGACTTATAAAAAAGGCTCTCAATTACTAAGGAACAAAGGGTTCCTTCTAATCCGCTCTTACTCGCCAATCGGTAGAGCTTCAAACCTCACAGCGATTTCACTTCGCTGACGACGATTCTCAGGGTGAGAATCTTTTCTAGAGAGACCTTCCCTCTCTCTCTCCAAAACAACAACTGACCATCGACTCTCTGCTCGTCCTTCCAGCCCCCCTCACACCTCGCGGGGGTGGCAGGAAACGAGGGGTCTTTAACCTTGCATTCCTTTTCTTCGCTGGAACTTGGTGAATACGTTACAGCATCACCCCTCTGGTTCTGTCAGGTTTTTATTTCTGAAGAAAAATCTAAATGTAAATCCCCAGCACTTATTCCAAACTTACAATAGGGGCTTACCACCATCCTTGTCTGTCATTAATTACATTTTAACACTTAAACAGCACATCATAATGACACTATAAATTTTACACACTTAAAAATACTGTTACAAAAATAAAAGAACTAAGAAAAAAAATATCTATATACACATCATTATCTACTTTATCCTTATTTTCTATACCCAATGCCGATATTCGGCAGTGATGGAATTTAGTTTTCCCAGGTTTGTAACTGAAAGCTTGCCTGTCATCTAGCGAATTTACTGATTTCCTGACAACTGGTAAATTTTCTCTAGAACTATCAGACAACTGTTTAATTGGACCGAATTCACTTTCACTCTTGGGAAAATAATCGATAGAGGATCGAATTCCAGTTTTTGCGAAGATCGCTTTACTACCCTTCTTTCTTATATCAGATTCACGTCTGGGCTTTCCATAAATCACCCTATCTTTTTGGGCTAACTTTCCCCCGCTCTCTCGTAAACAGATAACTTCGTTTCCGGAGCTGTGCCCGCTCGAGTTCTGTCGGAGGGGTCAAGCCAGTGTTGACCTGAGGTGGTTTAGAATTCGTTTTGTCCAGTTGCGCTTTATTCCCCCTCGAATAATGAGACATTTCCGTGCTCTTAGCTGTTAACGCGGGTTTCTTCTCAGCGCACTTAATTAACTCTGGTGGGTTCTTCACTATTTTTCTGTCTCCACGACAAGAAGTCTCCTCACATATCTTTTCTATTTCGGAATCAAGTTTCGTTTTGCTCGGTAACTCAGGGAGTAGGCCATCATTATTCTGATCCCTTTCTTTATCTTCGGTATTGTCGAACCGTGGGGCAATTCCAGTCTTCTTCCCCCTTCTAACACGTGACTTCCTTTTTCCCCAAAAAATTTCAACCCGAAAAAAGAGAGGGGACTTTAGGGATCTTTTACAAATCAAAATACGGATCCGAGATAAGGAGTGTCACACCCGAGTGTCACACCCATTCATGCGTGCATAACCCTCTTCGCGGGTTCAGGGGTCAAAAAGGTTACTGAAGCGGTCTGGTAGCAATTAAGGTTATAGTCCTTTTTTGACCATTGTCCAAAAAATGAGTATAGAAACAAAGAACTTCAGCGAGCAAAAATGTGTTTATTTTACTTTTGTTTGTCGCAAAATATACCTAACATCCAAAGAAATGTATTGTTTCAAATAAAGATATGAATGGATGTTAATAAAGCTGGGAATAAGTAAGCTGTGTGTGCGTGCGTGGTCGATCAATGGCGATATCTCATTTTACAACAAATACTGTAAATATAAATATTGTAGAAAATAAAATAGGAAAAGGTTTCCGAATTAGTAATCTTCTTCAATTTATTAATATTTGTGGAAATTTGCAGAAAATATCTCAATAATTTTCTCTGTATAGTAAAAAAAAAAAAAAAAAAAAAGCAGCTGATGCTGATGCCGCCTTAATTAAATATTTTGTGATTGGAGGTGGCTTATATTAAGAAAACTATTGCATATACAGGTTTAGTAGATTGCTAAAAGAAAATTGGTAGTTTTATAGAAATAAAAATGTTGAAGCAGGTATTTTTTAAATCGAAGAATTCTTTTAAGCGCAATGTTGAAATCGATCGAAGAATTCTTTTAAGCGCAATGTTGAAGTCGATCAAAATAATTCCTGTAAAAAAGAGATGCGTTAACTTGCCCCTACCCCCCCCCCCCCACTTTCGAAAATTTAAATTTCAAAGATACCAGGCATTAGCTCTCAATTAGCTCTAATTTGCTCTCTAATATTAGAATTTGCTCTGGTTATGGTACCGCGATATTCCAATTAGAATGGTGGGGGGGCTAAGTTAACGCCCCCCCCACTTTCGAATATCGAAATTTCAAATATGCCAAAATTTAGCTCTCAATTAGCTCTAATTTGCTCTCTAATATTAGAATTTGCTCTGCTTCTGATGTCGAGATATTTCAGTTACAAGAAGGGGCCGAGCGTTAATTTAGCTCCCCCCACCCCCTTTACTTTCGAATATCGCAATAAGTAAAATCACCGTTTTTAAAAAATTAACTTTAAACATCAAATTTCCACTTGATCATTTAAAAAGAGTTCATATTCATTTGCACACAACTTCTCTATGAAAACAAATTTTTGCAGAGGGGTTCTTAAGTTTCGTAAATACTTTTAGCATTCCTAGCAATCACATTCATGATAGAAATCTAGGCATTCAACCTCTTTTTTTGGAGCCCAAACCCAAACTCTAAATGCGAACCCGAGTCCGACAGTAGGCAGCAGAAAATCATTAATAAAATTTTATTGTTACAGATTTATTTTGTTATTATATATATATATATATATATATATATATATATATATATATATTAATCCTAAATACGCTTTCACGTTTCGTGATTTTTCATATTCCTGAAAATCTGTTTAAAATAACAAATTTGTTATTTATACCCAACTACTGGCAGAAATTAAAATTCTTATATTATTCTTTTTAATATAATTGTACAACTATGGCAAAAGGCGTGAATTATGTTTCCCAGTAATTTTGGAAAAGGATTTCGAACAGAAAGAGACGATAGACAAAGGATATCTCACGTCTTTTTTATGTTATTAACACTGACCATGCATAGGCTTCAAAATCAGATAGAATATTTCCCCTTTTGTCCCATCAATAACAACTCAATTCCATTTCAAGCAAATTTTTAAATGAATTTAAAACACCTTAAGAAACTTAGAGTACATTCTTGTCTCTCTAATAGCAAGTTTTTTTGTCACTCATTTCAATTTGTGATAAAATAAAATAAAATATTTTATCTTGAACTCACCCGAGCCCGAAAACTGGCATAAAATTTATAGACCTAATCCGTTTCGTGCCCAAACTCGGATTCCAACTGATCCCGCTTCATATCTAATGCATGCTTTATAAAAGGGGAAAAAAAAAGTACAAATTTTCAACGTTCTGTAAAATGGTAAATCGATCATTTATTCATACATATGTGTAGATGTTTGAAGATTTTGCTCATGCAACACAAAATTTTCTGACACATTCATGCACATTAGTCCGTTTTAAATATAAATATTACTGAAAACATTTGAAATCGAATAGCATTTTTCATTTTTTGATAAATGCATGGATTAAATATTGAGTCATAAACGATTTTGTCTCATGACGATGCATTTTGGACTGTCGCATGCCTAAAATCTATTCAAAAATCCAACTTTGATATACATAAAATAAGTTTTTAGCATTCAGCCAATTGATAAATCCATATGTGTTTGTGATTAACTTTTTTTTTTAATTCATAAACTTAGCATAAATCTAAAATTATAATTTCTTTAAATTTAAGATTTTACTAAGTTAATATTATCATTTTTGCGAATTTTTGCCTTTTTTCCTTTATTCTTAAGAAGGTGTTTTTAAATTTTCATAACTGCTTATTATTTCTATTTACTATTATTAAAAGGGAAAATTTATGCCTAGGAATTTAATATTTTGAAATAGCTTTGTCTTTGATTGTTAATCTTTACATATCTTTATGTCATTAGCAAGGGCTTCAAATAACAAACATTTCAATTCAGAACGGAATGTTTTGCGGAAATATGGAAGTTAGGTACATTATTTATCAAATATTGTCAATGTAAAAAAAAATTCAAAATAAATACATTTATTTTATTTAACATTTTCTTAATTCCTTTTTTTTTTCTAATTTTTGGAAAAATAACTTTTACGTTTACAAAATTTAAAGTAGTGACAAAAATTAAATTTTACCAAAGTTTAACGAACATATCATTTACTGAAATCAAGTTAATTGCAGTTGGCTATTTTACAAGTTGAAATGTGGCTTAACAAAAATATTTTTAAGGGAACAAAAAAACATTTTATAAACGTTTATGCCATTATCGGTTAACAGAATAAATAGAAGGTAAAAAAACAATAATTTTCGTAATTATTAAAAAATAATTTTATTTTCAAACCATAACCATCTTCTGTTATGACGTCACATTTTTATAACACTCAGTATAAAACATTTTATGTTGAAAAAAAAAACATTCTGTAATACTCTCACTAACTACAATTTTTTTTATTGTATCAAAAAATATATACATTTAATGATTAAATATTCTAAAAGTAATGATATGTATGTAAAACATTTCTAAATATCATGACTAACTTTTTAGTTCTCTTCTTCATTAAAACCCTCTTCAATTATGAATCAAATTGATTTATGATTATTTTAATTCTGAATTGGAAGTGGCAATAATGCTAATAATTTTATTTTTAAACTAAAGTTTATCAATAGCAAAATCTTCAAACATACACACACATGCATGAATAAATGATTGATTTACCATTTTACAAAACGTTGAAAATTTGTGCGTAATTTTTTTTTCTTTTATTAACCATGCATTAGATATGAAAAGGGATCAGTTCGAATCAGTTTTTGAGCGCGAAACTAGTTAGGTCTGTAAATTTTATGCCAGTCCACAGGCTCGGGCGGATTAAAGATAAAAAAATTTAATTTATTTTATCACAAATTGATAAGAGCGAAAAAAAAAACTTGCTATTTGAGAAACAAGAATATACTCTAAGTTTCTTAAAGTGTTTTAAATAAATTAAAAAATTTGTTTGAAATGGAATTGAGTTGTTATTGATGGGACAAAAGGAGAAATATTCTACCTGATTTTGAAGCCTATGCATGGTCAGTGTTAATAACATAAAAAAGACGTGGGATATCCTTTGTCTATCCTTTCTTTCTGTTTGAAGCCCTTTTTCAAAATAATTGAGAAACATAATTCACGCCTTTTTGCCCTAGTTGTACAATTATATTAAAAAAAATAATATAAGAATTTTGATTTCTGCCAATGGTTGGGTATAAATAACAAATTTGTTATTTTAAACCGATTTTCAGGGACATGAAAAATCACGAAACGTGAAAGCGTATTTAGGATTAATATATATTTCTATGTAACGAGATATATTTAAATAACAAAATAAATCTTTAAACAATTTTAAAATCTTATTAATGATTTTCTGCTGCCTACTGTCGGACTCGGGTTCGCATTTAGAGTCACTGGGTTTGGGCTCCAAAAAAAGAGGTTGAATGCATGAATGCCTAGATTTCTATCATGATTGTATTTGCTAGGAATGCTAAAAGTACTTACGAAACTAAAAAAAAACCATGCAAAAATTCGTTTTCGTAGACAAGTTGTGTGCAAATGAATATGAACTCTTTTTAAATGATCAAATGGAAATTTGATTTTTAAAGTTAATTTTATAAGAACGGTGATTTTGTTCATTGCAATATTCGAAAGTGGAGGGGGGGGGGAGCTCCCCTCGGCCCCCTTAACGCTCGGCCCCTTCTTGTAACTGAAATATCTCGATACCAGAAGC
This sequence comes from Maratus michaelseni, assembly GCA_963931845.1. Classification (NCBI taxonomy): domain Eukaryota; kingdom Metazoa; phylum Arthropoda; class Arachnida; order Araneae; family Salticidae; genus Maratus; species Maratus michaelseni. The sequence continues at coordinate 312,969,048 of OZ007596.1, read as the reverse complement.
AGAGCAAATTCTAATATTCGAGAGCAAATTAGAGCTAATTGAGAGCTAAATTTTGGCATATTTGAAATTTCGATATTCGGAAGTGGGGGGGCTAGCGTTAACTTAGTCCTCCCCCCACCACAACATTCTAATTGGAATATCGCGGTACATAACCAGAGCAAATTTTAATATTAGAGAACAAATTAGAGCTAATTGAGAGCTAATTCCTGGTAACTTTGAAATTTAAATTTTCGAAAGTGTGTGTGTGGGGGGGGGGGGGGGGTCAAATTAACGTATCTGTAAAAAAGTTTTATAGAATCAGAAACTATGCATAGACATTTAACCATCTTTCATAGGCACATACTTGATTATTTTTTAGTAATAAATAATCGTTGTATATCGCAAATTTGTTATTTTTTAGCGAATTTATAAAGCGCACTACCATTGTGACTGACACAAAGCTGAACTGTGGCAAAAATCAGACCAAAGAAAATAAGAAAGAAAGAAAGAAAATCCCTGGGAAGATACTTTTCACAGAATTTTCTAGTTGTTTTTGCCTTAATACCATTTTATTGGTCAGTGGACATGAAACATCAAATAATACTAAACCTTGCTCAGAAAAGCAATAAAACGATAAATTTTACTCCAACAAGTTCACCGACAGCTCTCGCCGCAGGCTTCTTTCGCGTACCTTCTACCTTCTAAACCCCTCTTCTAAACCCCTTCCATAGCAATAAACCTGTGAGGGTGGGGCTCGTATTTGTCCATTTCAGACCTGGAAGATGACAGTATGAGAGTCCTACACAACCCCCTGTATTTCACTGTCTTAATTGCTTTCCACTGGCAAGGAATTTGACTAGAATGGAACAAACCTTCTAACATTGGGATCGGAAAGACCTGATAATTTATTCTGGTCATCCGCATTATCTTTTTCGATTCTCTGACGGGCGCGATTTGCAATTTAATATCTCCACCCACATGCGTTTTTTTTAACTTAACGAAGTCTTATCCAACATTTTTTTGAAATCTTAACATTTGTTGAACAATCTGTTCAGGGACACTTATTGTTATCAACTTTTCCCAAATTCTTTGACCTGTTCACTCTTTAATACAGGATTGTGAGGATCCAGGATTTAATTTCGGGGGGGGGGGGGTGACTAAAATTTCGATAATGTTCTGAGTCTTACGAAATATGTTGAACTGCGTTATAAACAGAAATCATGTTTGACAATAAGGCCGTAGGCAGTGAAAAACGGAGGGGGTGGGGGTGGGAGGAAGGCACGGGGCCGAACTCGAGCACCTCCCCCCCCCCTCGCCGAAATAAGTTGAAAAGTGATATTGGATACTTCATTATTTTCATATACTTTCATTTAAAAGAAAGTCATTGTTGCTTATAATCTATAAAGTTGTCTCCTTCTCCCCTAAATTTGGGCTACAATCCTTGCTTGACAATAAATTAATTTTGCTTGGGACTATCTCAAACAATTTTTTTTTCATAATTTTTTTTTCTATTTTAGGATCAATTCCCTATTACTGCCAAGGCACGTGGGGCACTTTCCCAGAACCCACATATTTAAGGTGCCCAAAAATTTATGGCCTTTCAAATAAATTTTATTGTAAACAATCTTCATAGATTAAGAAATTAAAATTTCTAGATTCATTACACAACTTATGTAAGCTGAAATTGTCAGTGATATCATAAGTATATTTATAATTTTTCTTCTCATTTGAAGATTTAAGTTTCTCATAGTGCGCCCAATTTATTTCAGCTTCTTCATATGTGTTTTAAACTTGTTTAAAAATGTTTTAGTTTTATGACTATCTTATTTATAAAATATCATTTTATTTGGGTTGCGTATGTTTTTAAAGTTCGTGCAACATTAGTTCATGTTTATTTAACATGATATTTGAGACTGTCAAGTTAAATTTTACGAAGAAATTTCAACAATAATAATAATAATCTAACTTCAGTTCACATTTATTCTCAGTCTTTCATTTAAATGGGTGCATTACATTGTTATATTCATACACTTCTCATTCACAGTATTTGTAAAAATGTAATAATCTACGATTAGGGCCAAAAATGTTTTCTGTTGCCATGGCCCAAAATTTTGATGGTCAGGGTCTGTTCAGGATAAACAAACTTTCTTTGCAAAATCTCTTTTTTTAATACCAACAAAAATTTAATTCAAAATCTTACGGGTAGGAAGCATTCCTTCTTGATCTCCCCCTTCCCTTCGTATACATGCTCCTGGGATTTTGATCAAACGTATGGCTATTAACCTTCAAGAAATATATGTTAAAAAAAAACTCATCAAATTTGTGAAGGAAGGGACAAGTTAAGAATTAATTGGAAACTAAACATCAGATTTCCCTTTTTTAGAAAAAGAGTTAAAGTTATTGAATTATGGCTAACAATGTTATTGGACTTTAAAAAAAAACGGTAAGTAAAATTGTAAGAAAATTTATTTTTAACCTGTGAATTTATTTAATGCTATGCTTCTTTTGTTAAATATTCCAAATGGTAAAAATGCCGGTACTAAAGTGTGTCGTGTCAAAATAAGAGCGATTAGAAAAGAACACTATTCGTAATATTGGACTTTCATAGAAGAGTAATTAAGAATTTTTATCTTTTGATGGATCGTACACTGAAATATTGAAAAAGGCATCTTCCTCCCTGCTCATCAACGGGAAACTTTCTGACACATTTTTAAACGCAAAGGCAACTAGCAGGCCTGACCATGGAAGACATTTGGAATCGAGATGAGTTTTTCAATTTTTTGGTAAATAGATTACTTATCGAGTTATAAGTGATTCTGGTAACGTATTAACGACTCGTTTTTCGCGTTTCTGGCTGCCTCGTCGGGAATCCGATTCAAAACGCCAACTTGGACAGTGCTTTCTGAAAGATTTTCGACCTTTACAAAAAAAAAAAAAAAAAAAAAAAAAAAAAAAAAAGGGAAAACGTGTTTCGACTGCAAAGTTTCTGAATAAAAAGACCTGTGAATTTCATGCGTTTCCGAGCAAAAATGAATTTGTCATAAAGTAGACAGTCTGTGTTTGAGAACAGCCTTAAATCTGGAAAAGCACGTAACGTAAATAAAACTAGTTCGCTAGTAAAAAGACCAGGAACAAACAAATCAACAGGAGATTATTTTGTTTAGTATTATTACTGGGCATCTTTAAAAGACCCTTCCAAAACCGAAAATCAATAATCTTGCTTGACATTGCCATTCACAGAAAAAAAAAAAAAAAAAAAAAAAAAATCCGTTCGTTCATTTGCTGATTTGGCGATAATGTTTAATGTCACTGCGCACTAATATACCTCCTTAGTCTTGGCATCATTTGTGGAAGAGAGTTAAATATTCTTTAAATTAATTAAACTACTTCGAGATCTTACCAATTGAGCATATTATATGTATTCAATTATCCACTAAAACATGTGTGGAACTGTTTTTCAGTCATTTGAAAATAGATTTTGTGGTCTCAAGTAATTTTGATTGCAGGACTGAGAGCCATATGGGGCTAACGAGAAAACAAATTCGTTGCGCGCCAGAAAAAAAAAAATTATGTCAAAAAGAAAGAAACAAAGTCAGTTTTTTTAAATTTCACTGTGACCGCTTTGGAAGGGGAATGGAGCTGTTACCCCATAACCCCTTAAACACCAGCCCCTTGTGTACTAATATGGGACTAAAGAAAATAAATTGTGTTGTCCATTGCATGGCAGAAAAAATAATTCTAATTTTATCTCAAACATAAAGAGAAAAATTGGCACTTTTTTCATTCCATTTTTGACCATTTTGGAAGGTGCCCCATCAGCCCTTTCCCCCTCTTTGGATATGCTGTGCTGTTACTCTGTACTAATATGGGAGTAAAGAGAAGAAAGTGGGTAATCTGTTGTATAACAAAAAAAATACAAATTTATCTTAAAGAAGATAAAAACAGCATTATTTTCATGAGATGTTCGATTATTTCGGGAAGAGGGGGCCCTTTGTAACCCCATCAGCCCCTTCCCCTTTTTAAATACGCTCTGATGTGAATGTGAACTAATATGGGGCTAAAAAGAAGAGAGTGGGTAGTCTGTTGTATAACTAAAAAAAAAAAATCACAAATTCATCTCAAAGAAGAAGAAAACAGCACTTTTTTCATGAGATTTTCGACTATTTCGGGAAGGGGGCAGTAACCCATCAGCCCCCTTCTCCTTTTTAGGTATGCTCTGATGTCATTGTGGACTAATATGGGGTTAAAAAGAAGAGAGTGGGTAGTCTATTGTATGACAAAAAAAATAATACAAATTTATCTCAAAGAAGAAAAAAACAGCACTATTTTCATGAGATGTTCGACAATTTCAGGAAGAGCGGGGGGGGGGGGGGGGGGGGGCTTTAATCCTATCAAGAAAAAAAAGCACTATTTTCATGAAATGTTCGACTATTTCAGGAAGAGGGGGGGCTGTAACCCCATCAAGAAAAAAACAGCACTATTTTCATGAAATGTTCGACTATTTCGGGAAGAGGGGGCTGTAACCCCAACAGCCCTTCTTTTTAGGTATGCTATGATGTCAATATGGACTAATATAGGCTTAAAAAGAAGAGAATGGGTAGTCTATTGTAGGACAAAAATATATATATGTATACAAATTTATCAAAGAAGGAAAAAACAGCACTTTTTTCATGACATGTTCGACTATTTCGGGAAGTAGGGGGGGGGGGGGGGCTGTAAACCAATCAGCCCCTTCCTCTTTTTAGATATGCTCTGATGTCAATGTGAACTAATATGGAGTTAGAAAAGAGTGGGTAGTCTGTTGTATAACCAAAAAAAAATTACAAATTTATCTGAAAAAAAGAAGAAAACAGCACTTTTTTCATGAGATTTTCGACTATTTCGGGCGGGGGGGGGGGGGGGGGGCTATAACCCCATCAGCCCCCTTACAATGTTTATGCTGTGATGTCAGTGTGGATTAATATGGACTAACGAGAATGGCTAATCCGCTGTATAACAGAAAAAAAATTAGAAATTTATCTAAAAAAGAAAGAAAAAAGCTCTTTTTTCATTTTACTTTTGAAAATTTCGGGGGGGGGCTGCAGCCCCATCAGCCCACCCCCTGAATACGCCACTGGATATGTACGTTCGTTACGGGCCGCTTCCTAGTCCGGGTTAACGCGGAGCTTATCAGTTTGGGTTTTGAATTGACTCGATCAATTAATATTTGGGTCTTATTTCCGAGTAAATAATAATCCATCTCCACGTTTTCGTCTACAATTCCTGCACGGGTCGTGACAGTTGTCCCGTCTTGTGTTTTCAAATTTATTCGTGCGAGGGGTATGCGCTTCAAGGCATTTTCTAACGGTGACCTCACATAAACAAATTCTCCGGTATACTGATCATTATTTACATATTTTGCACTTAAAAGGTCCAAGGTGCTTCCACTATCTCTAAAGCAAATCATCTCTTTCTCATTTACAAATCCTCGGCTCAAATAAGGCGTGAGGCTTTCGTCGGCCTCTTCTAAATTTAGTAGCAGGTTCACCCTTTCGAATTTCTCATTAGTTCTTTCTAATTCGGGGAAACTTGCTAACTGATTTACGCTCTCGGGTTTTTCATTAACTTTCTTTATTTCTGGGCAGTTGTAGCGTAGGTGGGAAAAACTTCCACATCGATAACAGGCTCTATCCCTTCTTTTATCAAAAATTTCGTCTCTGGAATGCTGGTCATTCTTATCGCGCCAGTCTCTTTTTGCTTCTGGCCTCCGTAGTTCGGTATTCTGATTTTTTACAACTATACACCTCTCTGCCCTTTTCTCATTTACTGGATTTCTAACAGAGGGGGTGGGGGGCGGTCGTTTCACCGATTTACGTACCGACTCATAACTGTCCAACCTTTGGGTTAAATCTGCCGGCGTGATTATGTTGCTCCACGAATCAATAAAATGATTTTTAACATCTGGCGGTACTTTTCTTTTCAATTGGTCAGTGATAATGAGGTCTCTTAATCGTTTAAAATCGGTGACCTGAATACCACTCAACCACTGATCGAAATAGTTGGTTATCTCGTATGCGTAGTCTTTCCATAATTTACCTTCGGGGCGATTCGTGTTCACGAACTTGATCCGGAAATCTTCCGCCGAAATTTTGAATCTTTCTAGCAGTTTGTTCTTAATATATTCATAATCATCGCTTAGATCTAACGGCTCTCTCAGAATAATTTCTGCTCATTCAAACGGTAGTAGTCCTAATAAATTTGTCACCCACTGCGATTCGTCAATCTGGGCCTTAGTCGCCTGCCTTTCAAATAAGTTAAGGTATAACGATATTTCTGATTTGCCAGATTCAAATTTAGGGAGTACGTTTTTTAACAAAACTTTTTGTTCTCTTTCCCCTTGACTGGACGTCAATAACGAATCAGTCTCATGTTCAGCTCTTATTTTGGCTAATTCGTGTTCCTGATCACTTTTTTCTTTTCGGTCACGTTCAATTAATTTTAATTGAGCTATCGCCAGCGTTTCATCATACTCGGACGTGTCCGTGATTTTTTTTATTATTTTCGGAACAGTGTCATTTGGTAACACTTCTACCTCGAATTCTACAGCCAACGTGGCTAAATCGCATTTCCGAAATCCGGCAATCCCTGCCATTTTTACTATTTTCAATTTTTCTACAAAATCCTACACTTCCCTTAACATAGATAACAATAATATTCCTCCCACTATAGGCATGCCAATTACACATAAAAACACAATATTAACCGCGACATAAAAATATACAATGTGCAACAATTCATAAATTTGAGACTTCTAACACTTTATCTTCCAGACATATTTGTCTTCCCGGAAAACCAAATTCCACACGTAACAAATTCTGTATTTCTTAATTAATTTTTTTTTATTATTATTACAACTCTGCATCTAGCTCATAAATAATAATTCATTCATGAATTCCCTAAAAAAAACAATCAACAGTGCTTGGTTTACCTAGCAATTTCAATAACAAACAAATCTTAACAAAAGATTTCTCTGCTCTTATTTTTCTTTTCAAACTCAAATTTATATTTTAAAGTTTTCTTTATCATTTCATCTATGCAAAAAAAAAACGATATTAACTTTAAACACATTTAATTTCATCTACCTGAATGATTTTAGTTTAATTCTTTCATTACTTTAAAAATTCGCTGAATTTTACAGAAATTTCACGCAATCAACATAAAAAAAATCATATTATACTAAGAGTAATAACAGACTAATTTTTTTTTTTAAACACTTTTAAGACTTTTTTACACACCTCAGCCCCTACTGTAAAATATTGAAACAGTGCTTACCTGGGGTGCAGCTGTACTTCGGTGGTTCAATCCTGGGATAGCGGGTGCTGAGTCATAGATGATGTATTCGGCGGCTATTCTCGTCCTGCTTCAATTTACTGGGTGCAGACTCTGGCTCTGATGCTCTGCCTTTCTTTTATTATTGCATTTGGGGAGCAGCTGTGGTTCAGTACTTGATTAGCTGATGCTGTTTCATAGATGCTGTATTCTGCGGCTCTCCTGGCTCTGATTCACTTTACTGGATGCGGCCTCTGGCTCTGAATCACTGTACTAGATGCGGCCTCTGGCTCTGATGCCCTGCCCTGAACGGTGCGGCGGGTGTAGACTGCTCCTGGTTCCACTCTTCCGTTAGGCTCCTCTGCTATTTCCTTCAGTCTCTGTCTTTACACGTACATTTGTCCCTTTCGCTGCCACCATTTCTGTGCCAATTCGGCGGGATAGTAGATGTTATGTGGTAGCTGTACTGGTTAACTTGCCGAAATAAAGCACAGATTATTTAGCCTATGCAAATTATATTTTATTCACAAATAAACATGTGAGTTTAAATAGTGTAGTGCACAGGATAATAATTGAATTAATGTAAATTAGAGTTCGGTGATACGGACAGGTACTAAAAGAAGGTGGCAGCAGGAACTAATTCGGAAGTCCTCTTGAAAACAGTTTGATCAGAACAACCTCTCCTCGAGGTCTCAAAAATAGGTACAGTCTTAGACTTATAAAAAAGGCTCTCAATTACTAAGGAACAAAGGGTTCCTTCTAATCCGCTCTTACTCGCCAATCGGTAGAGCTTCAAACCTCACAGCGATTTCACTTCGCTGACGACGATTCTCAGGGTGAGAATCTTTTCTAGAGAGACCTTCCCTCTCTCTCTCCAAAACAACAACTGACCATCGACTCTCTGCTCGTCCTTCCAGCCCCCCTCACACCTCGCGGGGGTGGCAGGAAACGAGGGGTCTTTAACCTTGCATTCCTTTTCTTCTCTGGAACTTGGTGAATACGTTACAGCCCCCTCCACTCATTGGCTGAATTGTAAAGGGCAAAATTGGGGGACAAAATGACTACAGCATTTCTGAAAAAAGAAAAAATCAGAAAATTCACAGAAAATTTTCTGAAAAGTTTCAGCACAGGGAGAGAGGGTAAATGCTCTCTCGGCAATAATTATTTTTGTTGCAAGTTGGGTTAACTGTTTTTATGGTTCGAGTCGATTTCAGACTGAGTGTAGATTTCTGCAAGTTGGATTTGGGTTAACCCGATTTTTCAAAAGTTAGTTCAAGTTCAGTATATTATTTCAGATTAAAACTATACCTATCAGGGCAGGATTCCCGCCGAAAATTTTGAAATCCCGCCCAAAAAAGGTCATGAGCGGGAGCCTCCCGCCCAAAAAATTTCAGCATTTTTGGAGAAATTTGCATTATTTAATTTACCTGCAACCGAACGATAAATTTCGTGATTATTTTTCCCCTCAACCGATTGACGGACTTTGTGTTTTTTCTGCGACTGATCGACGAACTTTGTGGTTTTTTCCGTGACAGATCAACGAACTTTGAGTTTCTTCTGCGACAGATGGACGAACATTGCATTTTTTAAGCGACTGATCGACGAACCTTGCGTTTTTTGGGGACATATCGACGAACTTTGCGTTTATTCCGCAATCGATCGACGAAATTTTTCTTTTTTCCCTGACTGATCGACGAACTTTGCATTTATTCTGCAATCGATCGACGAAATTTGCTTTTTTCCCCGATTGATCGACGAACTTCGCGTTTTTTGGTGACAGATCGACGAACTTAGCGTTTTTTCCGCGACAGATCGATGAACTTTGCGTCTTTTCCACGATCGATCGGTGAATCTCAATCAAGTAAAATCTAAAGTCAGAAATTTATTTAACAACCTAATTGTTAAGGGTCCCTTACACATTTAATGGAACTTGAAAAATACACTGCATATATAAAACTTAACTTTCTTCCCTTTTTTATAATAAAAATAAACATTTTACATAATCATTCTCAGTTGACTTAATTTTTTCAATGGTATTTTGTCATGTCTGCATTAATGTAATTCTTTAAATAGCACGTAAAATAATAGTGGGGTTTAAAGATTTTTTTTCTCCCTCCCAAACATTACAACTCCCCTCGATTTAAAAATGTTGGTAGGGAGACTCCTGTCCTTGGAAAAATTGAATTTCAAGCCCTGCTTATAATATGCTTGTGTGTATTGAGGTTTGTATAGATGTTTGTGTGTGTGCTGTTTTTAATAAAGACTTACAATTTTCACACGAACCTTTCAAAAAATTCACATTCTTTGCGCAATCCTTTAACAAAATTCGCATTTTTTTTCATGATTCTTTAATGAAATTCGCATTTTTTTCTGTATCTTTTTTTTGTCGAGATTCACAATTTTTTCAGCTATCCTATGACGTAATTCGTGTTTTTTTTCAGCGATAATTTGACAAAATTTGTGTTTTTTCTGCGATTTTTTTTTTTTACGAAATTTGCGTTATTTTCCACGATTTTTTTATGAAATTTGCGTTTTTCTGTGATCCTTAGACGAAATTTTCTTTTTTCGCAATGCTTTGATAATAATCACATTTTCTCTGCTGCCTTTTGATAAGATTCATGAATTTTCAGCAATCCTTCGATGAAATTCGCGTTTTTTTCAGCAATCTTTGAAGAAATTCGCATTTTTCTCGCGATACTTTAACGAAATGTGCGTTTTCCAGCGATTTTTTGATAAAATACATTTTATTCCGCAATTTTTAGACGAAATTTGGCAAGAAAGCGCTATCTTTTGGTGAAATTTCCTGTTTTGCGATTCTTTGACAAAATTTGCTCATCTTTTGCGTAAATCGCGTTTTTCTGTGGCCTTTTAACAAAATTCACGTTTTACATGATCCTTTGATGAAATTAGTGTTTTTCCCGTGATCATTTGACGAAATCTAGGATTTTTTTCCCGCGAAGATTGATTATATGTTTTTAGTCTGCAGGTGCCCTAAAAAGTTTGTGATGCCTGTCGCTGCATTGCACGCATTCTGCCACGGTGTATCAAACAAACAAAATTCATCCTAAAGAATTATTGTTTTGTTTCTGGAAATGAACAACCGTCAACTCATTGGCTGAATTATAAAGGGTGAAATGTGTAGGCACTGAGTATCATCTATACTATTAATGTCGGTAAACGTCTGTCTGTGTGTGTGTTGTTGTGTCTGGCGTCTGTAAGCACAAAACTCTGCATGCAGATGACGGACATAAGTGCTTTTGGTATAAAAAAAATTCGGAAGGGGAGTTTTTAAAATTCACAACATTTTGCGAAGAGGGGTGCGAACGAATTTAAAAAATGAGTCCGCATCAATAATTATGGCAGCGGGGGGGGAGTATGTTTTGCCCACACGGGGCGGAGACTTTTCTTTGCTGACACCACTCATATGATATATCGTTCGAAAGGCCTGCGACTGCCTTTTCATTTTATGCATCTGTGTGGTCCATCCCCCCCCCCCCGCCAATTGGGGCACTTTTCTAAATTTTGCACATACCACTCATGTTATATATCGTTAAAAAGGTCTGTGACCGCTTAATCATATTATGCATCTCCGGTGTCCATCCCCCCACTTTGCCCCCCCCAAGGGGGTACTTTTGTAAATTTTGCACAAACCCTTCATGTTACGTATTGTTGGAAAGGTCTTTGACTGCTTATTCATGTTATGCATCTCCGGGGTCCATCCCGCCACTTCCCCCCCCCCTTAAGGGGGGTACTTTTCTAAATTTTGTTGACACCCCTCATGTCATATATTGTTGGAAAGATCTGTGACCGCTTAATCATATGCATCTCCAATGTCCATCTCCCCAATTTGCCCCCCCCAAGGGGGCAATTTTCTAAATTTTGTTGACACCCCTCATGTCATATATCGTTGGAAAGGTCTGTGACTGCTTAGTCATATGCATATCTCCAATGTCCATCTCCCCACTTTGCCCCTCCCCCAAGGGAGGTTACTTTTCTAAATTTTGCAAACAACCCTCATGTCATATATTGTTGGAAAGGTCTGTGACCGCTTAATCATATTATGCATCTTTAATGTCCATCTCCCCAATTGCCCCCACCCGCAAGGGGGTACTTTTCTAAATTTTGCAGACAACCCTCATGTCATATATCGTTGGAAAGGTCTGTGACTGCTTAATCATATGCATATCTCCAATGTCCATTTCCCCACTTTTCCCCCCCCCTCCCCCAAGGGGGTACTTTTCTAAATTTTGCAGACAACCCTCATGTCATATATCGTTGGAAAGGTCTGTGACTGTTTAATCATATGCATATCTCTGATGTCCATCTCCCCACTTTGCCCTCCCCCCCCAAAGAGGTACTTTTCTAAATTTTACACACAACCCTCATGTTATATATCGTTGGAAAGGTCTCTGACCACTTAATCATATTATGCATGTTCCGTGTCCATCCCCTACTTTACCCCCCCCCCCCCCCCACAAGGGGGTACTTTTTTAAATTTTGCACACACCCGTCATGTTACATATCGTTTGAAAGGTCTTTGACTGCTTATTCATGTTATGCATCTCCTTGGTCCATCCCGCCATTTCCCCCTCCCCAAGGGGGCACTTACCATTTACTTGCACAACAGCGCTAAATGTGTCAGATGAAAAAAATTCCGCGAGTGCATGTGCCAGTGAAAACTTAGCCAATTGCTGTTCTTCAACCTAGCTTTAATTCAAAGTGGGTTTTTTATTTATTTGAATTATTCTGCAAAAGTTTCAAACATTTTAAAGCAGCTATGAATTTTATTTTTATGGTACTATCAAGTTTTTTGCCGTCAAATTTTGACGGGTTCCATCTAGTCTTAATTAAATCAGTTTATTTTGCAATTTTAGGTGGACCTTTTATCGGTGCTCTTTTTCTGGGTGCGCTTTTCTCCAGTGCACTTTTTTCCACCTACCGTTGTATTCTTGCTATGTCAAGTACAATAGCAAAAATTTCAATCTCCAGCATGTAAAATTAACTGAGTTTTGATGCTATGAATTCTGTGACATTTAGAAGCTTTTCATCAATAAAAACGCCAATAAGTGTTTCCGGTAATAATATTTTCTATTTTTAATGCCATAAAGCTCTGAAATTTCATTTAAAAAAAAGAGGTTCTAATTTACGAGTTTCGAAGAGGTATTTTAAATGGAAATAAGCATACCATTTGATAAAACGACAGACTCTGGATAAATCATGATAAGGGGGCGCAAACACTAAAGGGCAGAGCCAAATGTCCTTGAAAAAATACGTGCTTTTGAAGCAAGTGTATAATTTTTTTTTTCAAATTTGTGAATGAAAGAGTACGTTTATGATGTTATAATTTATTGATAGAAGCATTTCGATATTTTGTATTTTAGGGTTCAAGAACAAGCAAAAACGTCTATATATGAAAAATTGTAGATGCGTAAATATTTATTTAATTAAAATTTCTGAAACTGTTAAGCCATGCAGTTCCTAGTTGTCGTGGCGGGGGATTTTGCCCCTAAATCAAAGTTTGTTTCGACAGATTTTCATTTAAAAATATATAAAATCCTACAAATTCAAGAGTGTACGCTGTTGAAGGTAGCGGTACCCCCCAACATTAGGTTTGTTTGGAAAGTTTTTTTTTTTTTTTTAATATAAAATAAAAACAGATCGGAGCGTACGTAGCACCCCCGGCGTATGCTCTATGGTCGTTTGGATATATTTTCGTTAAAAAATATAAATTCATAAAAATCCGAGAGGCAGTGTGGCCCAACATTACGTTCGTTTGAAAAGATTTTCATTTAAAAATATAAATAACTGAACACTAATTTTAGATATATTTGAGGTTATTATCACGAGCCTAGGCAACGAGCCTAGGCATATATAGCCTAGGCTATATATATATATATATATATATTTTTTTTCAATAAAAAATAAATAAATATCGGAGAATAATTTTAATATATATGCAAATTAAAAATATGAAATCATCCTATAAGAAAGCAATATTGCGGATCTCAGAGCAGTAGCCTCATCTAACAGAATCTCAACACCTAACAAGAGAAAAAAAAAAGGGGGGGGAAATAGGTTGTTTTAGACATATTACGCGGTAGTGAAGTGACATTTTCTGAGTTTGTCGTGCTATTTTCTAAATGCACCTAATTGTTTCAAATGTATGCTCATATTATTTGAATACTACAGGTCTGCGGCCGAAATTTTCAGACCCGGCCCGGCTCGTTATAAAAGTTAAAAGTTCCATCTGAGCCCGGCCAGAATTAATATTACAAGATATAGATTTTTAACGCCGATGTGGCTAAAAATGGAGTACGAGGAGTTCTGTGAAAAAATACTTATTTTATCTTTTTTTTTTTCATGATTATATTCTTTATTTTTCAAAAACCGCTCTGGACTGCGAAATACAGTCAAATCAATTTAAAAATACTACACCTCCCAGATTTATTTCTGCCTATGCCCAGTTAAACTACCATATTGATTTAATTTAATGAATCTCTACTTGTTTGTAAATGTCTGAGTTATCATTAAAATCGTTAGTTTATGTTCCATGGCTTAGAGACTTAAAAATCTGAAAAATGGTACACAGCAAAATCTTCTCAACACGGAATCGCATAGGAGGAAAGAAAAATCCGTTATAGACAGGTACCCTTTATATCATGTACGTCGTCTACTATAAATGTATTATACTCTTTTTTTTCATAAATTATTATATTCTTTTCGCACGGATCAACACATTTTTTCCGTAGACAGGATTCCGTCAAGACAGGTTCCTTTTCATAAGTTTTACTACACTTAAATTTTTTGCCTAGAAATATATGTCATATTCTTAAAAAAATTTCAATTGTAGAATAATGTCGATATAAAAATATCTGCCTGTTTTTTACAAAAATTATTGGAGCAGGCCAAATTTTACGAATTTTTACACAGGACAGGCCGGGCCAATTGATTTTCATACGGTTTCACGATTTGAGTCAGGACCGAGCGTGAAATTTCGTCCCATGCAGACCTCTAGTAAGCCCTGAAAAAAGCAGTCTGGTTCAGTCCCGGGCGTAAAAAGAAACGCTTCGTTAAAAAGTAAGGCTCGAAAAACCCTTCCCCGAACAGAGCAAAGACTAGGACCGGCCATCCCGAGTCTCGCGAATGAAAATATACCTGAACCCGGCTCGCGGACTGGGCCGGGCCGGGTTCCAGCTTCACACCCATGCAGATCTC